>CM042382.1:18331045-18841045 GCA_023634145.1 Thymallus thymallus | reverse complement strand
ACACGCACAGTTCATTCATTGTGTTGGCTACATGTGTGTTTAATGGATTTGTCCAACACCCCACTACTTATAGTAGCTAAGCACATCCTTTACCTTTTGGGATTTTTAACTCCATATCCAAAAGGCCAATACATAATTAGAGCAGTACTAGACATAGTCAAATACAATGTATCAATTGAATATGACAATGACTGAACAACAGCAAATGAGTTATTTGTTAAAGTGGTATTCACAAATTACCTTATAGTAATGTATGAAAAAATCCAGGCCTAAAGGGCGGCCATGTCAGTTCTGAGTATGACCGTGTGTGTTTCTTTCTCTCACTCTCTCTGTGTGTGTGAATCCTCCAGTGTTATAACTGTGAGGAGGAAGCCATGTACCACTGCTGCTGGAACACCTCCTACTGCTCCATCAAGTGTCAACAGGAGCACTGGCACGCCGACCACAAACGAACCTGCCGCAGGAAGAGATGAACAGTCCCGCCCCCAGCACGCCTTCCTATTGGCTCTCCCTGATGTTACTCACCCAACCACGCCCCTACCTGACTTCCTGAACACTTTATGGACTGAATCTTAGCAAAAGAAATTGCCCTTTTCATTTTATTTCATTACTTTATTTAATATAACCAGTGTATGGATTTTTTAAAACTTTTTTTAATCAAGAGCATGGTTTGAATGATTTTTTTTTTTATTTGATTTTTATGAAGAGCTAATTTGACCTATGTTGGAGAATGTGTTATTTAAGTGTCTAGTAACAGATGAACATTAACTGAATACATTTTATTACCTGCATTTTTTTTATCACTTTTCTTACTGTTAATGTTTAACAATGAATATTACAGTTGATCTTAAACCGTTACTATTGCAGCGTTGAATAGGCTCTGCTTTCATACAGAAAATATTTTTCAAAATGCTGAGAAACGTAATCATGAAAAAAGTAAATGTAGATGATCCATGAACATTTAGCATGATTTTATCATGAACATATTTTGGTGAATAGCACCTTTTATTGTTCTTATCTATTATCTTCAAGTCTCTTAAACATCATTGGGAACAGGGTTATGAAGTCTGCTATAAAGATGCTGACAAATCTTTGTTATTATTCACATTTTGGGTTCGACACTTTGAATATAGTGTAATTTTTATGAATTAAATAAAAAGTTCTACATTTCTTGGGAATATATAGCAATCTTTACTGAGCTGGATCTTAGAGAGGTTCCTTCATAATTTGACAGTTTGCACATTTAATTTCATGACCCAAATGCTTGTAATATTGCCAAAAATGACATTTGTTTAACCTTCTCTTAACAGAGTGAGTGTTGTTGTTTTTTTCCCCTCCTCTTATGTTTATTGGTTGGCGTCAGTGCCATTGTTATTGTGATGTTCACTGTAAGGTTTTAGAATACTCAGTGACTAGTTATTAGACTTCACTGCTTATGCTGTAGTAGATCAGTGCCTGTTTTTTCAAAACCACCCTCATATTCTGAGTATAGAGATGTGCATGTTGATAGTTTCACATTTTTATTACTAGAAAAATAAAGCTTGTAGAGTATCTCGGTTTCCCCATAGACAATGAATACAGATGGACCAATATAGAATATGCAAATATCAATGATCAGGCTTAACTTTTTGTTTTTTCTTACTGAATGGAGTCTGAATGGTGTGCAATGTTATCCTTTGCTTAACTTGTCTTGGATAATTGGCAATTACATTACCCTTTTATTTAGAACAGAAGTACTAACCAAGAGGCTACTTGGGAAGTCAGCCATTATTGTAAGTCCATGTGACTGTTTCCTTAGTTATGAAGAGCCGACTGAACAGAGAAAGTCATCCTGTGCATTCATTCATTATATTGCTTAGTTTTGGTTTTCAATGATGGCAACTCTCTCAAGTGTATCACTTTTCAGAACTAACACAATTATTTGTATTTGTTAGAACACGATGACAAATAACTTATACGATGTCTTTCATTTTTATTTCAATCTCTTTTTCTCTTTCCCTAACCGATAGTCTGTTTTGTTGTTTTTCAAATCAGAGAAGCAGTGTAATGTTTTAGAAGTAATTAACAAACTGCCAGATTTGCCACATGTAATGTTCTCAGTTTAATCCTGATGCACTTCCTCAGGACACTGAACAGAATCATGCATGCCCTGCACGAATGCCAGAATCTTTCTCTCCCCATTTCTCATGGTGTTAACAAAATCATATTCTGTTTGTCATGGTTGCACTACATGTAAATAAACTGGATCTCTTACACCATGTAATTCTAATGAGATCAAAGGCTACACACACACTGATGGTGCATTCTAATGGAAGTTATTAACATGGCTGAGGTTTGCAAGTAGTACACCACTGGCACGCTGCAGTTAACTCTTATCTGCCCTCTATTTGTAAGGCTAAGAGGGGACCAATGTAATAGGGAATCAGATTAAGCTGTTATGTTGCCTTGAAAACCAAAAGACCCAGTTCTTCTGAACTCTCCTCACATGGTCAACTGTCTATCACTGAGGTGACTATCACTGTCCAGAACTCAACCACTGCTCTTAAAAACACAAATGTTTGGTCTTCATTGTCACGAAAACTTTGTCTGCACTTTGGAAAGTGTTATTACATAGGGGGTTAAATCCGATCTGAGAATTGTATTGGTTCACTTTATAGAGTATGTATTTGTCCATCCCTGTATGATGATAATGTGATATTTTCCCTATGTGAAAATATTTTGTCATTCCCGTTTGTAAAGTATTTGTAGAAACTTGCATGAGTACGATGTGTGTTATGTTCATTTTTTCATTTTAAAACAGTTGCACTTCCTGAAAATGATGCAATATGACAATTATATTTAATTTTCCTCCGAAATTGCATTCTAGCAAATTTTGTCACCATTTAATTGATTAAATGCTGACTATTTTCTGGTGAGAAAATTAAGTGTAACGTCTCA
The DNA here is from genome assembly GCA_023634145.1 of Thymallus thymallus. NCBI lineage: Eukaryota > Metazoa > Chordata > Actinopteri > Salmoniformes > Salmonidae > Thymallus > Thymallus thymallus. The sequence goes on along the minus strand of CM042382.1, from coordinate 18,838,108 downwards.
CCCATGACTACATCTATGAGATTGTCTTTGACCTGATAAACTTTTCCCCCTGTCCATAATGTACACTATTAATCGTGGCTTAAAGGTAGACTTTGGGCATGAAAAACAGTCCATCTGGTTCTCAATTTTCAGAGAAATGGGGTGTACTTTTGGTGGTTCATCATGCGTAGCTAGTTTGTTAGCTAAGCTAGCCACTTGTAACTCCTCCAGTAATTGTTGACAATTTCACAGGATTTGTTTTTGGACAGAAGCAGTAGACATCGGTAAGACATGGCACTTCTGTAGCCCAAAATGTTTAAGCTTTAAATGACTTGGTATGATGGTGCATTGATCAGTTATACAGTTTAAAGCCTTTATTTGTATGTTTTTGTCCAAAGTCGACCTTTAAAATGTTCTATGCTCCTGGCATTTTAACGATTTAGCTAGCAATATGTATATAAATATATTCTATATGCTAACATGGAGAATAAATGTATCAACAAGTTCATGTAGTTGAGTATTCTTTTATGTCCATTCTGGAGTAATTTAGGGAATTGTTACCGATTGCGTAATAGAAATGTAAAGGTAATTTCTGATTGAGCCGACATATGCAGTGTTTACCGTGAATGCAGTCTCCGCTAACGTGGGAACATTGCCTTTAAATTTCAATCACGCTGAACTTCTGCGATACGGATTGAAGTAGCTATGGGCCCTGGTCAAAAGTAGTGTACTAAATATGGAAATTGGTGCCATTTGGGACGATACCTGGGAAATATCTGAACGTTTCCGAGGTAAGACAGAACATAATATTTTTCTTGAACTGTCAAAAGTACTTTTGGGATCAGTAATACAATGTTCACTGTGCTGCAAAAGGGAAAAAAATGATTTCCAAACATACTTTTCTCCACACTTTCTCATATTGCATATTGTTGGCCTCAACATAGGCTGTGATCCAATCCTATCAGTGTTACATCCCCGAAATAGCGTGCTTGACATTTAAAGGTCATTTTCAATTGAGCCGACATATGCATGTTTACCGCGAAAGCGCGAACATTGTCAAAAAAGGGCAATCGGATTGAATCCCGGCCCTAGTCTTGAAAAAAGGCAGGTAGTGTCAACACTAAATGAATGGTTGTGATTACAGACAGGGTGTGAAAAACATTACTTCCATGAAGCCAACATTGGGGAAGATAAGAGCTTTAGACATGTTGATTCAAATTAGCCATTTGTTTCACTTCCTCCCCTGAAAGACTTTGGGCTGGATTAATTCCGTATCGCGAAAGATCTGTGTAAAACATTTGAAGGTAATTTCCTATTGAGCCAAAATATGCGAACGCGGGGACATTGCCTTTAAATTTCAATCGAACTATATCACAGATCTTACTTTTGAATCCAGTCCTTTATTGCGCTTGAATGAACCTACGCAGGAAACATACGTTTTCCAAACAGTCTCCTAGGCGTCTATTTGTACAAAACAGCTGCACTTTATCAAATTAGGACAGGATTCAATCCGATCACGGGTTATAGAGGTAATGCAGCTTTTAAAGGGAATTTCCGATTGAGACGATTTATGCAGCGTTTACCGTGAATGCGATCTCCACGAACACGAGATCATTGCTTTTAAAAGCTGCATTGCCTATAACCTGCGATATAATAAAATCCCAGCCTTAATTGTATGTGTTTTCAGCCACCAACAGAATTTACATTCAACCATGCAAACTTGCTCACAAGTGAGGTCTAGATTTCCAATCAATATTTTTTCATCTTCATATGGAAATGTTTTATTTGAAGATATCAATGTTTCCAAACATATAGATACAGTAGGCCTAAGACTTTATTCTAAAAATAAATTAACTGAATAACCACTAAAAGCAAACGTAAACCTATTCCCAAAATTAGGTCTTCAGTCCTTCCTTCATTACAAAAGTGATATGTCAAAATCCAAAATATAAGGAGCCTATTTAAAATCTGATATGTCAAAATATACTACATGAATTAGAAAAAAACATTGTGCAACTTCCATAAATGTTACAATGTGCAAACACTGAAATACAGTCATTCTTGTTACTTATACCATGGCATTTTTGAATACTTGTTTCTGATTGGCTTAAAGGGCATTCTAGAGTGTGCATTATTTCCATATAACGCACGATAGAATTCAATGGCTAAAGTTCATTACATGTTCTATGTTTGAACTGCTTTTGAAAGCAAAAGTCGAACTTAAAACATTATTGCCATTGTTAAATACGATTTTCATAATGGCAAGCTAAGATTGATGGTTTGTTAGCTAAACTAGAAAGTATGTTTCTTTGGTTCCCATGGCAACTGCTGTAACTATCTCGTAAATTTGCTAGCTACTTCAGTGGACGTTGAACACATTTCTACAGGCAAATTATCGCATTTCTAGCCGCAAATAATAGCCATTGTATAAAAGGGATAATCAACTCGGGGCTCTGTTTATTCTCTGGAAAATAATGCAACTCTGTGGAAGGTCAGTTCCACTCCGCTAGCGTGTCATGGAACCCACCTTCCACATCGTTCCTTATTTTCCATAGAACGCATAGCCCCTCGTTGATTATCCCTTACATATTTCACTACATGCAAACAAATATATGCATGTATGAAAGTTGCCATAGTTGATGCATTGTAATACATTTTGAAAACAATAATATCTTCAGATTAGATTTATTTGATTTTCATATGGGTAGACCTGTGTCCAGCTTTCATAGGAATGGCTCATATCTATACCTCTTAAATGAAAGCCACCAAATAGCATCAGTGTACCAGATGGATTTGCGACAAGTAGATTTACAGCACAGTGACAAGTATAGGATGGGACAATTAGCATTTTTCAATGAACAGATATGAACCAGTATAAACGTGCATCTCAACCGAGGGGTATGAGCAAAGCACACACTCATCCGTTTGTACATTTCTTGAAACTGTTCACCTTTTGTGTTCACTAATGGTTTGTTAAAGAAAATGCATTGCTTCTTGAGATAAGTCTTTCAAAAATAAAAAAAAGTTACAAAACATTAAATTGTTCAGATGAGACAAAGGCTGACTCAGTATTTGTTATTTTGCTTCAATCCTTCTTGGCTACATATCTTTTTGAAAGTCATAACTCGTAATAGAGCAAACTGATTGATGGATTTGATTCATTATACATTACACTACCATAGAAGATATGGACAACTTGCTATGTAATGTGTATATGAACATAACATTAACAAAACAAAAATCTCAAATATGTAACAGATATCAAATATGCTTGAGCATATGATACAATTACATTGAGATGCAACCTCTGAAAACAGCAGGTAGGTAGCCTAGTGGTTAAGAGCGAAAGGTTTCTGGTTTGAATCCCGAGCCAACTATGTAATATCTGCCGATGTGCACTTAACCCTAACTGCTCCTGTAAGTCGCTCTGCGAGCATCTGCTAAAACAACGTGTACTGCTACCATAAACAAACAAACTTCATTAAAATCATTTCAATATTTATTTAATTGAAAAACTCAGTTCAGACATTTTTTAATCTTTAAAAAAAATGTCAGGGTCATTCTTGCCAATAAAAAAAATGCTGTGTAGATACTAGAAAGTGCTTTTAAAGATTCTAATGTGTTGAACTAAAACCTTCTTAGCCATGAACTTTACCCTCAAATCATGTATGATTCCATACACGCTCCCCCAAAACTGCTCTTATGCCCCAACATTTATTCTTCTAAAGGGTTTCCGTAGAAGTGTTGTCTTGTACTATTTCACAATTTTTCCCTCTGTGACATCAATATAGGAGCCCTGATTGATCTCTCAATGTAAAAATATTAAGGACTACATTTTCTATTTACAATTCTGGTGAAGATCTCCAACCTGTTATTTCAGAAACAAGTGTTTGGCATGCCAGCACAAAGACATACTCATTACCATTCCCACCGGAGGCGTTTGTACCATCATCCTCCTCACACAGACATTTCTCGAAAATTGCTTTTGATCCTTTCAAAGCTGTTCTTTGTTTCTGAAATGCAGTACTTCTCACTGGCATGGTGTCTGATGTATACAGAGCTGAAGTTGTTTGAAGGACATAAAGGGGGTGACTAAGGATTCAGACTGTCCTCAATAACTGCACAAACATTCTCCTTGGTGAATCCTAGGTCTTTTTAATTAATATAGATCTATATTAATATTTTATATACTTGAAGTGATACTAGTGTTCACTCAAGATAATACAATGCTTTGTTTTTATATTAGCAAATATTCAAGATTAAAACATTCTTGAATGTCCTCTCTCATATACTTCTAAAGTGAACAAAATAAATTAAAATCAGTTTTTGTACATACTTACATGATATGAAATAACATAGTGTTTTCCTTCAATTTAAGTACAATGATATTAAAACATGACAACTGAGAAAAAGGCTGCTGTAGTTGAAATAATCACACTGGTTTCTCACTGGTTTCCCTTGTAGTTGGGACAGTTGTTACAGAAAAATAAAATGGTAGCGCAGAATTAAAAACGTAATTGTAAAAAAAATGAACCAACAAACATAAAACAATATATTGTACCTCATATTGTAAAGTTCAAGGACAAAATCGATATGTCCTGTATCAAAACATATCTGTATTTGTAATGACTGATATCATAAAAAATGTCAACATAAAATACCATTTGCCACAGCTTGTAAATATTCTTAAAAAATACCCTAACCTCTTAGAGGGCAGATTAAAAAAAACAAGCAACTTCAGCAATACGTAACATGAAAATATATACACACTTCAAAAGCAATAACCAAAAAAAGCTAAAATCTAAACTAGACTGGCACTCTCCCATCATCTACACACAGAGCTCCTTCCATTCCAATATTTCACTACACTAAGCCGTCTCCTGTTCCTGCCAATTCTAGGAGTTTTTGTTTTGAACTAGCGACAACGTCCTGCAACCTAGGTGAGCGCCTGAGTCCAGGACTCAAGTCCTTTCCTCTCTCCCTGCTCTCCTCAGAGACCAGAGGTCCTGTTACATTGCAGTATGTACATAAAGCTTGGCCCGTCAATAGGCCTTGTCTATGGTCCAGTAGGTCTACAGATGGCAGGCTACATGTTATAGGCCACGTATATGGGGTCCAGCTGGTCGGCCAAAAAGCCATCCCGGAGGTGCATCCTCTGCTTCTCCCCTCGGGAGTTGATGGGGATGACCCCGATGTCCACCACCACCACCACACCCACGATCAGGTAGTGTTCCTCCAGAACCACATTGGTCACCAGGGGCACCAGGTCCAGGGCTTCCTGCTCCGAACCATCCAGCTCCACCACCACCACCAGGAGGTTGGTCCATGTGAACACCGCACTGAAAGGGAGAGAGAGACAGACATGTAAGTCAGGTTCAGGTTCAACAGTCAGTTTAAACAACATGAGCTACTGGTCTGAACCCTGGTCTGAACCCTCCAGGTCCACCACCAGGTTGCTCCAAGTGAACAGCACTGCAACAACAACAAGCAGTACAGTAGCTACTTTGCATTGTACTGTGTTTGGCATTTCAACAAACACAGTACAATATAAGTCAATCTAGGGCATTTCAACAGGTCACCATTAACAATTTGAAAATGGACAAAATCAGCATGATATTTAAAAAGGAAAATATAATTCCCTGCATATTTGCTAAAATGCCCCGATTGCAGTTGTGTGTCCTGATATTATATATACCATAGGCTGATCTGATCCTTTTATATGTATTCTCTGTTTATCTTACCTGTAAATAGTTAACTTTTTCTGCATCGTACTGGCCGCCTACTTGCCTTCTCTCTTGGATAAAATGCCCCGAATATGGTGAGCTACCCCAGAACCACAAACACAAATCCCCAAGCTACTGTATTTTCATGGTGCAAAAACCCAGGATGCTGATCATGTAGCCTTATGAAGTTAGTTCCAGTTCTCACCATTCTGTGATGCTCTTATGCGTCCTGATAACGGAGGTCTCGATGTCGATGGGGTGGTACCTCATTCCCCTCAGCTCCATGGCCTCATCCAACGCCCCCACCACATACAGGGCATCGTGTCGCTCTGCACGCACACACACACACACAGAGAGACAGAGACAGAGACAGAGAAAACACACACACACACATTTTTGCAAACTGCTGCTAGGGGATGTGAAGGTCACCAGTGAAAGTAAGCATGATAAGTACATTTGGTAGTGAAGGGAACGGGTAGCTCACCTCCGCTGGCGTCGGTGAGTTCGGTCCTCCTGAGGAAGCCCAGGTAGCCGGTGCGAGCCCAGATTGTCTGTGTGTCTCCAAAGCTCAGACGGGAGTTAAAGTGGTCTGACTGCAGGGCCTCGTCGCCATACACCGTGAAGTAGCCGCTGGCATTGTGTCCACTGCACACCCAGATCTGTGGACAGGACAGCAATTCAATGTTATTTGTTTTACCATCGAGGACCTCTTTGAAAACAAGTGTTTTAATTCATGCTTTTTTATGTGCTATCCTGCATCTCTAGTTGTATTATTGTTTACCCAAATCAATTATATTCAGAACAACTCAGCCCTTAAACTTACAGGAGCGCTAGACTTATCGCTAATATCAAACATGTGTTACAGTGAAATTACATAACACTTACTGAACTTATAACATTACACTGGATATCTAAGATATTAATGGTGTGCTCCTTAAAGGGGAATTTCAAAAATGGTCAACTTCATATTCATGATCTCCAGCACCACACCAACATCAACATGTGAGAAAATGGCACGTTTCTATGTTTTGTAGTAAAACATAGAGGAAGATGACGTCATCGGTGTGCATCCTGTGATTTTAACCAATTATGAGTAGGCATTGCCTACTAATTGGTTGATGAGGTCATTGGAAACACATTCTTACACTAAAACATAGAATTGGGCCATTTTCACATATGTTGATGTTGGGGTGGTGCTGGAGATCATGAATATGAAGTTTTAAAATTGTGAAATGTCTTATGCAGACTGACTTGAAGTACACAGAGAGATAGTTTAGTCTAATGAGAGAGTGAATATCTAATGAGTTATGACACTTAAAGTACAGAGAGAGACTATTGTAGCCTAATTTATTGTAGCTTGTATTGAGTTAAATGAGTGAGTGATTATGTCTCAACCGACCTCTCCAAGATGCGAGTCTCCCAGCGGTCCCTTGGTCTCAGGGTTAGCGATGATAATTCGAACCCCAGGTAGAATCTGATGGCATTTAGGAAGAGACGATTAGTGCTATCATCTCTCCACTCCTTTCTTCTCCTGTCTCCCTTCAGAGGCCATTTATGTAACTGATTTACTGAGTTGAGGCAGAGTGAAGTGGCCCGGCTCTCTCTCTCCCAAAAGGGTGCCACAAACTGTGTAACAGGATTTAATGTTGCGAGAAATAAAAGCCTCATTGTGTGGTACAGACTGATCCTGATCTCCTTGCTGTTCCATGTGAAACAGAGCAGAGCGCTGCCTCAGCCGGGGCACAATTAACTCTCACCTACACTTCCTCAATTATAGGGATGGGTTGCTGTGGAAACTAACTACAAGACTAGACGAATCACAGCAAAGCACACACACTAGTTTAATCTCAGTGATTAAAAATACTTCAGGGTGTACGGTATGTCTATATAAATGACTACCATTCGTTTGTTCATTCACCAAGTCAGGCAGGGACTCACTTTTCCAGATTCCATGAGTGGTAAGCTGTGTGGAGACCCTCTCTCTACCAGACGAACCCTGTAAGGGAGGGAGGAAGTGAAGAGTTACTGGGCCGCTGAGTCAATACTGTGGTTGCATCCCAAATGGCACCCTATTCCCGAAATAGTGCACTACTTTTGACCAGAGCACTATGGTCATAGGGAGCCATTTGAGACACACCCTGTGAGTCAGCATATCATCTGGCTAGTCCTCCTCATTGAGCACTTCATCATAAAGACTAAAGGATAGTGGAGAGCAATAGATCACATTCTGAAACCTTTTATTTCACGTTTCATCAATGCAGCAGTTTATACAAGTACCTTTAGTGTACAAGGGAGGAGATGGAGACAGTGGTGGAGACAATAATGACTGTCTATAATCACACAGTGTGTATGTGAATAGCAGCAGCTATACAGTATTTGTGAGCTGTGGGGCCCAATGTGCAGCATGTTGCCTGATATAGGGCACCTCTGTGTCCCTGCTAGTAGTCTCAGATTCAGTCTGCATTCAAATGGCACCCTATTCCCTATAAAGGGAATTAAGGTGCCATTTGGGACGCACATTAGTCCAGAGCAGCTGCAGGCTGGGGCCTATTGATCTGTTGACTGGGTGTGGGACAGGGGCGGTATGTCCTAAGGGTGGCCCTACCCAGGCCATCTTAAAGATATGTTTCTAATCTTAAAGTCAGACTTTGCGAACACAGCTAGAGGCTCCATAGTCAGTTATATCGGACTGCACTTTTTTTAGTGTCACAAGGAATGAGTCTGGCTCCAACGTTTATGCATACAATGCGGTGGAACTATTCCACTGTAAATGGACACTGCAGAGGTAATGAGTCTTCAATGCCATGAGTATGGCCGAAGATATAGTTTTGGTTGTGAGCAACATTCTGTTGGCATAGATGTCACACTTCTGATTCTGAAGACCTTCTATTTGTGTCACTCACTACTGACAGATAATAAACAGTAAAACAGAAAATGCACAACTTGGCTTACTATATACAGTAGCTGATTTGATCAAATAATCAACAAACGATCAAGAGGATATTCTGATAGGAGCATGCACTTACCTGTCGTGCCTCAGTGCCCTCATGTCCACATACACAGTAGTTGGGTCTGGTCCTGAAGTACCCTGCAAAATGACATCATGCCAGGGTTAGTGTCCGAGCTAGGATGTCTGCTGGCTTACATTACCAATAACACAGCACTATCTAGATGCTACTAGCATGTTAGTGCTTAACAGAAAGCTGACAGGTCGCACTGGGTGCGAATGGAAGCTTTGAGACAAGTCCAACAAAAAATACAATGAAAAAACGATACAAATCATAGTGGGCTACTAACTACTACATTCAGACAGACCATGGTGGTGGAAGAGAACAATAAAGCTTGAAGGCATTAAAAACCAAACCAAACCAGAAGAACAGAACAGGGCCCGTATCCACAAAGCATCTCAGAGAAGGTCAAAACAACATACTCCCAGCTCAGAGTAGGTTTTAGGATGATCTTAAGACACTGCCTAGTCAAAGTCTGAGCAGTCACACATGATATCTCAGACAGCACTCGGACGATTTTGACAAAACTTGTGTGAATGATGCGGAGGGGGTATTGCGCTCAAGGTTAAATTGAAATAACATTATGTAGGTTAATTGATTAAATAATCAAAAGACAAAAAACAAGATTATTTATTAGCCTAGTGGTTAGGAGTAATTAGGAATATCATGTGAATTATGCCTTGTGACATCATTGTCAAATGCATAAGAGATAGCCTACTGTTGGTCTATTTATAGGTTGATCAGAAATATTCTTTCAACAACTCCAAATTAATTGCCTATAATGGAGCAGGAACCACTGAATCTTTGCATTTTTCTTTTTATCAAGACACCTGCTGGTAACTCTTAACTGAGGTCTCCTGTCGACTAGGTGGGACCCATGACTAAAGAGGCTTCATGTTTAGCTTTTATTTTTAACCATAAAACAGTAGGAATAAAATGTCTCTAGCCTCAGCACTTACGACCAATTGTCTAGTGTGAGACGCTTTGTGGATACGGCCCCAGAGCAGAAGTAAAATGAAAAACGTACCCACAAAAAAAGTGCACCACAAAACTGTTCTGAGATCAGATCCAGTCTGATCCATGCAAACAGAAAGAAGCCACAAAAAAACATATTTTGTTTTTTTACGAGGAAAGGAAGGGGAGAGTGACTTGAAATCCACTGAGGGAGAACACAATACACAACCAGATGGAAGGAGAGAGAGGAGGAGGTAGACATGGTGATATAGTGCATCATGTCTGAATGAGCATACACAATGTGTATCTGCCCCTTCAATAGATGGCTTTGAAAGCTGATAGTTCAGTAGAGAGGCTTGACTGGCCAGACACAGTGTGTCAAAGCCCACAGACAGAACAACACAATCCCAACATACATTACATTGAGCACATAGGCACCAACTTAAACATTAGTGTGTGTGTGTGTGTGTGTGTGTGTGTGTGTGTGTGTGTGTGTGTGTGTGTGTGTGTGTGTGTGTGTGTGTGTGTGTGTGTGTGTGTGATAGTGTATTTCTATCTAATAGGTTAGTGATCAACAAAAAACCCATATGAATAAAGAGAAACCTGCCAACAAAGAAATAGAGAGAAAGCACTGAGCAGCCTCCCCTCCCCAGACTTCCTCAGCCTAGCTCTGGTCCAGGGTGTTACATGCAGCTTGCTGATGCGGCGCTTTCCTCAACACCCTGGACTAGAGCTATCCCCAGCCCCTGGCCCTCCCCAGGTAGATTGAAGTGCACCCACAATTCAGCAGCATGTTTTAATAGCATGGTTAAGGCTTTGGCAGAGGAAGCAGCAGAGTAGAATCCACCACCAGAGAGACTGAAAGACAGCCATAGGGTACACATGCTAGATCCTGACTCATTCCAGCCACAGAACTGCACATGCTAGACTGACTCAGACCAGGCATAGAGCTACACAGGCTAGATCCTGAATCATTCCAGCAATAGACAGCCAGATATAGAGCTGCACATGCTAGACTGACACAGACCAGCCATAGAGCTACACATGCTAGACTGACTCAGTCCTGAGCACAGGCGGACCAGAACACAAGGTACCGTCATACAGGACACACTACAGTCTTATAGTAGTATCGCAGTACTTGTCTACAGTCGCACCAAACATAGAGCAGGTCTACACTATTACAATAATACTACTACTACAAATACTGCAGTCACACTAGAATTGTCCAGAACGGAATGTGCTTTAGTCAACTATTGTACATGTATGGCAATTTGGACTAGGCTATTACTACTCAAATATCATTTCATACAAGGTGCATGGCGTTACTATACTCTCACTGCATTTCCATTTCTCTGGGTCTCAGAAGGAGAAGCAGTCTAGGTGAGCTGTGGCAGTATCTATCCCAAGGCAAACTGTAAGCTGTCACAGATATGATATGACCACACTTGACAAGTTGACCCAGCACAGGTTAACGTTTCAGTACTGCAGGGTCTTAATATTAACAAGCTGCCTTCTTCTAAGTGCTAAGAGCTTTGCTAAGAGGGGTCTCAGATGGTACCTTTAGACAGTATAACATATTGCTGCTACACAAACAATAGGCTGTGTGTGCGTCCCAAATAGCACCCTTTCCTCTAGATAGTGCACTACTAATCTAGCCACGATGTCGCCATATAACCCTTAATCACATCACCGTAACTGACCACACTTTGAATCACACATCCTGTCTACCTAGAAAGCTACTGAGAAGATTTGACCATGGCTGTGCCCCAATATACTGCTATCCCTGTTCTCTACCCTGTCCACCCATCCATTCCTATCCTAACCTGTACCCTGCCTCCTGTCCCCTGCCTCCTGTCCCCTGCCTCCTGCCTCCTGCCCCCTGCCTCCTGCCCCCTGCCTCCTGCCCCCTGCCTCCTGCCCCCTGCCTCCTGTCCCCCGCCTCCTGTCCCCTGCCTGCTCACAACACCTGATGAAGAGGGTGATTAGGGAATGTGAAAATCCCCTACCTGGTCAGCAAGCTTCCCCAGCCTGTGAGGCTATAGCAGCAGCAGGAGGAGAGTGAGGAGGAGGTAGGAAGGAAGGAGAAAAAAGGGAGAGGAGGGAGGAAGAGGGGGGGCGGAGACAAAACCAAAGTATAAGATATGTGGGTGGGGTTATGCAAAAAAACAGAGGTGAGAAAAAACAAAAAATGTCAAATATAGAAATGGAGAGAAGCAGCCTTAAACTAAATAAGAAGTTATGTTCTAAACTACTAGGCTTATTCATGTTAGCCAATGTTGGGACATTTCTACATGATCAGTTACATTTACATGATAACATTGATAGTATAGATCAGGGATGGGCAACTATGATGGGGGCGGGGGCCACACGACATCTGAACTCATCATGAGGGGCTGCAGTGGCTTGCAGGTCTGCGTACCCACATCCATACCCACACATGCAGTCAAGTGGCCCTAGCCTTTTGGGGGCCCTAATTGAAAGTTAAGAAGAGAAGCATGCAGTAAGCCCGATGTAATCGAGTTTAAGAGGGAAGAATCTATACATGTTAAATACTCGTGTTAAAGACAACAAACATTTTCAACAGGCTTCTCGATTGGGCTTTTTAAATCGATCCTTCAGATTTTATTGATTGATGGAACAGATAAGTGCACCTGAAACAGGTGCAAATAGTATACTGATCTCTATCTCATTAACGTATGTATAGTAAAGCTTATTATTTGATATCATTTGAATAATAAAGCTTGCAAATAATAGTTGAATTATGTAAAAGAATGAGCCCAAAATAAAAGCATGACATAGCAGCATGTGTAAATGCTTATGGACAGCTGAGCTTCAGAGACGTAGTGTGCGTCCCAAATTACACCCGATTCCCTACATAGTGCACAACGTTTGACCAAGGCCAATAGTTGTGTATTATTTAGGGAATAGGGTGCCATTTGAGACGCACACATACACTGAGCTATGTCTGGTAATTGTTTCTTTTGGTGAGAACAGAGGGCAGAGAGAGTGAGATATGTAGAGGACATCTGCATGTTGGCTTCTCCTCCTGTGAGCTGTAAATCCTGACAGGATTATTACTGTAGGCCCCATAGGCTGGCCCTAGGGCAACTGTGGCTTACCATGTTAAGTCACACAAATACAGATTAATGACTCTAGTCCATTAAATTAAATCAGAATAATCTCCCTCACCTCAAAAAACAAACAAACTGCAATGCATCTAGGGAGTTCACAAAAAGTCTCTAAATAAAACAACTAACTTCCAAGACTTGAGGAAAAGGCTTTGCAAACAATACTGGAGGCAGAGCGAATGACAACAAGAAACAGTAGCACACCTTTCAACAAACACAAGACAACAACAGAGCCACAATAGACACCCATTGGCTAACATGCATCAAAGAGCATGTTATCTACTATGGTGGAAACATTGGCAATAAGATCGATTAAATGTTGAATGCATCGACATCACCAGCGTGCTGGAGTTTTCCTTTTTAGTCAGTCTATCAGATTCCCACTGGTGACAGATTGGGGACAGAGAGAGACAGCACCCAAAGATACTGAACTAAGAGTTGCACATTTCATCAAAACTTTTTGAGGGACAGAGCGCATGTGGTTTGTTGACCAGAGCAGAGGAGAGGAGGAAGGTACTGATTGTACCTGCAGACAGATGGCCAGGTTGACTCTGCAGCCGAACGAGGTGCTGACTGCTCGGGGGTGGAGGCCCAGGTCTTTGAAGAGCTTGGAGAAGGACTGAGTCAGAGCTATCCTGGGTCTCTCCTCCGCCACCACCACACACGTCCTCACCCGTGACAGGTCCAGGCCTCGAGACTGACAGAGAAACCAGAACTGACTGGATCAAATCAGAACTAACCAGGCTGGAAGAGTCTGGGCTGATGAACTAGATGGTAATAAATCAATCAACTAATCAGTCAATATTTTTACATCAGCAGTTGTCAAAGTGTTTTACTCTCAGGTCATCACATTGAAATAACATTTTACCTTATCGAAGTTTCACTGTTGTGGTGATTTGGCGGATGGATACCTACCTTGAGTGAGTCGGTCTGCAGGCCTAGGCCCTTGGTGCACAGCTCCATGACGCTGTAGGAGCAGAAGGTGTCCCTGACCTTGTACTGACTGACAGCTAGCAGCCACAGAGCAGGGTTCACCTCCAACTCCGAAGGCGGGATCAGGATCGACTGGTGGCCGGAGTACACACTAGAAACAGGAGACACAGAGTGAGTACCCACTACACACACTGTAACTAAGTAGTACACACAAGAGACATGTACTGTACAGTAAGTGCATAGCCTGAGAGCACACAAAATGAACATAAAAACTTCATACACTTCACACTAGTGACCGGGACCATGAGTGTACTAACAGCAGACTACATTGTGTATTCAGTGGCTCCATTTAAAATCCAAGCCAATGCCATTTCATCAAGGCCAATGCAACCTCTATAGTGCAGCTAGCTAGTAAATTATACACCGAATAACAAATCAGGGCTAGTTTGCATAGGCATCAATCAGAAACACTCCCAATCTGAAACACACTCCTGGCAAATAAAACAGCTTTGTTCTTTAGCAAGGTCCTGGTTTTTGGACAGCACCCCACTGAGCATATTTACATCTGAAGATTTGACAAGTTGAGTGGTGCCATGCCAGAGTGTGCTTCCAACAGGGAGGAGATTAAAGACAGCAGAATAATGCATGAGCTGCATTTGGCCTCCTGCTTCAACTCTCTCTCTCACGGTCTCTCGGCCTCTCTCTGTGGATCCGCTCCCATGGCCTCTGACAGGCCTGTAATGTCCTGACAAGGCCCCACCATGGCACAGGTCTAACTGTCCCTGCCTGAAGAAGACAGGCTTTCTGACATCTCTAGCTAGTGAGAGACGGTGTGAGGGTCTGAGTGAAGTGCAGGATGAACATAGCAGGGCTTCTTCAGAACAGAAGTCCAGGGGTAGCTGTGTGTGTGAAGTGTGGACGTAGCAGAGCTAGATGTGTCTAAAGTGATGGGTGGGCAGTGAAGAGGCTAAAAGGGTCCATCTCTCTCGGTCTCACCTGCAAAGGCACCAGAGGACAAAACCCAGGCCGCAGTAGGGGTCCAGGCAGATAGCCACCTCACGGGAGGGGTACAGCTCACACTGTAGCTTGATAGAACGGCAGAAGGCACTGGTGGCAGTATGAGACATCTACACAGGAGGGATAACAAGAACAATCGTATACAGATTAGGAATATAGTTTTAACACTCTACTTGGCTACAGCCTGGTCCCAGATCTGTTTGTGCTCTTGCCAACTACATTGCAAAATATGACAAGGAGTTGGCATGGTGGCACAAACAGACTGGCACTCAGGGTTACTTGGCTACATCACAAAACCAACAAATACAGATACTATATACAGTTGGTATAATTTCTACCAGGGTAGCCCTTTACTAAACAATATACAAATGACGTACTACTGAACTGTGTACCACAGTCATTCATTTGGAACTTCAAACCAAAAGCTTTGTTTTTGAGTTTCAATTGAACCGCATCAGAATTAGGAACCGCACTGCAAAAGACTATTCATGCAAATATTCTCATGAGCTGCTAGTATGACTACCACTCCTTAACGAATGAATAAATTAAATCGTAGAACAATGACTCAACACGGCTGAATATATAGTGGGATAGCGTGTTCACAACTTGGTGTGTATGTGTGTCCTCTCGTAGACATAAGCTGTTATTGTCCCATTGAAAAACAGTACTTCCACTCCAGCCTGAGAGCTTGTTAAAGTGCCACGCAATCCTATCTGCATTCAAAATGACACACTATTCTTTATACCAGGGGTAGGCAACCCTGTTCCTGGAGTGCTGCAGGTACTGCAGGATTTTGTTCCAGCTAGGCACCACACCTGACCAACTGAGCTAATGAATCAGTTTGATGATTGCTAAATTCAACACACCCGGTCTTCCAGGTCGGTTAAGTAAAATACATGAAGTGCTTGCGGCACTCAAGGACCAGGGTTGCCTACCCCTGCTCTATACAGTGCAGAAAAGAGCACCACACACCACAACAATTCTCCCCCAACACCACCTAAATCGCCCCTATTCTTCAATGTGTTTACAGCTAGAAGGAGAACAGAATAGACAAATCGCCTTTAGGTGAAGGGAGAAAATCTACTTAGCCTCATCCACTGAGGAACTGATAGCAAAATTGCTTCCCTTATAGACCAGTGAAAAGATTCATCTTTACAAGTTGCTTTTTAACTGGATTTCCTAATGAGCTTCGTCGGTCAGACAAAGGTTTCTACATGGCCAGATGAACTGTGAACAAGGTGTGTCCTAGTATGGGGTTGGATCTGTGGCGCCAGGGAGAATCGGCCTTCTGAGTGAGCACTACTGTGACAGATTCAGCTAGTCATCCACAGCAGAGGGGGGCTGGGATCAATAATCTGCTTTCATGTTGTTGAAATGTCACCACTATCTTTTCACTCAGACGATCACTTCAAAGTGCGTCATACAGCTTGTTTCTGTTTCACTTCATATGCTTTTGGAGATATCAGTCTCCCTGATAGGAAAAACATATTCTTGTTAGAAGTTGTTTACCTTCACCCCTGCTAGCATCCCTGTGGTGGACACACTGAAGTCCAGGTAGGCCAGTGTGTCTGGATCGGAGGGCTTGTACAACATTGGAGGTTTCTTCTTTGGCAGATCATCTAGAGGACAGAGAGAAAGAACAAGACCACTGTTATCACAAATACATTCCTGACATTCTAATTTGTCTTGATTGGTCGTAAGATCTGTGCATTGGTGTCTGTTGTAAAGAAGTCCAGACCCTCAGGCTAAAGTGGGTAATGGAGTCTGACTGAGGTGACTGGTGCAGCGTGGGTAATGTAGTCTCTTACCTGTGTCCAGGACAGGAGGCCAGGTCCTGACGTCCACTGCTGCTGACGCCTCCTTCGACCTCAACAATTTACAGATCACCGCTGTGGTCATCATACACGACGAGCGGCTCACCTGCAGGGCACACACACACACACACGATAGAAAACACATACACGTTGAGACACGCAAATACAAGTTTGGATACACACACAAGGCACTTACCTCCACGATCATCTTCACTGTGGGCAGAGTGGTGGCTATGTTCTGGGGGTGTGGAGGTCGCACAGTGATTGGCACACAGCCCGCGTACAGGCACCCGTAGAATGCTGCGATCAGGTCAATCCCTGCATGAAGGACACACACACACACACACACACACAGAGAGAGAGAGACAGACAGAGAGAAGAGGATATTAGTTATTGTCCGTCAGTCCATGAGTCCCTGTGCCAAATCGGAACCAGCCTCCAGACAGACAGAAAGACACTGCACCCTCAGGACAAGGTGAAGTATTGAGCTGGCTGTCCTAGAGACAGTTCATTGAATGGCTCTCAGGCAATCTCCCTAGGTTTTGTCCTTTTCATTATGGACCTATGGCTCACTTGAATGCTTGAATTTCTCTGGCTCCCAAATACTAATGGAGTTCCAAATTAGAATTACCTTTTAAATCTTGCCACACCCAGCGCCTTCTCTGTGTGTGCTCTTAAAGATCACAACAATCTTGTTGGAAGTGCTATTTTATCATAGTGGGATGTGGCTCAGGCCCTGGTTTAGAAGCACAGAGAGATTCTAGATTGATGAATGATAACTGACAACACATGACTGCTGGTGATAAACCCAGTGAGAGACATGTGATGGGTGTGTGAGCCCCAGCCCCAGCCAGCAGACGTACCAGGGGGGTAGACGAGCGCAACGTGATCCCCGTCCTGCAGGTGTCCTCGCTCCGCCAGCATGGTAGCAATCTTCTCTGCTCTCTTATGCAACTGGACACATGTCAGAGAGCTGGCTATCGTCCCCTGTGGTCACACAAACACGAAGACACAGGCACACATACGAGACAGAGAAAGCAAGAAAATTATGATTTAAAGTTTGATAGGGCTACTTCAAATAAAATCCTGATGAGTCTCAATACAAAGCGAAAACAATGCCAACTATTTCAGCTGCTACTGCTACGTGTACAAAACATGGTAGGAGTCAGATGTGAACAATGACAATACAGCCTTTAGCCAGGCCTCACTCACCCTGAAGTTGAGCAGTGTGTAAAGCACATGGTCAGGAGTGGTCTGGGCCCTCCATTGTAACACTTCAGAGAGGAAGAGGAACTAAAATATACAAAAGAAAGGAAAAGAAAATTAGCCTCCGGCTGCATCACATACTCCGAAATGAGGAGAGGCCATTCTGTCTCTGTGTTCACATCAGACAGGAGGTATCGGTCACTAATGGCACCCTATTCTCTATGTAGAGTGCACTACTTTTGACTAGGGCATGCATAGGTTTCTGGTCAAAAGAAGTGCACTATATAGGGAATAGGGTGCCATTTCAGACATTGCCTATGATAAAACATGTCTGCCATATCACAAAACTTGTTAGCGTATTGAGGAGAAGCTGTTACATTTGAGTTATTTAGCAGACGCTCTTATCCAGAGCAACTTACAGAAATTTCCCCCCCGGGGGATCAATAAAGTATCTATCTATCTATCTATCTATCTATCTATCTATCTATCTATCTATCTATCTATCTATCTATCTATCTATCTATCTATCTATCTATCTATCATCTTATGATAGCTAGGTAGGACAACCACATATCACAGTAAGTACATTTTTGCTCATTAAAGTAGCTACACTATATATACAAAAGGTATGTGGACACCCCTTCAAATTAGTGGATTTGTCTATTTCAGACACACGCGTTGCTGACAGGTGTATAAAATCGAGCACACAGCCATGCAATCTCCATCGACAAACGCTGTCAGTAGAATGGCCTTACTGAAGAGCTCAGTGATTTTCAACTCGGCACAGTCATAGGATGCCACCTTTCCAACAAGTCAGTTTCGTCAAATGTACTGTATGCCCTGCTAGAGCTGCCCGGTGAACTGTAAGTGCTGTAATTGTGAAGTGGAAACGTCTAGGAGCAACAACGGCTCAGTCGCGAAGTGCTAGGCCACACAAGTTCACAGAATGGGGCCGCAGAGTGCGTAAAAATGGTCTGTCCTTGGTTGCAACACTCACTACCAAGTACAGAACTGCCTCTGGAAGCAACGTCAGCACAAGAACTGTTCGTCGGGAGCTTCATGAAATGGGTTTCCATGGCCAAGCAGCCGTACACAAGCCAAACATCACCATGCGCAATGCCAAATGTCGGCTGGAGAGTTGTTAAGCTTGTAAAGTCTTGGAGAAGTTGAAACGTGCTCTCTGGAGTGATGAATCATGCTTCACCATCTGGCAGTCCGACGGACAAATCTGGGTTTGGTGGGTGCCAGGAAAACGCTACCTGCCCGAATGCATAGTGCTAGGCCCCTTAGTTCCAGTGAAGGGAAATCTTAATGCTACAGCATACAATGACATTCTAGATGATTCTGCGCTTCCAACTTTGTGGCAACAGTTTGGGGAAGGCCCTTTCCTGTTTCAGCATGACAATGCCACTGTGGACAAAGCGAGTTCCATGCAGAAATAGTTTGTCGAGATCGGTGTGGAAGAACTTGACTGGCCTGCACAGAGCCCTGACCTCAACCCAAACAAACACCTTTGGGATGAATTGTAACGTCGACTGTGAGCCAGGCCTAATCGCCCAACTTCAGTGCCCAACCTCACTAACGCAGCAATGTTCCAACATCTAGTGGAAAGCCTTCCCAAAAGAATGGAGGCTGTTATAGCAGCAAAGGGGGGACCAACTCCATATTAATGCCCATGATTCTGGAATGAGATGTCCACATACTTTTGGGTTATCAGCAAAGTCAGAGCTTCATATTAGGTGACACGCTGAGTTCTTAATCAAACATATAATTATTTTAGCACAATGACCTGCTCTCATTACATTTCAAAAGTAAATGCTGAGGGCACTGGTTCAGTTGCTGAGAGAGACAGAGAGAGAAGGAGATGAGCTCCATATCCGTGGTGCAGATAGAAAAGAGTGAGAAATAAGAGAAGAGGCCAAGCGTGTCTCAGCTTATGAATCTTTCAAGGTTTCATCCGTGGGGGCAGTGGAGGAGTAAATAGTGGAGTGTAATTCATGCCTTTGGCAGTTTGGTTCTATCATAGGTGCAGAGCACGAAAGTTTGGAGTCTGCAGTGTAATATTGCCTGTCTTCAGGAATGCTCTTATGGTGATGAATGAGAGATTCAGTATGCACCGTTTTAATCCACCGGGTCCAACTGCTACAGATCGTAAGTCATGTTCTCTGTGATCTTCTACGCTGCTCTGAATACCAGATGTGTGTCCCAAAATGGCACCATATGACCTTTATAGTGCACTACTTTTGACCAGAGCCCTCTGGTCAAAAGTAATGCAGAATATAGGGAATAGAGTGCCATTTGGGACTTTGCACCATGACTTACTTTGCTGCTCTGAACACCCCAGGAAAATTCACCCCCTCCAACCGTCACTTTAGCCTCTAGTTTTTGAAAAATGCTGCGAAAATTACAGCTGCTGAAAGTGCTTAGTTTTACACTAGGGCTCTTGCCATTAAGTAGGGACAGATGTTGTCCTGTTGAAACACAGTCATTTGATATTTCCTGTCTAATTCCATAGGAAGGCCTATTTCCAACAGACACACAGAACAGACTATTCCCTGTGAAGCCATGGCTGTTTCTCAAATGACACCCTATTCCCTGTGTAGTGCACTGCTTTTAACCAGGGCCCAAGTCGGTTTGGTCAAAAGTAGTGCACTACATAGGGAGCCATTTGGGACACACACCAAGTGAGGGGCGTCCTAAAACTAACTGACTCCCTCCTGCTCTCTGCACGCAAACAAACATTAAGACAGGAACTTAGTTGAGTCTGCCAACTCCGCTACAACATTGGCAAAATATAAAAACACTGTTTCCTGTTGAAAACATCACTCAGGCACTAGCCATAAGCCCTGTGGATAATTCAGTAAAACCAATTTATTCTGTTTCCTTTCTGTTCACAGGAAACCATCCCACTACTGTAGATTAGGCGAGATCAGTGGGAGAGAGAGAGGCCCAGGTTGCGTCCCAAAAGGCACCATATTCCCTATATAGTGCACTACTTTTGACCAGAGTCCTATGGGCCTTGGTTAAAAGTAGTGCACTACATAGGGAATAGGGTGCCATTTGGGACGAAGCCCCTGTCAGTACAGAGGTGTAATAACAGTGTATGCTATTTGGCTGATTCTAGGTTTGATACAACTTTATTTTCCTTTTTCATTGGCAGAGGTGTGGAAAGTAATTATTAATAAAAGAATGTGTGGTGCCTGGCTGGTGGCGCTGAGCAATGGTGAGCGTAGCCGTAACGTAGCGGAGACAGAATTGATTTCCCCTTTCTCTCATGGTGAAAAATCTGTGCACTAAATCAGAGCTGTGACAGCCAGGAGAGAGACAGGCAGATATGAATGGCAGAGGTCCACCATCTCCTCTGAGACTCTCCCAGAGTGCTCTAGTAAAGCCTGGTCAGTACAAAGCAGCACAAAGACCCACTGTCTTTAATCAGCCCAGTCAGTGTCTGTCTGGGACTCACATTCCAGGGCAGGATTAGAATCAGCAGAGAGAAGAGAGAGCTTCATCTGTTTGTGTAGAAGAGATTTAGCTGAAAAGTATCAGCTGTCATTATCAAAGTGGATATCAGTCTTTACTGTTATGTGACCAACTAGGTGGTCAGTGGTGTATATTTCAGCAACAGTAACATGAAGTTAAACACAAGTATTAGTTATGCTAGAAATAAAAAATATCACACCAGTGTTGCATACATTTTTTAAACACGCAAATTCATTGATTGGGTTAGACACGGCACAGGTTAAAAATCATTCACACAAAGGGCCTGATTTTCAGATGAATGAGCCAGACCATATTGGTGCATTAAGGTGATAATGAGAGGGAAGCAGAGCAGCAGTGATTATTATGGTCTGGTTGGCATGCCGAACAGAACAAAGGAGCAGAGGAAGGGGTACAGACTGATGGTTGCTAGGGAGATTAGATCAAATGGAAAAGAACATGAAGAGTCTGAGTCAGAGGAATCCAAACCACACCACAAACAATGTATGCGTTCTAAATGACACCATATTCCCTATATAGTGCACTACTTTAAACCAGAGTGCTATGGGCCCTGGTCAAAAGTAGTGCACTACATAGGTGCCATTTGAAAAATAGCCAATATGTCCTGTCTTCCAGAGGGAAAGTAAAACAGAAGAAATCTGAGTGTGTGTTGTGTTGTTGCCGTCTTCTGCCTTGTCACTTTACATTAGAGGTCGTACTGCCCAAGCGGCTGCCTAACATGTTGATTGATGAGATTTTTCAGCATGAGAGAAAGGAGAAATCAATTCTGTCTCCGCTACGTTACGGCTACGCTCAGCGCCACCAGCCAGGCACCACACATTCCTTTATTAATAATTACTGCCACTGAAAAAGGAAAATAAAGTTCTATCAAATCTAGAATCAGTCAAATCACATACACCTCCTCACTGTTATTACACCTCTGTACTGACAGGGGCTTCGTCCCAAATGGAACCCTATTCCCTATGTAGTGCACTACTTTTGACCAAGGCCCATAGGACTCTGGTCAAAAGTAGTGCACTGTAGGGAATAGGATGTCATTTGCCAGGGTAGTCCTAAAGCCCTGAGGGAAATGTACCGTTTGATATTTCAAGGCAAAGCTAATCAAACCAAACTAACCAACACTACAATCCTTCCCCAACACTACAATCCTTCCCCAACACTCAGTATACCAACCAGTAATATCCACTACCCAGATATGAAGGGCTTAGAGAAGCCAGCACTACATCACAGTCTGTGTGTTTGACTGGTTTAAGCTTCCTACTTAATATAAAGAAAATGTTGATGAACGGATAGTTCCAACACTCAGTGGAAGTAGATAGGAAGCAATGGAGTCAGGGAAACCTGAGGCCTAGTGTCAATACCTAGAGCTACGCTGGGTAGGTACTCTGCACTCTACAGTCCCATCAATCTACTTCAGTCTAGCGAGAACACACCACACTGTGTCCCAATGGATCCCTATTCCCTATATAGTGCACTACTTTTGACCATGGTCAATAGAGAATACATAGGGAAATAGTGCACTACATAGGGAAAATTCAATTTGGGACGCAATCCACGGTACAGTTACACACACTATTATTAGGTATCTCAGAGACCGAGAGCCTCTTAGACGTCTGTCTATGAAATGGAAAATACCATTGTGAAATGTCTTAGTGCATACTAAATATCCTAATGTTGTGGCCTGTCTCAACAATGCTTTTAAAAGCTTTGTTCCATATTAGTTCGGTAACATCAGTCTATCAATCCCAGGACATTTTAAGCCTCGAGTCAAAATCAGAGTGGATCTCAAACAATACATCTAACTGGACTACGGGGCAGTGGTATTTTTTTCTGTATTGTGCAAGGAATGATAGCATAATTGTATACGTCTGCTCCATCCATATAAATACTTAGATATCACGAATGAAAGAATAGAATGATAGAGATGTAGAACAATAGAAAACAGAGGACGTCGGATAAATAATTCAGATGATGGGGAGACTACAGATGAACAACGGCTGAACTAACGTACAACTAGTGTTAAGTATGAGGGGATCACATGATAGTAGATGGTCAACTTAAACATGGAGAGTATTCAACTGATTCATGCTACATCTCAAATGGCACCCTATTCTCTATATAGTGCACTACTTTTGACCAGGGCCTATAAGGGAATAGGGTGGCATTTGGGACACAACCCTAATATTCAGCTGGAGGCCGACAGTCCATGGTTCAACGAGTGTGCTGATGTAGATGAGGTGTTGATGAAGAAAACCAAGCCCTCGGAGAGCAGCACAGCACACACACCTTCCTTGCCTGATCATTGTCTTCCATCTGGCCCAGGTCCCTGCCGCTAGCCTGGGCAATCCTCTTCCCTGACACCAGGTTCCCCACCATCACAGAGGCAGGCCCAATCTCTGTGGAGAGAGGGATAAAGATGAGACAACACACATCCAGAGAGACACACTGATACAAACATGTGGAGTCTATATCCTTGGCTGTGATCTACAGCGATATATACTAGTATACTTAGTATATACTAGCTCACATTGTATGTGCAGTGAATTCCCCCCAATTCCCAGAGATTTATAGTGGCCGGGTGGGCTGAGATTGACCTTGTGTTCAGAGGCGAAGGCGACCGAATGGATGGGTCAATTGACTGGATGGATTCTACTCTGACAGAGTGCCTTTCAGACAGAAATGGCCAGAGAAACCGGTGTTGTAAATTAACATAAATCTAGGTGGAACACAGTACTAGAGCTAATGGAGAGAGGTGACAGTTGCGCTATGGGATGGGGTGTGTTGGATCAGATGGGACACATGTTACAATAGTCACCGGACAAGATTACAAAACACTCCCTGTACAGTCCTGAATCTGCATAATCTTAGTTCTACACCTCATTCAACTGAATCAAGACATATGAAGAAGATTCATTAAATGGATGTAGATATTAGATGTAAACTAAGGATTTCAATGAAACAAATTAACTATCAATCCCCCAGGCAGACCCACTCAGGGTGGTGTCCTATGGTGTAATATAGTGTCTGACCCGGTTGTTTCTGCCGGGGCTTGGGCAAGTTGGTGACACAGGTATGGGGACACATGAGGACGTTGCAGGGGTGCAGGGAGCCCTCCAGGAACAGCTGCTTGGTCTCTGACAGGTGGATGCCCCCCAGAGGGGTTTTAGGAAGGGTGTTGGAGGGGACCAGGGCCAGACAGTACACCCCCACCTGGTGGATCCCATCTATGGCCTGTATGGGGAGGGAAGGGTACAGGGATTAGGTTGATGTGTGCCCCAAAGGACTCTGGTCAAAAGTAATGCACTGTTATACTGTATATGGCTACAGTCGTAAAGACAAAGACACCAACCCCATCTGACTGCAATCACACAGCTGGAAACAGCTTTAATAGTGAAACCGTCTCTTTAGTCATGTAGTCATGGACAGGAGCCCAGAGAACTGGGTTATTACAGTACAGGGCAAAGTCTACTGGTGTGTGTGTGTGTGTGTATACTGTGTGTGTGTGTATACTGTGTATATACTGTGTATGTGTGTATACTGTGTATGTGTGTGTGTGTGTGTGTGTGTGTGTGTGTGTGTGTGTGTGTACCTGCAACACTCTGCTCATCCACTGAAAGCTGTCCTCCTCTGTAGAGTCAGGTCTCTGCTCTGCCACCACCACAATCCTCTCATCATGTAACACAGAGATGGAGAACACTGCTATCCTGGAGAACAGAGAGACGGGAGACCAACCATCGAATTACATATAGAATGAGACCAACACTGTAAGCATTAGCACACTGCTATCCTGGAGTACAGAGAAACAGGAGACCAATACTGTTACCAACACTGCATAAGAACAGACACAATCAATCTATGTT
Organism: Thymallus thymallus; assembly: GCA_023634145.1. NCBI lineage: Eukaryota > Metazoa > Chordata > Actinopteri > Salmoniformes > Salmonidae > Thymallus > Thymallus thymallus. The sequence continues at coordinate 18,812,988 of CM042382.1, read as the reverse complement.
CACCGTCATTTCTTCATTAAGTCATAATTTCTTATTTAAGTAGTGTCATGAGCTTTTCCAGTCAACATGACTTGACCAAGAAATATAGCTTTTAAATAGGGACCAGAGGTTTTCCTGGTAAGGTCACATTAAAATAAAAAATGGATTAGCAGCCACCTCCCCCTGTAGACAAACTTCATGGGCTCCACAGCCAGGGCTGTAGCCACGATGTCGTCAGCGTTGTGTCTCCTTCCCCCCACTACCATGAGGCCGTCCATCTTGCCAGCGATGAAGCACAGTCCCCCAGGACCCACGAAGCCCAGTAAGCCTGTCCTGGTGAAGGGGTACTCACTGATGAGAGCCCCAACACTGTTCATGGGGAACACCTAGAGTACAGACATACACATTTGTTTATCACTCTCCTAACAACGTGCAATACACACACAAGCCTCACATGCAATCCCTGAAATTCAGGTAGAGAAAGTGATGATTAAATTAGCCCAATGGATAAATAAAATGAATGAATGAATAAACGCATCACATAAGGGTGCAATTCTATTGAATTACTCTCTCTCCACTAATGGATTATATAAAGCACTTGAGGAATGTGGACTGTGTTCTTAGAACTATTGAACAACAGAAGTTAGAGCCAATCCCCAGGCGTCCTAACGGTCCCTAGCCAGGACCCAGGGGTAGCTCAGCCCATAACACCATGCTGCTAGGCCTTACCTCAAAGGTGTTCTTGGTCATGCCTGAGAGACCGTAGTACGACGTCCCTGTGGCGATAGAACACACACACAGCTCCCCGATCTCATCTGTTTTGCATAACTGCGGAACCCCATCTGGTTTCACTACACACATGAGAGCTGCAAGAAATCAAAAAGAGGAGGAGAGTGGAGGGACAATAGAGGGAAAGAGATTGAGTCCAAGAGTTTATTAGTAAACAGCAGCAAGCGAGAGAGAGGGGTTTAGAGCAGTGAAGACTGGCCCAGCTACCTTCCTGATCTTGATCAAGCCAAGGCCACTGCATTACTCTGCAGCACATACAGTCATGTGAAAAAGTATGTACACTCCCTGGAAAGAGGCCTGTTGATCCCTTGATGTTACCCTGGGCTTCTTAGAGACTTCTTTGAGCATCTTTCGGTCAGCTCTTAGGATGACTTTGGTGGGACGACCTGTCCTACGTAGTTTGCCAGTTGCTACTTACTTTTTCACATGATTGTAGCTGAGGTGGAAACTGAGGGTGCTCTCCTCGGGTCAGTGTCCCAAATGGCACCATATTCCCTATTTATTGCACTACTTTTGACCAGTACATGTAGGGCTCTGGTCAACGGTGCACTATATAAGGAACAGGATGCCGTTTGGGACACAGGCCTGGTGTGGTCAGAGTTGGAGGACAATAAAAAGGTGTTGGGTCCTCAGGACCACATCAACACACTTCCAGGAAGCCGCTAACAGAGAGCAGGTGAGGAAGTGAGGTTAAGGTCACCCTTATCTGGTGCTGGAAGGAGACAGGTTAAGGGGTAGGGAGGTGGTAGGGAAGCCCGGGGCCCTGGGTCATGGCTGCAGGGTTTCTGTGTGGGTGTAAAGGTCCTTTATGGATTCTGTATCAGGCAGCCAGGAACTCATCTTGGCACCACATGCTGGGGAGGTTGGGGCCCTCTGGACTCTAGAAACCCACCACACAACCCCCACTTCTAACTCTGTCTAGCTGCATCCCAAACACCTTATATAATTCCCATAGTGCTCTAGTCAAAAGTAGGGCACTATGTAGGGAATAGGGTGTCATTTGAGTTACCCTCTCCAACCCACCCACTGAGCCAATTCCCAAAAACACACTCCTTTGAAAAGTAGGTTGAACTCTCCGTTGAGGAATGCTCCGATTATGTTTTTTTTATTTTCATTTCAGGGTCAAGATAACTTCTTTATGAGTGTTAGTGTTGGTCAGTTATGAGGCGTTGGTGAGTAATGCCAGCCTACCGGAATTGCAACCCTAGTGTTTACCTCCTGGCATGACGGTGCCGACATCCTGCAAGGTGAGAACAGACAGCTTCTCCTCAGAGTCCACCCGGATGACCCCGTGACTCAGACCCTGCATGGACAGCACTCCTCTTCCTGGGGGCTGGTTACTGTCGTCTGTCGGCCTATTAACAAGACAATGACTTTATTGTCCATTTACTTCATGACAAACATAATAAATGGGTCTTCTGCATATCCCATTATTATTATTATTACTATTATTACCCCAAATGATATCATACACACATTTAGCTATTAAAGTATCTCTTCCTGTCATTTACCTGTACAGTTTGTGTAAACATGCAAGTATTCACTTATGTGTAAATATAACTGTATACCTAACTGTACAGCTAATTTAACCATGCAAAATGTTCACTTACCTGTTCATTTACCCAGTCTGTCTATTAAGTAAACTATTATTCCCTCGCTCATATCATACGCATTTTTAGCTACTGAAGTATTTCTCTGCCATTGACCTGTATAGTATAGTTAACCATCCAACATCCACCAATGTATAGTGTACATATTCAGCCAACCACTCATACTATGCAATGTCTTTATAGCTTTTTTTTTTTTTTTGCACTCCAGATATCTTGTATTTCTATACTTTTTCATACTGCCGCTCTATGTATCATGTAACGTGTATCTTTCTTATGTGTACTTTTCGTTGTGGCATTTTGCACCTGCCCTGTGTTTTGTTGTAGCTGCTTGACAATGAAATTTCCCCCCCGCGGGATCAATAAAGTATCTATCTATCTATCTATCTATCTATCTATCTATCTATCTAGACATGTACATACAGTACATACATACTGTATACACTGAGAGGTGGGGTCAGCCACAGTGTAGTGCCCCTATCAACAAGCCCCAAAATCCACATCCCCCAATCAAAGCCTGCATCCCATTAAACATCAGCCAATTAGAGGGCTAGGGATGGGGCTGCTCTCTAAGTGGGAGCTCGACGCCCACGGGGCAACGAAGGGCCATAAAACACCAGGACAACGCCATCATGGGGGTGCTTTCATTAATGGTGCTGTGTGTGTGAAATAGAGTAGAAATGGCAATTGAGTTTTATTGGCAGGCCACAGTATCCGTAATGACAAGATGCCATTTAAAAGTGTTGCACATGGCACACACAGTGATCTTTTTACAGTGTCATAATCAAGGGCAGGGAGTTAAGTATCAAATTACAGGCAAAAAGTTAATTCAACTTGCCTTCGTTACTATAAGCAGGGGCTATTTGAAGTTGAGCTACAATATATAACAGATGGGGGCAGCTATAACCGCCATAACCCACAGGACAGTAAACTTAAGAGTTTTGTATAAAAGTTAATACTAACTAGTGTGTGTGTGTGTGTGTGTGTGTGTGTGTGTGTGTGTGTGTGTGTGTGTGTGTGTGTGTGTGTGTGTGTGTGTACCTCCTGATGGCTACAGTGAGGGCCTCTGGAGAGCTGGCACAGGGACAGATAACCTCAGGCTTCAGCCCCTTACTCTGGAAGACATTGAGGAATGCATCACACGACGAGATGGACCCTGAGAGAGAGAGAGGGAGAGAGGAGAGGAGAGGGAGAGAGAGGAAGATGGACAGAGACGTGTACCTTATGTTAAGAGTCAATGTTGAACAAATCAGACATCCTAATCATACTACCTCGTTCAAATTAAAGTTGGTATGTGCTGTTTTAGAGTAGGTTGGAAGCAATAGATTTAGCTGTGCGAGGGGAGGAAAACTCCAATAAAATACATTATACCAATATAACATGTCAGCATTGTTTGATTATGTGGATAACCGTTACTGCAGGTTAATTGCTGTGGCACAGTTGATTTTCTCCCTGCTTGCACTGCTTGTCTGCCCCACCGTAACCCTGTCAGGCTGAGCTCAGCTGCTGAGTAAGCATACTGTTCATTATCAAATGATGTAACTGGATTCTACTTCTCTCCGTTACCAGATTCCACTGCCTCAACCATTCTTACTCATGTGTTCCTTTCAATTACATTCTTTAGATTCACATTTATAGGGCTAGCATTGGAAATTAACAACAATACTCAATCGTTATCCTCTCCATAGGTACCCCTGTGTGTTTTTACAGCACCAGTGGTAGCTTACTGTAGTTGTTCCATGACAGCTGCTCGGTCAATTATATCTTGGCTACAATATACTTCACTAGGCCATTAAATGCATTTCCCCTCTAGTTGGAATCACAACCAAAGTTATAAGATTACTTAGCCTAAATGACAAATCGACATTCTATGAGACCATGAACATCGGCTGCAACAGAATAGGTTACAGTACAAGGTATAGACATCCTATAGTTTTATATAATATTTGACCATATCTATCGATTTTTAGTAATGTTGCTAGGTAGTGAATTATAGGATCTCTATGGAACAAGGTATAGGATTCATAAAAAGACTCTCCTGGGTAAAGTCTAGTACTAGTTATCTCTAATGGATGGTGTAACTCTAGGCTTCTATTTTGACCGGCTGTCAAACCTGTCAACAAGTGCCATGACTCATACACAACACAATAGTGTTTTCAAAGTTCATGGCCTGGTGTGAATAGAAAATTATGTTGAGCAGTGTTGTTTCTGTGATGATAGACTGATAGAAAGAAAAAGAAAGAAAACGAGAGAGCGCGAGAGAGAGACCAAGCCTAAACCACACAAATAACACTGGACACTATGGAATACAAAGCTTTTACCATCTCATCCTGGAATATACAAGGTCTGCCTTTGGACTAAAGAGCAGGAACCCAGACTTCTGAAATACATACATTGTCATCCTACAAGAAACATGGTATAGAGAAGATGGACCCACTGGTTGCCCTCTAGGTTACAGAGAGTTGGTAGTCCCATCCACCAAACTACCAGGTGTGAAACAGGGAAGAGACTCAGGAAGTATGGTAATTTGGTATAAAGAAGACCTAAACGACTATTAAATTAATAAAAACAGGAACATGTTACATTTGGAAATAAATAAGGAAATAATCTCAACAGAGAAAACTTTCACTACCTACAGTATATCCCCCCACTAGAATCCCCATACTTTAATGAAGACAGCATCTCCATCCTAGAGGGGGAGATCAATCATGTTGAAAGGTTAAAAAAGGAACAATATAAACTGTTACTTTTTGGGGGTTTGAACCTGTTCAGAACTTTATTTTGCTGGTCGGATTTTTTATTTTTTTATTTTATTTTTTATAAACAACATTGACAAAGAAAACCTAAGAAAGAAACCTATCCAACCAAAAACACAGAGACCCAGAAAACCTGAGCCTTCACTATGATGAAACACTAAAACAGTACAGAAATACACAAAGGAAAAAGAAAAAACAGCACATCAGAAATCAGCTCAACGTAATTGAAGAATCTAACTACTTCTGGGAAAATTGGAACACACTAAACAAACAACATGAAGAGCCATCTATCCAAATCGGAGATGTATGGATAAACAACTTTTTCGAACATGATGAATAAAAATCGTACAGTCAGCTATTAAAGACTACCAGAACCTACAAGACAAAATACAAACCCTTCTACCCAAAAAGGCCTGTGGTGTTGATGGTGTCCTAAGTGAAATTATAAAATATACAGACCACAAATTACAATTGGAACATCATCTCCCCGCACCTCTCTGATTCAGATGGGTTGGGTTAAAAATGCAGGAGACACATTTCAGTTGAATGCATTCAGTTGTACAACTGACTAGTATCCCCTTTACCCCTTTCCCTTCAGCTCTGGCATCTTCCCCCAATACTTGGAACCAAGGACTGATCACCCTAATCCACAAGAGTGGAGACATTTGACCCCAAAAACTACCGTGGGACATGCGACAACAGCAACCCTGGGAAAATCCTCTGCATTATCATCATTAACAGCAAACTCCTACATTTCTTCAGTGAAAACAATGTGCTGAGCAAATATCAAATTGGCTTTTTAGCAAATTACTGTACGACAGACCACGTATTCACCCTGAACACTCTTATAAAAAATTTTTAAATAGCAAAGTCTTCTCATGCTTTGTTGATTTAAAAAATTTGGCATGAGGGTCTACAATACATATTGATGGAAAGCAGTGCTGGGGGAAACACACAACATTATAAAATCCATGTACACAAACAACAAGTTTGCAGTTAAAATTGGCAACAACAAAAAAAAGTTATTCCCTCATGGCTGGGGGGTGAGACAGGGATGCAGCTTGAGCCCCACCCTCTTCAACATTTATATCAACTAATTGGCGAGGGCTCTAGAACAGTCTGAAGCACCCGGCCTCACCCTAATAGACTGAAGTGAAATGTTTACTGTTTCCAGATTATCTGTGCTTCTGTTCCCAACAAAGGAGGGCATACAGCAGCACCTATATATTTTGCAGAGATTGAACGATCTGAGAGACAAGGCAAGAAGGGCCTTCAATGACATCAAAAGGAAAAAACAATTTGACATCCCAATTAGGATCTGGCAAAAAATACTTGAATCAGTTATAGAACCCATTGCCCTCTATGGTTGTGAGGTCTGGCAGAATTAGGACGATTCCAGCTAATTATACAAATCCAGAAATCAATTAAATTCTACAACCACCTAAAAAGGAAGTGATTCTCAAACCTTCCATAACAAAGCCCTCACCTACAGAGAGATGAACCTGGAGAAGAGTAATCTCAGCCAGCTGGTACTGGGATTCCGTTCACAAACACAAACAGACCCCACAGAGCCCCAGGACAGCAACACAATTAGACCCAACCAAATCATCAGAAAACAAAAAGATACTACTTGACACATTGGAAAGAATCAACAAAACAATTGAGCAGACTGTAATGTTATTTGGCCCTAAATAGAGAATACACAGTAGCAGAATACCTGACCACTGTGACCCAAAATTAAGAAAAACTTTGACTATGTACAGACTGTCTTTTCTACAGAGAGAGGCTGCCATAGGCAGACCTGGCTCTCAAGAGGACAGGCTATGTGCACACTGCCCACAAAATTAGTTGGAAACCGAGCTGCACTTCCTAACCTCCTGCCAAATGTATGACCATATTAGAGACACATATTTTCCTCAGATTACACAGACCCACAAAGAATTTGAAAACAAATCCAAATCTTGATCAACTCCAATATCTATTAGGTCAAAATATACTTCCCATGCCAATAAATCCCTTTGAATTGATAGAGAGAGTGTGGTAGAGATAGAGAGAAGTGATACAGTACTACGGTAGTGTGGTCTTACAGGGGTTGGCTCCATCGGCCACCACTAGCATGCGTAGTGAGCTCAGGTTGATGTCCCGCTGGTCCCTGTGGGCCACCAAGGCCCAGTGCATGTCTCGGGACTTTACACACGCCACCTTTGCTGTAGGAGGGATCACACCATAGCAAGGATTAGGGACAGTTCACATGGTGATCACAGCAAATATATTCAATATGTGAAGTCAAAATGCCAACAGTCACCATACAGTTTGAACTGTATATCAAATCATACGTATTATACAAAAGCCCTATAAATGAAGCATAAATAATCAACTAGAAGGTATACAGTATCCAATGTCAAATAGACATATCTACAGTTATCAACAGAAGTCATGTGAATGGAGAGGTGGTGAATCCAGACCTTTGTATTGGCACACTTTCTGGATCCAGGACAGTGGGTTGACCTTCATCAGTGAGTAGGGTATACTGATAACATGCATCATGTTCATCACACTCTGCAACAGGAGAGACAGTCAGAGATGTTATGATATGCAAGTCAAGACTCATAAGAACTACAGTTAAATGTTACACTTAAAGCCTTCCCACACTGTACTTTGGATTCAGTCTATGATTATTACATGTCACACTGTGCGATGTTACCAAATTAAAATCTTTATATCAACCTGGCCGGATTGTACGATTTGATTCAGTTCTGTCGTAACATTCTGCGATTGGCTTGCGAGGCTATGTCAGCAGTCATACTGTAGGCTACGTCAACTGCAGCTGTGTATTTGATCTGTGCATGTGCCAGCACCAGCAGCACAAGCCTGCTATGCTTATGCGCGAGTGAAGTGAGTTCGGAAAAACATAGAAACTTTATATGTCCGAACTTAGAATCCAATATGCTTCCCGAAAATAACATGGTCGCTGTCGTAGAACGTTTATTGATTTGGCATTTCTGTGCATTTATCAAAATCCCATCAGGTAGCCTGATTTCAGATGTTTCATGTAAACAAGATTATTAGTGAAATCATTATTCTTGCATAAGCATGTAAACATTTAAATATAACTATTATATTAATCTGACTATTCACAATAATCATGTTATTGTGTGCATACTCAGTGCCGGCTGTGTTCCTATTGGTCAGTCACCGGGATCGGCTCGTAACACCAGCCATACTACAAGATAAAGGCTCAACATTTCTGGAACTGACAGAACTTTGTTGGAGCCTACGACTGCACGTAGTGGTACTTCAATCAGCAGATCTAGACCATGTCACACTAAACGAGCCAAGACGTCCGACAATCGTTTACGACCTAAGAATTTGCCCACGACGTGGACATTTTTGTCCCGGACAGCAAAATCATGGCATAAGCGCCTAAAATCATACATTTGTGGGGGCCTTTAGACTCAATCAAAACTGGTAATGATCAGGCTTTTTCTAGGCTAATGAGAAAACTGATCTAACATCTGGTTGGTTAAAACACTGATGAATTACTGTATGCGTCTCAAATGGCACCCTATTCCCTTTATAGTACATTACTTTTGACCAGAGCCCTATGGATCCTCGTCAAAAGTAGGTCACTATATAGGAAATAGGCTGCCATTTGGGGCTTAACCTAAGTATTGGACTAACACAATGGAGACAAAACTCCCTGTGGCTACACATTAGAATATATTCACTGTTAACTTTAATTGGATTTGGGAGAACTAATTTAGCAACAGTGGTAAAAAGCCTCTCTGATAATATAATTCCCATTCCAAGACAGTGCTCAGAGAAAACATAGTGAGAATATAATGATCTTTAACGAGTCCTCTAAGCCCCGGGAAGACGTGTGTGTTTGTGTGTGAACCCCATTGAAAGCCCAGCTGGTTGGTCCTCACAGTGAGAATGCCATGCCACAGCCCCACGTCCTTCTTAAAGTCTAATACATTCACTATGGTCTCAGCTGCAGGAGAGACAGGGAGAGAGAAAGACAAGGAGAGGAGACATAACAAAGAGAACAAGAGTTTAATCCAACAAGACTGGCATCAAACAGTAACCATTAAACATGACACATTAGATTATATGTACACAATACAAGATTACTGTGAGAGATGGGGTTTAGAACAGTGACTGTGAAAAGCACAATGCCCAGACGAGAGAAAGAGGGAGGAATAAAAGGAGAAAAGAAGACAATTGTAATTCAAAATGATTTCTCTAATGCATGTCTCCTGTAGGATGGAGAATAAAAAAAAAAGGATATTTCGAGAGTAAGTATTATGACTTCAGCAGAATATCTCAGATAGGAGAGGGGTGCATAGACCCACCTTCTGTGTATCCACAGGATTGGGTGAGGGCCTGACAGTGAGTCAGCAGAGCTATCCTCATCACCGTCACTCCCAGCACACTGCCGTCCTTACACGTCTTATACTGCGAGAGTGAGAGCGAGAGAGAGAAGGAGAGCGAGGAGTCCGGATGTTGCGTATCACATTACTGTCACAATCACAGCAACACAGCCCATCATTATACACATCTCCCACTAATATATCCACCTACTGAACAATCATGTTGTTAGATGGCACCTGCTTATTACTGTAAAGACAAACCCCTGTCCATTTCAAACACTGCTTATAAACTGACAAAGACACACTACTGTTAAATATCTGATTAATTATCAGTCACTAGTATTGAGAATATCCATAATGCCACTTAGCATATGATATCCTTATTCATTTGTTTTCACTACTTTTGACACACCTCCAGGTATACAGTAAGTGCTATTTTTATGCTGCGAAACTCATATATATGTCTATAACAATCGTGCGGTAACGTCCTGTCTCAGAGCATCCCAGTCCTATAGTAGATCTATGAAGGGCAATGACCATTTTTCCTCTAATAAAGCCTTGTTCCTGTCTAGGCCAGTCTTCTCCAGTCAGTCTGATGAACGACCACAGCGCTTGCCTGGATCAATGGGAGAAGACAACACAACATAAACACTATACAGACTACTGTCTGTATCATCCACTGACTGAGCACTGAGAACATTCTCATATCTGTTTGAGGGATGATGGGCCCTGGTCAAAAGTAATGCACTATATAGGGAATAGGGTGCCATTTGGAACAGAACCCGACACTCAGGAATTAATCACACATTCATTATTCATGGTATATTTGATCTCAACCAAACTAAATTGGGAGAACAGCGCTCAACATTTTTATCTGCACTAAGAGACAGGGAGATGGAACCAACATTTTAAAAGTTAGTCAGTCATTAGGCTAAGTCATTAAAACAAAATATTTCATGCTCTATGTATCTTACAGACTATCTGAGGTATTATTACTTTGAGAGGAGTGATGCATAGCATGTCCAGATATCTGCTCAGTCATATATCTAGCTAGCGATGCACAACTTCGAAAACAACCATTTGTCTAAAAGATTAGGACTACAGCAAAATATTTCTGGAGATATTTTCCTTTGTAGACGTGACAAGGCGATTTCTTCTAAGCCATTGCTGAAAATATTTCTTGTAAATGTCAGTTTGAATGAGGAGAGTACTAGAAAAATGTGGGAACTGAGTAGGAAAGTACCTTGTATGAGCCAAAAGTACAACAAACGGACACTATTCACTACCGCCATTTTGGATTCTGTCTAGACTGGAACAAACAAAACGGACCTGTCCCACACAGCACGCTATCTTGAGGAACCTGGTCAAAAGTAGTGCACTATATAGGGAATAGTGTGCACCCCTGGTCAAAAATAGAGCACTATATACTGTAGTGAATAAGGTGCCATTTGGGACACAACTGATCTGACGACGTTCACAGTAATTATCTTCCCTCTTATTGTATTATGATCTGGAACAAACAGGAACCTGGTCAAAAGTAGTGCACTACATAGGGAATCGGGTGTCATTTGGGAAACACATTTAGTCTCTCATACAGAAGCAGTAACTGAATATCCAATCACCAAAAAGACAATTGTAATCAAACCCCATGAAGCATATTGATCTGCAATTAGAAGGCCTGAAATTATCACACCAAACAGGTGCCATTTGCAGTTGGTCTAGACTTCCCTATGAGAGCTGTGCACACAGCACAGCATAGCAGAACATGAGGGAGATCTACTGTAGCTGTTGTTAAAGTAATAATAGCAACACCTGTTGTCTTCATTATGAAGGATTCATCAAATCAATGGAGACTGCAGTCTATCCAATCAATCTGACTGTCAAGAGTGAGACACTTATTTAACAGACCCAGGAGAATAGCAGTCTAAATCAATGGGAGTAAAAGGCACAAAAACAATATTATTGTGGTGATGAACTTTAGCTATAAAGTCTACCATGACTTGGCACAAGTTCGGAACATCTTGAAATACATTTACATTATTACACAAGGAACAAGTACTCAAAAACATAAAGCTGTGGGTTACCTCGATATAGGCAGTATCGTTATTTGCATCCTTGATATGGGGGAACCAGTCTCTGGGGGGTTTGGATAAGTGCTTGGATTCAGTCACAAACCACAGCAGCTTTGGCCAGCCTGGATGGAGATAGAGAGATAGAAAGAGAGAGAATAATTAAAGAGAATTATTAGGACCAAGAGAAAAGTAAAGACAACCATAAAGGAAGTCAAGGCATTAGAGAGCCAGTCAGAATCTGCCATTTAATGTGATTTGATTCCCTGACGCGATCAATGACCACTCATCCCTAATGAGGCTGGGTCTGTGTTCCAAATGACACCCTAGTCCCTACAGGGGGCACTATGTTTGACCAGGGCCCGTAGGGTGCCATTTGGGACGCAGACTGAGTCTGTCCCGATTACTCTACTCAGCCCTGACTCAGGTTCTCAATCTATGCTAAAAGAATAGCTTTACATCCACCGTCTGGCATCATGTGGCTATTTATACAGCCATTACTGAAGACCAGGCACAAGGCATTAATCACACTGAGCCCTCTCGGTCTCTGTCTCTGCTCCCTCTATCCATCCTTCTCACTCACTGCCCTATATTCCTCTCTGTCTCGGTCTCTGTCTCTGTCCCCCGTTTCCCCTTCTGTTTTTATCTTTCCCATTCTCTCTCTCTCCACATCAATCTCTCTCCCTCTCGGACTGCTCGGTTCTCCACACAGTGGGACATTCTATATACACTCTACTACAGCAAACCTCCCATACTATTCAATCCCATTACTCTGCTGCCTGCCTGCCTGTCCTTCCATTCCAATAAGTCTATCCATTTGTTTCGGAGGGGAGCAATAAAATCACCAAAGCCTGGGTGAAACTAAAGACCTGTTTGATATCAGTGTTTAATTTCAAACCATGCTGGCAATACAGAACTTCATTCTGCTATAGCCATAGAAATATCATTCTTAGAACAGGTATCCCCATTGAAGTCAATTGGTCTGTAATGGGTGAACAGACAGCCATATTGGAATTCTATTTATATGGCTGTAGCATCTCATGAAAACCATCTTACCATCTCACATATGACAGGAGCATATCATGCGGTGATGTGCTACACACATTGACACCGTCACTGACCTTTGAACTGTGGAATTTCCCCAGTGGGACTCTTAGGAAGGCCTTTATGGCAGGCGTCGCTCGTCAAGGCAACCGTCACCCCACAGCTCCCCAGCAGAAAGCCTATCTGCTGGCTCCCTGCATCCTGGAGAGAGACAAGGAGGAGAGAGACAAGGAGGAGAGAGACAAGGAGGAGAGAGAGAGACAAGGAGGAGAGAGAGAGAGCGAGAGAGCGAAAGAGAGAGCGAAAGAGAGAGCGAAAGAGAGAGCGAAAGAGAGAGAGCGAAAGAGAGAGAGAGAGAGAGAGCGAAAGAGAGAGAGAGAGAGCGAAAGAGAGAGAAAGAGAGAGAGAGAGAGCGAAAGAGAGAGAAAGAGAGAGAGAGAGAGCGAAAGAGAGAGAAAGAGAGAGAGAGAGCGAAAGAGAGAGAAAGAGAGAGAGAGAGCGAAAGAGAGAGAAAGAGAGAGAGCGAAAGAGAGAGAAAGAGAGCGAGAGAGAAAGAGAGAGAAAGAGAGAGAGAGAGAGAGAAAGATGGTGAGAGAGAGGGACAAAAAGAAGCGAGAAGGGGAGAGAGGCAAAGGAGGAATCGTTGCTTTTTTTCCATATTGTACATGGAGCATGTGTTTATATTCAGTGTATTCATAAATCCATTAATTATCATAATGCAAAATACAGTACTGTACAAACATCATAAATCAACATGTAAGGGATACTGTGAAACCCCCAGTCTTTGCTCTGGTGTTTTACGACTATCAAAAGTGTATATTTAGGTTACAAAAACAGTGATATTATCCTACTGTTCACACACTGCGTGGTCATGTGTCTCCTGCTCTCTCTCTCAGACAGTGTGTGGGTGGAGGAATAAACCCACACAGGCTCATATGGAGTAGATAGTAACACTAATAGAATGAGGCCCCGCAGCCCTGCTTCACTGACATCACAGCTTGTTCTGCGGCTAGGGGGTTTCCTATTCCTACACTAGAGTATACAGCCATTGTCTCAGCCTCCCAGTGTCACAGCTGCTCTGTACGTCTCAGCCCACGTCTCTTTGATAAACTTGCCCGTCTTCCTGCCTGCCTCTCTTCCTGCGTGCCTGCCTCGCTCTCTCTTCCTGAGTGCCTGCCTCTCTCTCTCTCTTCCTGAGTGCCTGCCTCTCTCTCTCTCTCTTCCTGAGTGCCTGCCTCTCTCTCTCTCTCTTCCTGAGTGCCTGCCTCTCTCTCTCTCTTCCTGAGTGCCTGCCTCTCTCTCTCTCTCTTCCTGAGTGCCTGCCTCTCTCTCTCCCTCTTCCTGAGTGCCTGCCTCTCTCTCTCCCTCTTCCTGAGTGCCTGCCTCTCTCTCTCTCTTCCTGAGTGCCTGCCTCTCGCTCTCTCTCTTCCTGAGTGCCTGCCTCTCTCTCTCTCTTCCTGAGTGCCTGCCTCTCTCTCTCTCTCTTCCTGAGTGCCTGCCTCTCTCTCTCTCTCCCTGAGTGCCTGCCTCGCTCTCTCTCTTCCTGAGTGCCTGCCTCTCTCTCTTCCTGACTGGCTGCATCAGCTGAACCTGAGTCAGCGAAATAGCTAATTGAGCTGGGATGAAGAGAGAAAGACAAGGAGATGTAAAGAGACAGCAGAGAGAGAAAGCAGAGAGAAAGAGAAGAGGGATGTGAGAATGTGTGAGTAAGCAAGATGGGAAAAGGCCAGTGGTGTGAGAGGTGGTGGGCGGGGAAACACTCCCTAGTGTCACACAGTGATATTGAATAGCTCCCCTTGTGTTTATGCTAGAGACTTAACGTTTATTGTAGTGGCTGCAGCTCAATCACTGCTTTCCGTCAATATAAAGTGTGCGCCTTTTCCATAACATGGGGCTTGTAATAGTTATTAATGAATAATTATTTAATTACTTTTTCTCCCCAATTATCGATCTTGTCTCATCGCTGCAACTCCCAAACAGGCTTGGGAGAGGCGAAGGTGGAGTCATGCGTTCCCCGAAACATGACCCGCCTAACCGCGCTCCTTAACACCCGCCAGCTTAAGCAGGAAGCCAGCTGCACCAATGTGTCGGAGGAAACACTGTTCAACTGGTGACCGGGGCCAGCCTGCAGGCACCCCCCCCCAACCCCCACCGCCGCAAGGGGTCCCTAGAGCGCGATGAGCCAAGTAAAGCCCCACCGGCCTCCTCTAACCCGGATGACACTGGGCCAATTGTGCGCTGTCCTGTGGGACTCCAGGCCACAGGACGGCTGTGCCGGTTGTGGCACAGTCCAGGAATGAACCCGGGTCTCTAGTGACGCCTCTAGCACTGCGATGCAGTGCCTTAGACCGCTGCGCCACTTGGGAGGCCTAGCGGTCTTTTTCTACACATGAGAGGATGCGGACAAGACAATCGCCACAAAATCGTCTGTAAAACCCGAAGCGTTTGAGCTACAAACTAAAGTCCCCACCATCGGATGATGACTCTCACGAACATGACAAGCTTTACGCCAGTCTTCTTAACGTCCTAATTTCGAAGAGGTCTTCTCACAAACCTGACTGTCCAGGCCGAACCTTTGGAGCTACAAGCTAATATGTCACCAATATCAGATCTCTGCTGTTCCATACAAACTGTAATATCAAGAAGAATGAGGCCTTCACAATGTTCAACCCACGCTCCCATTACAAATGTTCCTGTAAATTGCCAAATGAATTGCTTGCCACATTTTCCATTATTATTGTAGCATAACATATTAAAATGGTTTGAGAAACAGCTGAATGGTCCCCGCTTGAGTGTGATGACTACAGTATACGAGTACAATATCAGAGAAACTACAAAGTCTTGTTTAATAATGCCAATTGGATCCAGATGCTGAAGAGCCATAATGGCTGTCTGGTTTCTCCACGGCACTCCCCAGAGATATTATACCATGACAACTGTAAGCAAGGAAAGTAAGGCTTTTCCGAGCCAGAATGGCCCATAGGGCTCAAGCCTGTCTCTGTTTCTGTAGTGTGAGGCAGCTTTGACGTACAAGTACACCCCCTGGACAGGACTTTAGTCACACAACAGCGGTTACATATCTTAAGTCCTAGTCATAATCCTAATTTAATGAATAAAAACCGTTATGTGTCCAAAATGCACCTATTTCTGTGGGCACCTGGTCAAAAGTAATGCACTACATAGGGAATATGGTGACCATTTGGAACGAACCAAACGCTCCCAAATCACTTTCCCGTTGATCCTCCTCCAGTTATCAGGATGACTTCAGCTCCAGCCTCACTGCCTGAGGAGGCATGTTCTTCTGTTTGACTGGCCCTATGGGCCCTGGTCAAAAGTAGTGCTCTATAAAGAATACGGTGCCATTTGGGACAAACCCTGTGCTCTTGCTCTGATATATATAGTGTAGCTACACACGTAGCACTGATTGCAAAGGGCCAAGTTTACACGGCTACAGTACCCCTGCTCTTTTCTCTATGTGACGACATGACAGTTGACAGGCTACTGTCAACACCTATGAAGAGAATGACTGCCCGACCTCTTTGGACCAAATGCTAACATTGCTTCACCTCTCCTTCACTTTTCCTCCTGTTATTCCTGAGTCCCAAATGGCACCCTATTCTCGACATAGTACACTACTTTTCCACAGAGCCGCATGGGCCCTTGTCGAAAGAAGTGCACTACATCATAGGGAGCCATTTGGGACTTACATTATGTATTAAAAAGGGGAACTCCACCTGTCTTTCCTTTCATGCTACTGGCCTCGATGACCCAGGAGGACACACAAACACACCAGTGTGTGTATGTGTATGTGTGTGTGTGTGTGTGTGTGTGTGTGTGTGTGTGCCCTTACCTTTCTCGTAAGTGGCACTTCGATTGGCACAGGGACAACTTCCGCCAGGAGGCAGCCATAAAAGGCAACCATGAAGGCAGCCGGGTCGTTGTTGGGAAAGACCAGAGCCACCTGTGGAGAGATAAATCACAAAGGTTAGACAGAGTGAAATGGTAGTTGTATAATAGTAATGGACTCACTAAGCCATCGTTTTACGAATGGTTGATAACCAATAGATATCCTGTAAACGTATTCTGATTTGTGCAAAAAGTGGAAAATAACACATAAGCTCTGATAATTGAACAGAGAATGGTTTAGATCATGGTTGTGATGTCGGACAGCCCCAAATACAGATACAGACGATCTCCAAAATATGACATCCTAAGATATGAAAATCACATAAATGGTAAGTTTCCCGACTTGAAAGGTAATTTGAGTAGAAAGAGCAAACACTTCATATGCTCTGATAATCTAAAATCTATGAATATGCCTACATTGGTTAAGATGCAGCAGAACATCTACAGTGGGGAGAACTAGTATTTGATACACTGCCGATTTTGCAGGTTTTCCCACTTACAAAGCATGTAGAAGTCTGTAATTTTTATCATAGGTACTCTTCAACTGTGAGTGACGGAATACAGACCTCCATACAGACCTCCAGATCCTTCAGGTTTTGGGGCTGTCGCTGGGCAATACGGATTTTCAGCTCCCTCCAAAGATGTTTTATTGGGTTCAGGTCTGGAGACTGGCTAGGCCACACCAGGACCTTGAGATGCTTCTTACGGAGCCTCTCCTTAGTTGCCCTGGCTGTGTGTTTCGGGTCGTTGTCATGCTGGAAGACCCAGCCACGACTCATCTTCAATGCTCTTACTGAGGGAAGGAGGTTGTTGGCCAAGATCTCGCGATACATGGCCCCATCCATCCTCCCCTCAATACGGTGCAGTCGTCCTGTCCCCTTTGCAGAAAAGCATCCCCAAAGAATGATGTTTCCACCTCCATGCTTCACGGTTGGGATGGTGTTCTTGGGGTTGTACTCATCCTTCTTCTTCCTCCAAACACGGCGAGTGGAGTTTAGACCAAAAAGCTCTATTTTTGTCTCATCAGAACACATTACCTTCTCCCGTTCCTCCTCTGGATCATCCAGATGGTCATTGGCAAACTTCAGACAGGCCTGGACATGCGCTGGCTTGAGCAGGGGGACCTTGCGTGCGCTGCAGGATTTTAATCCATGACGGCATAGTGTGTTACTAATGGTTTTCTTTGAGACTGTGGTCCCAGCTCTCTTCAGGTCAATGACCAGGTCCTGCCGTGTAGTTCTGGGCTGATCCCTCACCTTCCTCATGATCATTGATGCCCCACGAGGTGAGATCTTGCATGGTGCCCCAGACCGAGGGAGATTGACCGTCATCTTGAACTTCTTCCATTTTCTAATAATTGCGCCAACAGTTGTTGCCTTCTCACCAAGCTGCTTGCCTATTGTCCTGTAGCCCATCCCAGCCTTGTGCAGGTCTACAATTTTATCCCTGATGTCCTTACACAGCCCTCTGGTCTTGGCCATTGTGGAGAGGTTGGAGTCTGTTTGATTGAGTGTGTGGACAGGTGTCTTTTATACAGGTAACGAGTTCAAACAGGTGCAGTTAATACAGGTAATGAGTGGAGAACAGGAGGGCTTCTTAAAGAAAAACTAACAGGTCTGTGAGAGCCGGAATTCTTACTGGTTGGTAGGTGATCAAATACTTATGTCATGCAAAAAAATGCAAATTAATTATTTAAAAATCATACAATGTGATTTTCTGGATTTTTGTTTTAGATTCCGTCTCTCACAGTTGAAGTGTACCTATGATAAAAATTACAGACCTCTACATGCTTTGTAAGTAGGAAAACCTGCAAAATCGGCAGTGTATCAAATACTTGTTCTCCCCACTGTATATGTCTGAAATCTCATTGCTCATTGTAAACTGAGGAGAGCATGACTAAGTCTTAGGTCAGTGTTGTCATGACAACAAGCCTCCAAATATGGCTCAAAATCTGCTAAAAAAATATGACTACATGCTAAGTAAGAAATGAAAGCATGCTGCTAAATGTTATAGTCCCACGAGCCCAGAGTCAGTCAGTCTGTTGAGGGAGCCTATTTTCACCCAGAGCCCAGCGATGTCTAAACAGTGTTCACACAGGGGGCCTCTTTTCTCCTCAACACTGGAGCCACAAAATGAGTTTGTCCCAAATGGCACAATATTTCCTACATTGTGCACTACTTTTGACCAGAGCCCTATGGGCCTTGGTCAGAGGTAGTGCACTATAAAGGGAATAGGGTGTCATTTGGGACGCTACATTTGTCTACAAAGGGGCTGCTAGAGCTTCAGCAGCGAGGCAGGCAGCCTTATCAGAACAGTGGGATTGTGAACTCTCACTGAGCATCTGGGCTCTTGCTCGCTCCCTCTCAAATTCAAAGGGGCTTTATTGGCATGGGAAACACATGTTTACATTGCCAAAGCAAGTGAAATAAACAAACAAAAGTGAGAAGAAATTCTCTCCCTCTCTGATGAAAGCTAATGCTCTCTCCCCTAGACATTTTCATCTGTTTAATGCAGCTCTCTCAGCTCCAGCAGGCCCCAACAGAGAAGAGCAGAGTAGAACAGCTCACTTATGTATGGATTACATCACAGAATCACAATGCTTCTCAACACAAAAAATGACAACTTCCTAGATCCAGGATGCCAGGCCGTCATTGTAAATAACAATTTGTTCTTAATTGACCTGCCTGGTAAAATAAAGGTTGACTAAAAATAAATAAATACAAATATCCTAGGTGTCATATACAAATATCCTATTCAATTGATTTACTATGTCTGGAGACAGCGGATAGAGTGTGTGAATAATGGTGGCGTCATTGGAACGCTTATCTGGTGCTAGCGCATGTTGGATCAGACGTGCACCAGGTTGCATTCCGGCCTGGGAGCAGGAGTGATAAGTGTGTGTGTGTGTGAGATAACAGTAAACTTAACACTAAGTGCTGTTAATGGCTCCCATGTTGGACAGAGAGCCATAATATACTGTAGCTCTGATTAGACAGCATCTGTGGGGTGAAACAGAGTGCACCTCCCTGGATGGAACACTGAATTACCTTACTGCATGTCCTCTACATTGTCTGAGTCTCAAATGGCTCCAACCCTATTCCCTAAATAGAGCACTACTTTTGACCGGAGCCCTATGGCCTTATGTGCAAAAGGAGTGTAAATCATTTCTGGGTGCTTTTTTTAAGAGCTTTTCAATGTCACACTGCAAAATGCAGTTTTTTTCTCCATTTCTGTGTTGTTACCGTGTCAGCTGTGACGCATCCCATTATGCTAAAACTCTAAGCAGCTCTAGTGGGACTTATTATAAACTTCAATAAACTATTTTTATGAAAAGTATAATCAATGCTACTTTATAATTTACAGGGACGGGGTGGGAGAATAATTTTTTTGTACAGTAATTAACCATTCCTCTCTAGTTAACGAGGAAACACTGGCATAGCACCAGCTTGGATGCGTCCCAAATGGCATCCTATTCCCTTTATGGTGCACTACTTTTGAACATACGGCCATAGGGCTCTGTTCAAAAGTAGTGCACTTTAAAGGAAATGGGGTGCCACTTGGGACGCAAACCATTGACTCAATTTCCTACCAAGCAAGCCAAGGGGAATAAACCTAGATGAAAGAAACAAAGTAACATCCTCAAAATAGGATGGATGCCAAGGAGACTTGAGTCAATGGTAGTGTCTCAAATGGCACCCTATTACCTATATAGTGCACTACTTTGTGCACTATGTAGGGAATAGGGTGCCATTTGGGATATAGCCAATGGGTAACGGTTGCCTTTTATTAATGCACAATAATAATAATAATAATAATAATAATAATAATAATAAATTCAATTTGTATAGCGCTTTTCACGAACTCAAAGTCGCTTTACAGGGGAGGTAAACGAGTACCGGTATAACGATCCTTCCTCATTACAATCCTTCCTCACTACAATCCTTCCTCACTACAATCCTTACTCGTATTTCAAAGCTGGCGACGTGGTGAAAATGGATATCATAAGTGGTAAATCACTTTCATTGCAGAAGAAAGTATTGCAGTAGTACAGATAGTGAAGATCTAAAAGGGAGAGCATACAGTAACTTTCAGATACTCTACGTCTCGTGGAATAACATTCATGTTGGATAACCTAACAGTGGCCAGAGAAGTACCAAATCCCAGAATGACAGCAGTAATGCACACCAGGCAGTGTCCTGAGCCTGAACACAGGAGATTAAGCCTGGTGGCTGGTGCTTATCTTGGACCCTGGGGTGGATATGCTGCTACTTGATGCTCTCTAAGCCCCTATTCTCTGAATGTAGACACAGGGGCTGGAGCTCACACACAGGCCTCTTCACCCTCACTCTCCCCTGCCCTCCATACATACCTCCCCATTCTCCCCTCCCTCCTACACCCATTCACTCCCTCCCTCTCCCCACCTCCATCCAATCCTCCACCCTCCACTCACCCGGTCTCCAGGTCTGAGCATGGGTTCCTGCTTGCTCCCCAGCTTGTGGAGGATGTTATAGGCCACCTTAATACTCCGCGTCCACAGTTTTCCTACGAGACCAATCAAAATAAACACTGGTTATCGATCTAATTCAGAGGCTATGGGCCCAGTACAAAGATGGCAGATAGTATCACACATAGCATAGTATCACACATAGCATTGTATCACACACAATCTCAAGAGGAAACAGAGAGAGCCCATCAAAGAGCAGCATGGGAAATAATCAAATGTAGGCTGCTTGAGTAGGTCATGATTGAAAAGTACAAATAACGGACAATACAGTTTCCTATTTTATCTTATCTTAGGAATGTCTGGTTGGTTGGTAATAATGTTTTATCATGTTCCAGGATATGAAGGTAACTTCAACCTCCCTTTTTGGATGATGAATGAACTAAACTTTATTAGGGGCCAAGTATTTAACATTTCTCAGAACTGAGTAAAGCTCTTTAGTCTTCAGGCAACTGAAATGTTTCTGGGATAGGTGTTTCATTGGAAAAGCAGAATGCCCCATTCAGTATTGCTGTGAGTGTTGTGTTGGGTGACTGATGGCAGTTCTGTGTCTAATTCAACATGGCAGATATTATGCAAGATCAATCTCCTGTAATGGTGTGTTGTTCTGTACTCCAAACGAGTCTTTTGATTTCCATCAGAATTAATGAACTGGGGCAGAGGGAGAGGAGGGAGGGAGGGGGTAGAGGGACCCCAGGGGGATTGAGTTTCAAGTGGGGGGAAGAAACGACAACAAAGAAAAAGCATTTGTACTAGTATCAGTGAGAAAGCAAACAACTTACCGGCGTTGTATTCATTAGAGCACACCGTAGCTATTTTTTTTTTTTTACCGTTATGCAACGGAAAACGGAAGCAAGCTTTTCTTATTGGGCAAGTTCAGATAGTCTCTCCCTGTTTCAGTCTGTTTTCTTCCATTTGCTGCCTAATGAATATGACCCAGCTCTGGTTACTGTAACTGTTCTCCTGATGCTGAGAGGAAGAGAGCGGAGGGTGTAACTTGGAGGTTTCTGAGCTTACATGGTGAAAGTGTGTCTGACAGGTCCTGACTGCTCCTTTGAGGGCTGACTGAGTCAGTGGTGACATGGGGACTAGGTGACATCAGAACTGACAGCCTGGGAAGTGATGAGTCAGATGACAACGTCACACTAGGGACGGGTATGAGTAATCGAGTACTCAAATGGACGCCAAAGCTTTAACCACTGTTTTTTTCAAACAGTGTAAAACTATTTGGTGGAATGTGCTTTGTGGCTGCCCAAATTGGCAAGTGAAATTGTCTTAAAGACAACGTCAATTTGCTTTGATTCTAGTGTTCCATTTGTACATGTGCATTTGCGGGGCACAACAAAGAAACAAAGACAAGCATCACTCCGTTCTTCTCCCTAAATTCCCTTTCCCCTCCGTGTCTCGTTCACTCAATCGCATTCTGAACGCTCCCTCCACACATGCATGCATGCTGAGTGCACACAAGCTCCCATTAGGCCTACAGAAATAAATGCCTATAAAAATGGATCCAATTCATGGGATACACAAGCTACATTCAAATTCAAAATGGACTGGTTGATTGAAGTAGGAAAATCTAAGTTCCAACAACCTGCTGCAGTTTTGGTATAATTGCGTACCGTCTATTTTCCGCTTAAGCTACTTTGCGAACGGCTAGTGCCATTTAGAATTGGTTAGCCTAGGCTCTAACCCCCGTACACACACAGGTTCCACGCTGAAAATATGCAAAAACATCAGTTTGATAAAGACAAAGAGCGTATTTATCATCAGAATCATTAAGCATATGCCTACTCACCAAACAGATGTCATTGCCGTAATTAGAAAATTCCAAACAGGCAGAATACATTAAATCAAACATCTGTGCGTGTATATAACGGCTTGGAACAGTTATTCTCAGAGTGATCATTTGAAACGTATATATATATATATATATAGTCGTGGCCAAAAGTTGAGAATGACACAAGTATTGGTCTCCACAAAGTTTGCTGCTTCAGTGTTCTTAGATCTTTATGTCAGTAGTTACTATGGTACACTGAAGTATAATTACAAGTATTCCATAAGTGTCAAAGGCTTTCATTGACAATGACATTCAGTTTATGCAAAGAGTCAATATTTGCAGTGTTGACCCTTCTTTTTCAAGACCTCTGCAATCCGCCCTGGCATGCTGTCAATTAACTTCTGGGCCACATCCTGACTGATGGCAGGCCATTCTTGCATAATCAATGCTTGGAGTTTGTCAGAAGTTGTGGGTTTTTGTTTGTCCACCCGCCTCGAGGATTGACCACAAGTTCTCAATGGGATTAAGGTCTGGGGAGTTCCCTGACCATGGACCCAAAATGTTGATGTTTTGTTCCCCGAGCCACATAGTTATCACTTTTGCCTTATGGCAAGGTGCTCCATCATGCTGGAAAAGGCATTGGTCGTCACCAAACTGTTCTTGGATGGTTGGGAGAAGTTGCTCTCGGAGGATGTGTACCATTCTTTATTCATGGCTGTGTTCTTAGGCAAAATTGTGAGTGAGCCCACTCCCTTGGCTGAGAAGCAACCCCACACATGAATGGTCTGAGGATGCTTTACTGTTGGCATGACACAGGACTGATGGTAGCGCTCACCTTGTCTTCTCCGGACAAGGTGTTTTCCGGATGGCCCAAACAATCGGAAAGGGGATTCAGAGAAAATGACTCTATCCAATCCCTGTACCTTTTGCAGAATATCAGTCTGTCCCTTATGTTTTTCCTGGAGAGAAGTAGCTTATTTGCTGCCCTTCTTGACACCAGGCCATCCTCCAAAAGTCTTTGCCTCACTGTGTGTGCAGATGCACTCACACCTGCCTGCTGGCATTCCTGAGCAAGCTCTGCACTGGTGGTGCCCCGATCCCGCAGCTGAATCAACTTTAGGAAAGGGTCCTGGCGCTTGCTGGACTTTCTTGGGCGCCCTGACACCTTCACAACAATTGAACCTCTCTCCTTTAAGTTCTTGATGATCCGATAAATGGTTGATTTAGGTGCAATCTTACCAGCAGCAATATCCTTGCCTGTGAAGCCCTTTTTGTGCAAAGCAATGATGACGGCACGTGTTTCCTTGCAGGTAACCATGGTTGACAGAGGAAGAACAACGATTTCAAGCACCACCCTCCTTTTAAAGCTTCCAGTCTGTTACCCTGACTCAATCAGCATGACAGAGTGATCTCCAGCATTGTCCTCGTCAACACTCTCACCTGTGTTAACGAGACAATCACTGACATGATGGCAGCTGGTCCTTTTGTGGCAGGGCTGAAATGCAGTGGACATGTTTTTTTGGGGATTACGTTCATTTTCATGGCAAAGAGGGACTTTGCAATTAATTGCAATTCATCTGATCACTCTTCATGACATTCTGTAGTATGTCATATTCTGTAGAGTATATGCAAATTGCCATCATCAACACTGAGGCAGCAAACTTTGTGGAGACCAATACTTGTGTCATTCTCAAAACCTTTAGCCACGACTGTACACACACACACACACACACACACACACACACACACACACACACACACACACTTCAAATGATCACTGAGAATAACTGTTCCAGGCACGAGATGCACATCACATGTGCAACTTTTTTAATTTAGAAAAATATTCTGTTCTATTTTATTCTGTTATACTACAAGTTTTTTTTACTATAGAATAGGTGTGTCAACTGTGATAAGGGCATCTTGTCTGCTAAATGAACAAAACAAGGCCATGCAATTGCACATCCATAGGCTTCTACAAGCAAGCGCCACTGCTTAGGTTACTGCCTTTTTGAAGATTGTGTTTCACGATATAATATATGTAACTAGTTGAATGGCACTTCAGGAGTATAAATGTGCTTAACAAGTCACTTAATAAAGAGTTAAATGGCTGTGATAGGAGAAAACTTAGGATGGATCAACATTGTAGTTACTCCACAATACTAACCTAGTTGACAGAGTGAAAAGAAGGAAGCCTGTACAGAATACAAATATTCCAAAACATACATCCTGTTGCAACAAGGCACTAAAAATGTGGCAAATCAATTCACTTTTTGTCCTCAATACAAAGTGTCATGTTTGGGGCAAATCCAATGTAACACATTAACGAGTACCACGCTCCATATTTTCAAGCATAGTGGTGGCTGCATCATGTTATGGATATGGTTGTAATCGTTTTTCAGGATAAAAAGAAACGGGATGGAGCTAAGCACAGGCCAAATCCTAGAGGAAAACCTGGTTCAATCTGCTTTCCACCAGACACTGGGAGATTAATTCACCTTTCAGCAGGTCAATAACCAAAAACACAAAGCCAAATCTACACTGGAGTTGCTTACCAAGAAGACAGTGAATGTTCCTGAGTGGCCGAGTTACAGTTTGGACTTAAATTTGCTTCAGAATCTATTGCAAGACCTGGAAATGGTTGTCTAGAAATGGTCAACATCCAATTTGAAAGCTCTTAGAGACTTAACCTAAAAGACACACAGCTGTAATTGCTGCCAAATGTGCTTCTACAAATTATTGACTCAGTTTGAGTTTGAATACTTAGGTTAATCAGATATTTCATTTTAAATACATTTGCAAAAATGTCTAACATTTTCACTTTGTCATTATGGTGTATTGTGGGTGAGAACTTTTTTGATTTCATCCATTTAGAATTCAGGCTGTAACACAACAAAATGACAGTGTCCTAAAGTGTATTTTCTTTGTCCAAGTAAAATGACATAGGATGGTCATAAGTGGATTACTCAAGTACTTGAAATACTCGAACAGTCAAAACATCTCAAATGCCCAATCCCTACTCTACACTGAGAGCAGCCTCCACCAACGCCTCAACCACACCTACCCCCATGCTGATGTCATGACTACTGTGTTTACACCACACTAAGGAGGATGGGGGGGGGGCTTCTCTGTCAGTTTGAAATCGGTTTCTGTCAGAGATCTTTAGGTGATCTCAGCACTACGAACTCATTGAATCTCTACTGATTCAATCTACTGTGTAGACATTTCTCAGCCTATAGTCTTGTGAGATGTAGAAGGGGAAAAAAACAAGATCAGCTAGCTATGTCTCACTCTGAAATTAAAAACGATTAGAGCTGCATTATTGCATAAACTACTTGGCTTGGGAACTTGAGATTAACTAATGAGGGCACATGATTTATGCATAATCATCATCTCTATTAATAGGCCATAGATTGTGAATAATGGAGAATATTACCTTCCTAGATACACAGCACTATGTTTCCATGATAAGTGATTTTATATTGGAATTAAATAAGGCCCAAATGGCATCCTATTCCCTATTTAGTGTACTACCTTTGAACAGTGCCTATAGGGTTATTTTCAATAGTAGTGCACAATATAGGGAATAGTGCCCCATTTGGGAGGCATCCTTTGTATAATAAATTCTCTACAGTATTGGAGGGCAATGTCCTCCTATCATGATGCTGTGGTGATCTATCCATCTCTAGTCAGCCCATCGCTAAATTCAATTATCCTAATCTGTAATGTGATTTCTTTTTAATTTATATAAGGATGGCTTAAATGGATACCATTCTTTTTGCAATACATTGTGCTCATTTGTAAAGGAGGATGTGATGGAAATTGACTAAATTCCCAACGTTTAACTGCAGTGCAGTTAAACTAGCCAATTTTGGATTATCAATTCATGAAATTAACAATCTGTATTTTTTGGAACCAGAGACAATCATTAGGAGGAATTAATCCTCTATTTTGATAAAGCTATCAACTATAAGTTGACGTAAGCAAAATAACTTTGTCCTTGTCACGAGGTGTCACACAGCAGAGAAACCAGAGGAATTAAACAAGCAGAGAGAGTAAAGAGAGAGATTCACTCAAGGTTTTACTTCAGAGTCAGATTAAGATTCAGCAATGCACACTGAAGACAGAGAGTTGTTCACACAGCTCGGGGCCAAGTAGCCCTCTCTCACCCGACTAACCGTCTCTTCCCTCCCAGAGAACTGGACCTCGACGCTGGGCTCCTGACACGAGGAAGGCTGGCTGCAGACATTTTACGGTCTGGTGAGCATTGTCCAATCAGCCACCACACTTTACAAATCAATATGTTCACACCGACAGCCATACAGACAGCGAGGACTGACAGACACTGCACTAGTTCCATTGGGGCGTGGTTTGGTGCTGACTGACTGGAGTTGTGTCTGCGTACCAAATGGCTCCCTATTCTCTACATAGTGCAATACATAGGGCTCTGGTCAAAAGTAGTGGATTATATAGGAAATATGGTGCCATTTGGGATGCAGCCCATGTTATTCCTATGGGGCATGCTGCCTGTCTGCCAGTCATGTCTCAGCAGCAGGTTGCACTCTGGGATGCGGTGTGCAGGATTGTCTATGGTTGCACCCCAAAAGGCACACTATTCCCTATGTAGTGCACTACTTTTGCCAGGGCCCATAGGGTTGATAGGATGCCATTTGGGACCTACAGGTCATTTTATTCTCACAGCTTCACAGGGGCCCTTCCCCAGCAGTTTGAAATTCATAAGCAGAGCTTTACTCTTCAAATCATAGTACAGGCCTCAACGCATTTATGATTTTTTGAGGTGGGACTTGGGAGAAAAACTTTAATCTAAGTAAGCAGAGGGGAATAGTCTATGGCTGTGTTCGAATACCCCTCACAAGACTGCTCTGAAATCGGAATAGATAGCCAGAGTGAATTTATGTCCATTGAGAACACACAACGACTATAACACTTGAATAATCAAGTCATTAAACGTTGGGTAGTTAGTTATATAGCATATAGTTAATATACTAGCAAGTTCAAATGTATTAGTAGCCAACTAATGAGGTAGCTTGCTAACATCCCTTCTGCTGTAATGATATGCTATGCGGTTCGGAAGGATAGCGTAGCCAACTCATTGGCCAAAACACAACGTGTAGCGTAACTTATTTGGAAAGTCATGACTTTATTACATTGCTCAACATTATCTTAACATTTGACACATTCTCTGAAGAATTGCATTATTATTAAAAGTACGGAAAAAGTGTACAATGCCTGTATACTTCGTATTTTGACGAATGTAGTACGACATCCGGGAACTTTTGGCATACTAACTCTATCCATACTATGACCAATAAGCGTACTACATACTCAATTTATAGTACAGTTAGTATGAGTATTCGAACACAGCTTATGAGTGTGTAAATTGTCGCAGTATTGAAATGCAGTGCTGCAACATAATGCAAGGCAGTGGATTTGATTACATTTACTTTTCATATCAAGATTCACAAATGACTTAGTGAGAGAAGTAACATACTGTCACTGAATGAAATAGCTATTGAAATTAACTACATTGCTGTACCAATGTTTTTCCAATATTTTTCCACTAATAATGTACACTGAACAAAAATATAAAACGCAACATGTAAATGTTTCATGAGCTGAAATAAAAGATCCCAGATATTTTCCATATACACAAAAAGCTTATTTCTCTCAAATCAAAAAGCTTACTTCTGACAATTTTGTTTACATGTTAGTGAGCCTTTCTCCTTTGCCATGTTTTTTACTTTATTTATTTCATTTAACCTTTATTTAACTAGGCAAGTTCTTATTTACAATGATGGCCTACTTGTAAAACCCCCCGGCCAAACCCTCCCCCAACCCGGACGACGCTGGACCAATTGTGCACCACCCTATGGGACTCCTGATCACGGTCGGTTGTGATACAGCCCGGGATCGAACCCGGGTCTGTAGTGTCGCCTCTAGCACTGCGATGCAGTGACTTAGACCGATGCGCCACTTGACAGGTGTGGCATATCAAAAATCTGATTAAACTGCATGATCATTACACAGGTGCACCTTGTGCTGGGTGCATATTTGTATTCCCAGTCATGTGAAATCCATAGATTAGGACCTACTTCATTTATTTCAATTGACTTATGTAACTCAGTAAAATCACACACACAAACACACACAGTTTGGTGCTTGGCTATGCGTAATAAGGTTGGTGGGAAGGCGGAGCATGACGCAGCATTTAAAAAGGGAAATTCTCCAGAGTACTCCACTGTAGCACGCATTGGATTGGAACCCACACATGGAATCCATCACAGTTATGTAGTGGCTGGTAGAGGATCATTAACATATCACACAGTGGTGATGCTTCACTCACATAGTGACTAAACAGTGCTGCATGGCTGGGTCATGGTATCATTAGTTCAATGTTATATGTTAACTTTGCTTTTTAGTATTTTCTCTCTGGTAGGTTGTCTGAAATGTTTCAATAGCCCTCATGTGCTGTACTGAGTAAATCCTTGTGATGAGTACATTTTAATCATTTTAGCAGACTCTTAGCCAGAGTGACTTATAGTCAGTACATTCAACAAAGGTAGGTAAAACAACCACATTATACTGTGTAGCATAGTCATTGCAAGTATATACAAGAGTCCTTACCGTAGGTTAAAATGTACAGTGGTTTTCCGTTGGTGTCCATAGTGGTGAGGCATGGGGCTTTGGGAGAGATGGTGCCCCACCTCTGCAGGGCAGCCTCCAGCGACAGGGGCCAGTTAGTGACCACCCCTAGCTGCTCCCCTCTCATCGCCAGCATCTGAGCCCCCTCCGATTTGGGCTGGTTGGGGTCTGGCTGTTGGACTGGAGCATGAGCATCACAATTATTTATGTTTTAACAGCAAAATAATCCCAAAAGCATCCTTAATTGCAGCATATTCTCTACATCGTGCACTACTTTTGACCAATAGGCTGTCATTTGAGACGCAGCCTGAAATTATTTAATAACAACAATAACCTGTAATAATGCTAAACAACCAATAAACTAAACCCAGAAATCAACCAATCAAAGGTTTTGTCTTTGAATATGAAGTATCCATGGTGAATAAGTAGGGATGGATGGTCCTCTTACTCTCTAAGAGTTCTTCAAAGTCGTCAACGAAGAATTCTCTTAAGGGAGGTCGTTTGGGTCTCTTCAACGTGTTGACAAGCTGTTGGATTTTGGCTGACACTCGGCCACCTACAGGAACGCCTGTAGGGGTTAACACACACACACACACACACACACACACACACACACACACACACACACACACACACACACACACACACACACACACACACACACACACACACACACACACACACACACACACACACACACACACACACACACACACAAATAAACTTCTATATGTCTAAATTAGACTAGCATGGCCACTTCTCCAAGTCTTGGGTAATATGCAAAGTGTCTTCTCTACAGCAGTGGTTCCCAATCTTTTTCGCTAACTGTACCACCAACTGAATTTTGCTCTGCCCAGTGCGCCCCTGAAGTAACCTGTCATGTGCATTTTACCAGTACGCCTATGGTTTCATGAGTCTTCTCAAGCATCCCCTGTGGATAGGCCAAGTACCACCAGGATATATTTATTTGACAACCCTGTTTGTAAGCTATCAAATGATATAAAATCTCAACCGTTTATCTTCTCCAGTGATGAAGACATGGATGGCTCATGGTATAGTTGGGTACGCAAAACAGGTCAACTTTGAGCACCTTTATCTTTTGAATGTTTCAGGTGCACAAAGTCACTTTCTGACCATTTCTACCACAGGAAATATGTATGGAAAGTGTTGTTCAAATCAAAAGGGGTGCTGTCAAAATGTGATTGATTTCAAATGGATTTACCCAGGGTTGCCACTCAAATCTCAGTCTAAACCCTCATACATAGTGAAGTGTCAAAGCCAGATAAAACAAGTAAATAGCACAACAACCCAAATAATTATCTAATCACAAGTTTGGCGTTGGTACTGAAGTTGAGGAGACAGACAGTTCTTTTCAGAGCCTCCCTGAGCATCGCAACCCAGTAAGCCCCATCTGTAAAGCTTGGCACTTGATCTATCAAGCAGACTCTCGACGACGTGCGTACTGTGCGCTCAACAAATCTATTCCTCAGCACTATTGATTGGAGCATCTGATTAACAGATTTGTCTGTGCGATGCTTCAATGCCGTATGCCTCAGGAGAACAAATTAAAATAGCAGAGAGGCTCCCACATTGGCATACTCCATCATCTTACTGGAGCTCATTCAAAACAAACGTTAGAATCCATTTTGGGTCTTCGTTTTAGTGGTCAGATGCATTCTATTCTACTCACATCCCCTAAGGATTTCCTTCACCTCTGATGTGTCAAAGAAAGCTTCCAAAAGTGAGCCATCAAAAGCGATGTGCTTAAAGAGCTGTAACAGGAGTGTAAATGAAGGTAAGTGAGCGACGCATCTGTGTTAAGAGGAGACTTGAAGTCATTTCTGCAGTCTGTTGCAGATCAAACTGAAAAGTTATGCGATGCCAAATGTAATAAATCAAACAAAGATGATGAAAAGATTGATTCTTGTGTCTTTCCATTCACAGTATTGAATCATAAGAGGCTTCAGTAAAACATTTATCGCCTCTTGTTTTTCTTTCATGTTTCTCCCAAAACAGTGTCATCCATAAACAAATGACATAACACCATGACACAAACGCTTCATAACAAAAATACATATCTGTTTTACCGTTTAGAAATTAAATCACTTTGTGTTTAGTCCCCTCA
The DNA here is from genome assembly GCA_023634145.1 of Thymallus thymallus. Taxonomy (NCBI): domain Eukaryota; kingdom Metazoa; phylum Chordata; class Actinopteri; order Salmoniformes; family Salmonidae; genus Thymallus; species Thymallus thymallus. The sequence goes on along the minus strand of CM042382.1, from coordinate 18,781,402 downwards.
TTTGAAGGTGTCATAAGTATTTGGACAAATTCACTTATTTAGTCCCATATTCCTAGCATGCAATGACTACCCTACATCAAGCTCGTGACTCTACAAACTTTTAGATGCATTTGCCTTTTATTTTGGTTGTGTTTCAGATTATGTTGTGCCCAATTGAAATGAATGGTAAATGTGTAATTTTGGACTCACTTTATTTTTAATAAGAATACATGTTTCTGGACACTACTACATAAATGTGTATGTTACCATGATTACGGATATTCCTGAATGAATTGTGAATAATGATGAGTGAGAAAGTTAGAGGCATAAATATCATACCCCGCAAAAATGCTAACATCCCCTGCCATTGGTACTGTTGCCTAATATAAAGCATTTGAGATCAAATCCAAAATGCTGGAGTCTAGAGGCAAATTTGTTTTAGCTTCACTGTCCAAATCACTACGTAGGGGAGTGGGTACAAACATGACCCAAACATACCCATCACTTTCAAGAAAGACAAGCACCCTGAAAACAAATATAGGTTACACAAACACACACAACCCCAAACCCTCTATGCACTCACCATCTCCGGTCTCCATGAGCTCTGCATTGCCGTATTTGGGCGTGGATCTGGATGCTGTGGTGGAGCCCTGGGGTCTCTCCACCTGTATGGAGTCTGTGGTGTAGCTGGTGACATCTGGAGGGGCAGAGTGGTTCTCTGGACGTGAGGAGAGGCAAGGTGAAGGAAGCCTGTTACTGTTAGTCCCCCCAGCCCTCAGCCCTATAGCTTACAAAGGGCCACAGTAGGCCACAGGCTGCCACAGCACAACAGTGAGGGGTGGGGGGGGGGAGAGTAGGGCTGCGTCTCAAATGGCACCTACAGTGGGGAGAACAAGTATTTGATACACTGCCGATTTTGCAGGTTTTCCTACTTACAAAGCATGTAGAGGTCTGTAATTGTTATCATAGGTACACTTCAACTGTGAGAGACGGAATCTAAAACAAAAATCCAGAAAATCACATTGTATGATTTTTAAATAATTAATTTGCATTTTATTGCATGACATAAGTATTTGATCACCTACCAACCAGTAAGAATTCCGGCTCTCACAGACCTGTTCGTTTTTCTTTAAGAAGCCCTTCTGTTCTCCACTCATTACCTGTATTAACTGCACCTGTTTGAACTCGTTACCTGTATAAAAGACACCTGTCCACACACTCAATCAAACAGACTCCAACCTCTCCACAATGGCCAAGACCAGAGAGCTGTGTATGGACATCAGGGATAAAATTGTAGACCTGCACAAGGCTGGGATGGGCTACAGGACAATAGGCAAGCAGCTTGGTGATAAGGCAACAACTGTTGGCGCAATTATTAGAAAATGGAAGAAGTTCAAGATGACGGTCAATCTCCCTTGGTCTGGGGCACCATGCAAGATCTCACCTCGTGGGGCATCAATGATCATGAGGAAGGTGAGGGATCAGCCCAGAACTACACGGCAGGACCTGGTCAATGACCTGAAGAGAGCTGGGACCACAGTCTCAAAGAAAACCATTAGTAACACACTACGCCGTCATGGATTAAAATCCTGCAGCGCACGCAAGGTCCCCCTGCTCAAGCCAGCGCATGTCCAGGCCCGTCTGAAGTTTGCCAATGACCATCTGGATGATCCAGAGGAGGAATGGGAGAAGGTCATGTGGTCTGATGAGACAAAAATAGAGCTTTTTGGTCTAAACTCCACTCGCCGTGTTTGAAGGAAAAAGAAGGATGAGTACAACCCCAAGAACACCATCCCAACCGTGAAGCATGGAGGTGGAAACATCATTCTTTGGGGATGCTTTTCTGCAAAGGGGACAGGACGACTGCACCGTATTGAGGGGAGGATGGATGAGGCCATGTATCGCGAGATCTTGGCCAACAACCTCCTTCCTTCAGTAAGAGCATTGAAGATGGGTCGTGGCTGGGTCTTCCAGCATGACAACGACCTGAAACACACAGCCAGGGCAACTAAGGAGTGGCTCCGTAAGAAGCATCTCAAGGTCCTGGAGTGGCTTAGCCAGTCTCCAGACCTGAACCCAATAGAAAATCTTTGGAGGGAGCTGAATGTTCGTATTGCCCAGCGACAGCCCCGAAACCTGAAGGATCTGGAGAAGGTCTGTATGGAGGAGTGGGCCAAAATCCCTGCTGCAGTGTGTGCAAACCTGGTCAAGAACTACAGGAAACGTATGATCTCTGTAATTGCAAACAAAGGTTTCTGTACCAAATATTTTCTGATGTATCAAATACTTATGTCATGCAATAAAATGCAAATTAATTACTTAAAAATCATACAATGTGATTTTCTGGATTTTTGTTTTAGATTCCGTCACTCACAGTTGAAGAGTACCTATGATAAAAATTACAGACTTCTACATGCTTTGTAAGTGGGAAAACCTGCAAAATCGGCAGTGTATCAAATACTTGTTCTCCCCACTGTATATAGTGCACGCCTTTTGACCATTACTCATACATACCAGAGATGTATTGGCCCAGGTCAAACGTAGTGCACTATAGAAGGAATAGGGTGCCATTTGGGGAGCACACAACCTAGGACAGGATGAGGCAGGGGGCAGGGGTCTGTGGGCACAGGGCACACACACAGAGACAGACAGACAGACCGAGAGAGAGAGACAGTCAGACAGACAGACGGTGGGCCACAAGGGTTAGTCTAGTCAGGTCAGGAGGCGCATGCAAACAGGTGTCCCCAGGTGAAGAATAGACAGACGTAGACTTTGGTTAACTCAAGTAAAAGTTGACCTGAGGAAGGAAATGTTTGAAATGCTGCTGTGTTTATCTTGGTACTTCCATAGACCTCAGCCCTTATCAATATGATCTGTTTTGATATCGCAGCAAAAGTGTTTCATGTCACCTCATTTGCATTCAAGGACCCCTCAAGTTAGTTTCCTTTGAAAACAGATTAGAGGTGTTTGAAGACGAGATAGTGAACACCCCGAAGTCCATCCACTCCGCGAGAGGGATGCACCTCAGCAATGATCCAAAAACGATTTTAATCTTATGAAAATATAATCTTAACTTTATCTAAGATCTACTACCAAATCTTGGCTACTGAAAATAGTGTTGCCACGTGGCATAGCCATTGTAACTCACATACAATATACTGATTTGTGAACTATACTAGGCCTTCAGCTTCACATACATCTCTGCTACACACATTTCTATGTAATGTGTGTGTGAGATTGAATGTGTGGGACCACACTGTAACTAATACAAATATATATATATATATATATATATATATATATATATATATATATATATCTCTATGACAACCATGTCAAAATAAACTAATGCTGTATTAAGTTGTCCATGTATGAGTCACCAAGCTGATAGTCACATGTCTCATCCCCAGGACACCAGCCTCTCACTCAGTCAGATTGTGATTAAAGGGGCAATTCTTTTTATTTTAGTAGTAATTTAGCTGACACTTATCCAGAATGACTTAAAAGAGCAATTAGTGGTGAGTGCCTTGCTCAAGTGCACAGACAGAGTTTTCAGCTAGTCGGCCCAGGGAATCGAACCAGCAACCTTTTAGTTACTGGCCCAACGATCTTAACCGCTAGGCAAACAACAAAACGGGCACACACCACTTTTTTGGTAAACAGCTGAGGGAAAGGTTAAACAAGTTTATATTTCGTGCTCCGATGGGGTAAGAAAATGTAACTAAGCTCATGTTCATTAAGACATTTATAAGTTATATTCTTCAGTCTAAAAATAGATGTATCAATCCTAGATTGCCCCTTTAAGTCCAGTACTGGAGCTGCAGGAGATTTGATGCAATTCATGGAAATATGGTTGTAATCACCACCGCCCACTCTTCAATCCCCTGGCCATAACATAATTCCTCCAAATGCTTCAACATTACATAATTGATGCAACGCTTCCGCCTCTCCCTCTGAGACTTCCCACGTGTGACATTATCCTTCACTGTAGAAATGTAGATATTTTTCACTTTCTCTCTCCCACTCCTCGACTTGTATTGCTTTTCACATTCTTTCAAGTGCCAGATGTTTTTAAAAATCTAATCATGCTGTGACGGTCATGGAATTTTGGATGACAGTTATTGGTCAGCCAAATGCCTGCAACTTCATCAGGTTGTAAAGAGTCCATGTTACCGTGGAAACGGACTCAACCAAACAAATGCCGGCTGTCCCGTTTTCAGTCAGCTGTTAGTTCCAATTTTATTTTATTTATGTTAAAAAATTACGTTTTCCATCCACAATCATCGGTTACACGATTATACAATTATCTTGTAACCGTCGTAAAAGTTTACTCCCATCATACCGCCAGGACAATGTCAAAAAGCATCAGACGTTACTTTCTCTCCCTGCTGGATTTTGACTCCAACTGAAGTAGAGGAGCGTGTAATAGAATTCCAGACCAAACCACAAGGAATTTCAATGAGGTCCTTCACAGTCTTTACTTTACATTCCTAGTACTCTCTCTCATCTTTCCACTGCAAAACACTACATCCCCAGTCAAGGACCATATATAAGCTAAAGTGGATGAAACACTAGCCAGCACACATAGCACTTATGTATAAGAGCCAGTGACCAGATGCAAGTCAGAGCAATGTCATTCAGACCATCATACTGTCCGCAATGAGTAATCTTTTTTTCAATGACAATTCATCATGAATGTTTAATATGCCTATATGACAAGAGCTTCCCAAAACTGATTTCCCCATCTACAGATTTATAGAATGTGTCATCACACGATCATCTCACCTTCCACCATCTATAGGCTTGTGCACTACTTTTGACCAGGGCGCGTAGGACTCTGGTCAAAAGTAGTGCACAACATAGGGAATAGGGTTTCATTTGAGACCACCAGTGTCCATGTGAGGTTAGATAAATATGTACATGGGATAGGTGGAGGGCTCCAGACCCCACTAGATTGAACAAGACTCACATTGACAATGTCAGACCAAGGACAACATTACTGTCGCCCCCACTTAGTCTCTCTCTCTCTCTCACCCTCTTTCCTTCTCTCTCCCTCCCCCACTCCCTAGAATAAGCCAGTAGCTGCTTATGTAACCGGCGAAAAGGCTAAATAAATATAACTTCAACACATGGTGCTAATGTGCCAGAAAGTCAAATTCCTAATGCCTTCAGAGCTGTGTGAGAGACAGAAAGCGACAGAGAGGGCGAGACAGACAGAGAGCGAGAGAGACAGAGAGGGCATGAGAGACAGCGAGCAAGAGGAGAGAGACAGAGAGCGAGAGCAATGCTTCTCCGTGACTGAGTGACAGCGCTAGGCTAGCTAGCTACCTGCAGGAATAAGAGAACGCTTTCTCCAGAAATGGCTTGTGACATTGCATTTCTTACCAGCAGCACCAGCATACTAATTATATAGGAAGGGGTGCTCTTTGTACATAATATCAGTTTACCTGTGGCTCAGCGGTCAGCGTTTACCTACAACTCAGCGTTCAACACCATAGTGCCCTCGAAGCTCATCACTAAGCTAAGGTCACGGACTGAACACCTCTCTCTGCAACTGGATCCTGGACTTCCTGACGGGTCGCCCCCAGGTGGTGAGGGTAGGTAACAACCCATGGGCCTTGATGACCCTCAACACGAGGGCCCCTCAGGAGTGCATGCTTAGTCCCCTCCTGTACTACCTGTTCAACCACGACTGCACGACAAAAAAACTGATCGTAGACTATAGGAAATGGAGGGACAAGCACACCCCCATTCACATCGACAGGGCTGTGGTGGAGCGGGTCCTCAGTGTCCACATCACTAAGGATCTATCACGGTGCAAACAACACAGTCGTGAAGAGGGCATGATAACGCCTCATCCCCCTCAGGAGGCTGGGCATGGGCCCTCAGATCCTCAAAAAGTTCTACAGCTGCACCATCGAGAGCATCCTGACTGGCTGCATCACCGCTTGGTGTGGCAACTGTTTGGCATCCGTCCGCAAGGCGCTACAGAGGGTAGTGAGTACGGCCCAATAAATCACTGGGGCCGAGCTCCCTACCATCAAGGACCTCTATACCAGGTGGTGTCAGAGGAAGGCCTTCCAAGCAACAGACTGTTCTCTCTGCTACCACACGGCAAGCTGTACCAAAGTCTGGAACCAACAGGACCCTGAACAGCTTCTATCCCCTAGCCATAAGACTTATAAATAGCTAATCAAATGGTTACCCGGACTACCCGCATTAACCCTTTCACTGGACTATGCCCACACACTCACCACATACACTGCTGCTAGTCACTTTACCCCTACATACATATATATATACACAGTACATAGCTACCTCAATTACCTCATACCCCTGCACATTGACTCTGTACTGGTACTCCCTGTATATAGCCATGTTATTTTTACTCCCTATATTATAGCCATGTTATTTTCTACTCCCTGTATATAGCCATGTTATTTTTACTCCCTGTATATAGCCATGTTATTTTTACTCCCTATATATAGCCATGTTATTTTCTACTCCCTATATATAGCCATGTTATTTTTACTACCTGTATATAGCCATGTTATTTTTACTTCCTATATATAGCCATGTTATTTTCTACTCCCTATATATAGCCATGTTATTTTTACTCCCTGTATATAGCCATGTTATTGTTACTCCCTGTATATAGCCATGTTATTGTTACTCCCTGTATATAGCCATGTTATTTTTACTCCCTATATATAGCCATGTTATTTTCTACTCCCTATATATAGCCATGTTATTGTTACTCGTTATTCACTGTCACGATTGCTATTTTGTATTTTCTTTTTTTTCTTTTTTATCTTGTTGGGTAAGGACCTGTAAGTAAGCATTTCACTGTTAGTCTACACCTGTTGTCTATGAAGCATGTGACAAACAAAACATTTGATGAATCTCTCCTTTACAGCTCAACACCTAGAGGAATACTAAAGAGATAAGGAATCCAGTCACAGCTAGACCTCGGCAGGGGCAGTGGGACACACTGCACTGCAATGGAATCCCTACGAGTCGTCACATAGGCCGCGCTGCCATCGTGTATCTAGCAACGCATGGATAGGTGCATCATGAAATTCCCCCCCCCCGGGAGATCAATAATAAAGTACCTATCTATCATGCAATGTACTGTAGTTGTCCCGGAACGCACCCATAGACTGCAAAACTTAATTCCATTAGGAATGGGATTAATAACTTTCTGTGGTGTTCTCAGATGTTAACTAATAGTTGATTAGAGTCTGGACCAAGCCTTTGTTTTCAGAACATCCATCTACTTCCACCTGGGGGATTTTTTTTCTTCTTTCTAGTCATGGATATAAACAGAGGGCCAACTCATTTCAGTAATTCACTCTCCCTGCAGAATAGTGACTGATGGGAAAACAGATGGGTTCAATCAAAGCATTCTTCAATGCTGGTTCAGGGGGTTCTTTAAGCATCCAGCTAAGTTTTGGCACCAAAAAGTAACTTGCACAGGGCATTTTAAACGGACTACTTAAAACAATGTGGCACCTGCCTAAAGTTCAGATCTAAAGTGTACCCTACCGACTACCTAATATGAATTCCTGTATCCGTGTGGAAGATTGGGAGGGCAGGGAAATGTCTAAAAGCAGAAAGAATACAGCAAGCACCACCTCCACGTAACTGGAGCAACCATCCATCTGCTTTGTGTCAAAGATGAAAAGCCTTCTTGAACATGCCATCTCTTATCTTGCCAAGCAAACAAATACATGTATTGTTCACCATTAAAACAAATATTTCACAGCCATGAAAGCAAAAAAAAAAAATATATGGGGCACACACACATGGGTTGTGTCCCAAATAGCACCCTATTCCCTACATATGCACCCCTTTTGGCCAGAACCCTATCGGGTAGTAGTACACTATATAGGAAATAGGGTGCCATTTTTGGCAAATACACTGCTTTCCAGACCTTACCGTTTTCCTGTAATATTTTTGTTGATTTTACATTAGCATCTTGGCTCTCATTCACAAGCATGAACGCATAAACACACTGCTTCATGCGATCACAGCACTCATTAGTCAAAGCTAACCATGGGTTAGCATCACTTTTCTTCTATCTCCCATCTTTTCACACAACTGTAGTAAGAGCAAGGGATACACCATTTTGCCAATGAACGCCACACTTGATCATTAAAGCAAAATGGGGGCTAGGGCAGGGAGGCGAAGGCAGGGGGGGGGTGCTGACTGCACCACCGCACGGTGTTCTGGGATAGTGGGATACTGACCCTGCTTCTCCAGGGGAGGCTGTTGCCAGACGAGTTCTGATCCACCTGATCCAAACTCACAAGACCGGCGCACCACAGGACCTGAGTTCCCATTCTCTACTGTGACTGGGGCCGGTGGGCCCGGAACCCTCCTAGTTTTCCTCTTCAGAGAGAGGTGAGCAATGGGCCCTGCATGTGAAGAGGAGGAGGAGGAGGGGAAAACCAGAACCTTAAATCCAGACTACGGCAACCACACAGAGCCAAACCAAGTCACTACAGTACCCAGATGGAAGAAGGCTTCTCTGCAGGGTCTCTCAGCAAAAGAGCGATTTGGAGGGAGGGGAAATGCGGTCTCCGTTCCAAATGGTCCCCTATTCCCTTTATAGTGCACTACTTTCGACCAGGGCCCATAGGGAATAGGGTGCCATTTGGGATGTACCCATGGATAACGGTCGGGGTAAGGGGCATGGCGAAAAGCAACCTATCTCCACGGACAGGCCGAACCACACTGATGGGAGGGGAGAGAGGAGGAAGAGAGGGGGATGAAGTGAAGATGGAAAATGCTTTTCCTTCAGCCTTTTAAAAAGCCAGCAGACATACACCGGGGAGCTGGTTTGTTTTGGCTTCAAAACGGGAGTAAAGAGGAAAACAGCTGTAACCTTCACACACACGGGAAAGGATATCCTCCTCTTCAATAACATACCTAGCAGAGAGAGAGCCCAGGCCTAGAGCACACTACAGCCAGTCAGTCTGTGACGCACACACACATCATGCTATGTTGTGACAATAAAACAGCTATGTGTATAAGCTGATTGTCATGAAAAAACCTCTGAACACCAAGGACTAGTAAGAAAGTCACTCATGTGCTTGTTGGTATGAATGGATCTACAACAAGCTCTGGTGAAAAGATACAGTATGCCTCTCTAAAGTGCATAGGGCTTTAGTGTCTTCAGGGAGCTCCCACAGTTTGACATGTGTAGATCATAATAGGGTCAAATAGCTATGATGGTCTGTTTCCTAGTCATTACTGTCTACTAGCTCTGTCCACCTGGCGGGGGGCTGACAGTGTCTGTGCTTTGTCTCTGGTGGCATTCAAACTGTGTCAGCAGCATGAAAACAGACTAGCCACTGGAACAGTTTACACAGACAACAGTGGTACTTCATGGTGATAACCCTCCAGTCTTATTTTTTTAAAGTACATTTTATATAGTTTATCTACATAAGAAGTGAATAAGTTACGACATCAAGTAAATAGGCAACATCAATTCTTTTTTACTATTTAGAATTGTTGTTTATGTATTCTGCACTGTCCATACAACTACCCTAGGAGGTTAACTTGAAGTCTAAGGTCTAGATGGTCATTTTTGTCAGGGGGATGAGGGTTGCACGCAAGTAATAGAAAGTAAAACACTGGAAGCGCAGGCTAGTATTGTGTTTGGGCTGCATGCCTTAGGGATTGGAACTTTAATGGGAGGTACAGGATGGGTGAGGGGTGACATCAGCATCAAACACACACACACACACACACACCCTGGGGGTGTAGCGTTAGAAAGCTAACAGAGGTAGGTAAGACAAACACAGAGGTAGATAGATAGAAGTATGTGCGTAGGTTATAGTTGAAGGGTGGGTTTGTTTACCTGACTTACCGAGGTGCGTCTGGCCCATGACGTCTGCTAGCCGACTGGCAGCCCCACTCCCTCCACTCTGAGTGGAAGAGGAGGAGGTGGTGGAGGAGGTGGTGGAGCCGTGGATGGCCCGGCTGATCCAGTTCTCCATGTTGATGCTGCCCTGGCTGGAGGTTGGTGTGCCTTCACCCTGCATGGAGCCCTCACCCTCCGAGCCTGACGACGTGTCTGGAGAGAGGGGGGAGAAGAGCCGAGAGAGAGAGGGGAATTAGAGAGAGGGGGGTCTACGACGGCAGGTAGAAACACACACCACAAACATGAATATACGTACATACAGTATGCACACACACCTGCATGTGATTGTCAATGTCAGACATTTGTACAACAAATAGAGACAAAACTCGGTCTATGCCATAAGGAGATGTCCTTTCCCCATAGCATAACCCCTCCACTAGCATCAGCTTCCAGGCCTCTCGCACGTTGTTCTCCAGAGCCTGGGGAAGTAGGTATGAGTGGAAGCGATTTTTCAAAAACAACCACATCCATCCCTCTTCAGAATTATCCAGAGTAAGCTCATTTACGATGCTAGCATTTGTGCATATAGTATTGGTCGTAATGAAACTACCCAACACAGCCTCCTCCTGACAATAACTTCCACAGGCTTTGTAATCAAAGGTGAGGTGAACGCCTGGCAGAGGCTATACCCTCCTCCCTACAGGTGCCTCCAAAGAAAGCATGCAATGAGGGGGAGAATGGCTTCCTTCCACTGTATCAGAGTCACTCAGGTGGAGCCCTTCCCTTATAGCCCTCACATCCTTAGGCTGACTCACTGCCAAGCACCCAAATCCACTGCAACACGCAGACAGTCTCAGCCCAAACACTGTCTATCCTACTCAGCTAATATCACTACTCTCCACTCAGGGATGTTTTTAAACCCTAGCCAGTCATAGTGGCAGAGTATGGGGATGAGGGAGTAGGTTTCTTTGGCATGCATTTTGCATACTGTGACAGGACAGGGCTGTCTGCCGTGGGTAGGGGCCAGGGGAGGGTGTCGGTCTGAGAGGAACAAACAGAGGAGAGAGAGAGAGAGCCTGGATCATGACGAGCCATTTAAGAACCAGGTGCACTGCAGTGACCTACAGAGAGATCAACAGCAGGGATGGGCCTGGCTCTCTCTCAGTGTGTGTACAGCCCTCCAATTACACTTCAGCCTAGCACTTCATCTACTTAAGTTAGACTACAATACAGCAGCCTTGAACCGGTTGACCTTTTCTACTAAATGCTAAATCTGCATGGACAAAATGTTGACTATAAAAATTCTGGGTAAATATAATCAGCAAAATAGCTAACATAGAAAGCCTACATTAACTTAATAGGTTTTATGAGTGCACATAAAATATACATGCATTTTGGCCAATAAATGTTAACGAAAAATATTTGTTATCTAGTCTAGTCCTCAGTATGTCTATGTGAGCCTCTCTCTGATACGGAGAGGCTGGCACACTGTCTTTGCCAGTGACAGCAGTGGGAGAGACAGTAACCTTTGCTGGGCTAAGGGAGGTCTCCTCCAGCCTGCAGTGTATACCGGCTCAAACACCCTTCAGGTCACTAGGGTTCCATCCGCTCTCCCTCCCCTCTCCTTCTGCCCACCCTGCCCGCACAAACACAGGGTAAAGAGCAGATTAACAACACAGTCCAGCCCCACCATTGGCCGGGATACAGCCTGACATTTGATTGGCCAGGAGTGTGTAGTACAGCGCTCTTTGATTGGCTGTTTGAACTAACCTATCGGCTACCGTTGTTGGCAGTGCCACCATTTCTGGATGCCAGCTCCAGTGTTTACTGTTTTAGTCTGGGCCTCTACAGTCTCTGTGAGTGACAGTCTCAGCTCAAGCAGTGCTAGATTGCAATGCAAGGAAGAAAAGCCACTCACAGGCTGCGTGCAGAGGGCCAGCACCACTTGTTGACGGCAAAAATACACCGCTGCCAGGCAACCGCCTAATCATTACACACACACACGCACACGCACACGTCCAGATGCCCACAAGCGTACACACACACACACACACACACACACACACACAGCAAGTCTCTGATGAGCCCCTGAAGACTAATCCCTCTAGGGATCCTCAACACATGTACAGAGGACCTCAGTATAAGGACATGGGCGGGTGTGTGTGTGTGTGTGTGTGTGTGTACGTGCGTATGCACATGCGTGTGTGAGTGCATATATCCGATATGGCATCCTATTTGGGAAAACCAATCCATGTAGCTGGATTAGTGACCATTCCAAACTAATCCTAGTCCACTTTTGGACGTCAGAACTTGATTCAGATGATGGACGAAATCTTAAACTCTTTGTAGCCGGTCCTGTGCTAATTTAATGTTAATTAAAATGATTAGGCTTTGACTGCTGAGATAAGGTGGTGGTGGGTTACTACACACACACACACTGAAGTGGGAATAGAGGCAATTGCTTTTCTTTTTGTTTGTCCCTCAGTAACAGTCACAGCTGATAACAATGTAATGTGCTGTATGGACTGACACTCATTATTATGGACACGTTACACATAGACAACAGTGATTTTCCTCTGATCTCCACAACACACAGGAGATGGCGCCCTGAGAGACAGAAACTGGCTGCGACCTAAATGGTACCCTATTCCCTATGTAGTGCACTACTTTTGACCAGAGAGAAGCTGGTCAAAAGAAGTGCACTATATAGGGAAAAGGGAGCAATCTTGGGACACTGACATGTACAAAAAAAGTGTCATACTAATCATGATCCTAATTAATTAGAAAGACTACAAGACAAGGAGTCCATATTCTAATTGTCATTGGCAGGTGGGGAGAGATGTGCGCTCCAATGGAATAAGCCTGATTGCCTTGCTTGATACGATGTGTGAGTGGCACTCTTGTCCCTGAATGCCCCTAGCCTCCCAGGCATGAACACTGCGTGAGTGCTTTGTCACTGTCCGTTCTCCCTCAAGGGGCTGTTTGCTCTGCCATATAAGAACTGTGCCTGCCTGCTCTAATGCAATAATTCTCTCACTCACTCACTGACTGCCTACAGGGTCAGCCCCTGGAGCAAATTAGGGTTAAGTGCCTTGCTCAACGACACGTCGGCTTGGGTATTCGAACCAGCGACCTTTCGGTTACTGGCCCAACACTCCAACCTGCTAGCCTTAAAGTAGACCATCGTAGTCCTTGTGCCCAAGAACACTACTTTGCATACCAGCCCAACAGATGATGCAATCTCTATTGCACTCCACACTGACTTTAACACCTGGACAAAAGGAACACCTATGTGAATGCTATTCATTGACTACAGTTCAGCATTCAACACCATAGTGCCCTCAAAGCTCATCACTAAGCTAAGGACCCTTGAGCTAAACACCTCCCTCTGCAACTGAATCCTGGACTTTGACGGGCCGCCCCCAGGTGGTAAGGGTAGGTAACAACACATCGGCCACGCTGATCCTCAACACTGGAGCCCGTCAGGGGTGCGTGCTCAGTCCCCTCCTGTACTCCCTGTTCACCCATGACTGCATGGCCAAGCACGACTCCAACACCATCATTAAGTTTGCCGACGACACAACAGTGGTAGGCCTGATCACAGACAATGACGAGACAGCCTATAGGGAGGAGGTCAGAGACCTGGCTGTGTGGTGCTAGGACAACAACCTCTCACTCCACGTGATCAAGACAAAGGAGATGATTGTGGACTACAGGAAAAGGAGGGCCAAGCACGCCCCCAGTCTCATCGACAGGGCTGTAGTGGAGCAGGTTGAGAGCTTCAAGTTCCTTGGTGTTTACATGACCAACAAACTATCATGGTCCAAACACACCAAGACAGCCGTGAAGAGGGCACGACAAAGCCTATTCCCCCTCAGGAGACTGAAAAGATTTGGCATTGGTCCTCAGATCCTCAAAAGGTTCTACAGCTGCAACATCGAGAGCATCCTGACTGGTTGCATCACCGCCTAGTGTGGCAACTGCTCGGCCTCCAACCGCAAGGCGCTACAGAGGGTAGTGCGTACGGCCCAGTACATCTTGGGGCCAAGATTCCTGCCATCCAGGACCTCTATACCAGGCGGTGTCAGAGGAAGGCCCTAAAAATTGTCAAAGACTCCAGCCACCCTAGTCATAGACTGTTGTCTCTGCTAACACACGGCAAGCAGTATTGGAGCGCCAAGTCTAGGTCCAAAAGGCTTCTTAACATATTCTACCCCCCCAAGCCATAAAACTTCTGAACAGCTAATCAAATGGCTACCCGGACTATTTGCATTGTCCCCCCCCAGTCTTTTATACTGCTGCTACTCTGTTTATTATCTATGCATAGTCACTTTAACTCTACCTACACGTACATATTACCTCAACTAACCTGTGGCCCTGCACACAGTCTCTGTAGCCCCTGTATATAGCCTCGCTACTGTTATTTTACTGCTGCTAATTTCATTATTTGTCATTCTAACCTGATGCAACCTAAGCCTGATGAGCCATATATTAAATACATTTTATGCGCCTAAATTAGACATTTAATGAGCCCAAGCCCAAACAATCCCAAATGATTGTGCCGTTATCCAATACATATGATATAGGCTACTGCTCATTACGCACGACAGAAAAACCCATAGATGCAGCTAGCTATATGCTCTCTTGGGTAAATAAATTAAACTAGCTTAAGGCTAATCTTTTAGAGTGTGAACTGTATTAATGTACTGTATAGTATTATATGGACTGGAGTTACGCACATCGTTCAAACCACGATAAAGCAGAAGAGAACATGTGATTCTGGTGCAGCACATGCAGCCTACGAAGTTACAAGTATAGGCTAGCGAATTTGAAATATAATTAGGGCCTATTTGTATAATTAGTAGGCTGACGCAAATATACCTTCCATAATGTTTCCCCTAATGTTATTAGCCTGCCTCCTCTTTCGCTCTAGTGTTGCTTCAAACCTTCCTCGCTTTCAACAGTTAAATTACATTTGTTTCGTTGTCCTTATCTTTATCATTCCTTGAATAACATTGGACTAGAATTAGATGCTGAAGCCTTTCACTTCTCTTCACAGATTGAATGGTTATGGGTCTGAATAAATAATTGCTATAGACCGCTATCCGGCATTCGCTCTTCTTTCAAACTACACGTGAGTTCTATTGGCTGAGAGCTGAGTCCCTCTTCGAATAGTACAATGGTATAAGAAATGCTACCAAAAATTATGTCCAACAAGCTATTCTAGTCTAGATTTTCCTGCATGGGACTCCAACTAAGGAGCCTTTTTTGAAGGAGAGGCCAGCGGCGCACAGACACGTGTGTATTGCGCAAGAGATAGAGGCTTTAAGTTAGAAGATTATTAAGCATAACCAATCATTATTTATCTAAATATAAGGCTAAAACTGAATTGAATGTATTACCGTAATGAGGTAGGCTAGGACATCTATATATAGGGTTATATATCAACGTAGAACAGGATTATCTATTTTTGATGCAATTTGAATGGAGTTGATGGATAGAGAGACAGAGTGCTCGCACGCACACTGATTTAAAGCAATGATATTCGAGTGATAGGCTGTTTTAAAACGCTGAAGCTGCAATTAAAATAATAATCTTTACAATTAAAAAAACAAGGTGACCCCAAAAAGCCAGGTAAATTAGATGTGCATTCTGTCTTTATATTACTGTATCATAGACTATGCTGCAGCACATGTAGGCCTACCTGTCACAAGGCAAAGAAGTTACCATGAGATGATAGGGCTTCACGCATTGTGAACTGCACTCCATACTGAGATGGGCTGTTTCCCCACCCGGAGCGTTGATTCATCATGTAGAGGCCGTAGAGAGGCCAGATTTAGAAATCGCATATATTTTAAAAGTTCCATTACACGCCATGCTGTTCAGATGATTTATTGTAATTTACCGGTTTCTCAGTTATTTTTCCCGGGAAAGGGGAGTGTTTTGGTGGTAAATCCTGGTAAATTTCGGTAACCGGCTTCCCGCCATTCAACCCTACCCTACACCCATATTCACACACACACACACACACACACACACACACACACACACACACACACACACACAGTGAAGTAGTCCCAGGCAGCTATGACATTACCTTGGTGTCCTACATGTTCCTCACCTGGGGGAGTGTAGGCATCCATGGAGGACTGCACGACCAGGGAGCGGCGCTTGGAAGGCATGGGTACTGCCATCTTACCACGCTCCTTCTGTTTGGCCAGAGCCGCCTGCACAGCCTCTGTGTGGACATCTGCAACACACACAGAATAGGACGGACATGTTGTAAGACCTGGCGCCATAAACTTTATTCTGGGAACACTTACGTGAAACGTAACTATTTAATTTGTAACTAACTTCAGTGAAATGTATGTAATGTGTATACTATATTTGACTAAACACTAAGGGCCAGTTTCCCAGACACAGATTCAGCCTAGTCTTGGACTAATTAAGACTTTTAATAGACAATCTCCATTGAACATGCTTTTAAGTCTAGTAATAGACCGGGAAACCGTCTGTGTCCAGGAAACCGGCCCAAAATAATCTAACAACATATAATCTAAGAACAACAATTACATTGCCTGTAGCCACTCTTTTTAAAAAGCATGTAAGATTGGGATGTAACCATCACTCTGAACATGGATGAAAAACGACTTCAGAAGATCCACAGTAAGAAGCAACATTTTCACAGCTGCTCCTCTCAAAATGGTAGTCATTCTTCTACACTGGGGACTCCACCTGTGTTGGCTGCTCACAAAAAGCAAGACAACAACATCTCACACTACGTCAACTAATCTTACCAAAGAAAGAGCTTGGTTTTAGTGAGGAAAAACAATTGCCAGTAACCTTTAAGTCATGATGCTTTAGTGGCCCTGTTTACTAATGGCCATTGAGAAGAGACAATATTTGTAAAACAAATGGCACCCTATTCCCTTTATAGTGCACTACTTTGGTCAAAAGTAGTGCACTATATAGTAAGGGTGCCATTTGAGATGCAATGTAAGTCCCTGTTCCCTTTATTTTGGGATGCGTGCAAAGCCTTGGTGGTCGTCAGGTATTTAATTCAACTTGAATCCTGTTTTTATAGGCCTGTATTTTAGGGACCTCTGTGTCCATTGGCTGCTCCCTCCTCTATGGCAGGGTCTGAATAATGTCCTCAGACAACTGGAGTGTAATGCGAGATCATTGTGTTCAGCCCTATAAATAGGCTATTACAGACGCAGAAATTAAGAGCATCAATAGCTGTGTGTAAGGCTAAGCACTGGTGAAACACAACAAAACCCACGATTCAACCCAACCCCATGGTCCAGCTTTCCTAAACTATAGTACTGGCATGTTACAATGGGTATTATGTCACTCCAGTAAATTAAATGCAGGTTTTCTATCTGTGCTTGGCAGTTGTTGTTACTACAGACTGTAGTCATGGTTGCCAACTTGACTAGAGCTAGGACTGTTGCAAAGCTGGTCCTGTAAATGTGTGTTCCACATGGCACCCTATTCTCTACATAACTTGTAGCAGAGCTCTGGTCAAATATAGGGATTAGGGTGCCATTTGAGATGCACTCAATGTGTTTCTAAGACGAGGCTGGAGCGCGGTGCCAGAATCTGTGGCTGGTATGTTGAAGCAGTCATTTGTATGAGAGAGAGAAAAAGAGAGAGCGAGAAAGCGAGAGAGCAGACTACTAATGAAGCAAGCTGTTGAGCTGGTAATAGCATAAGTGGTTCATTGGTCTAAAATAAATAAGAGTGATAAACATTAAACAGCATTAAGGGGTAAATAAAAAGGCTTTGAGCTTGTTTTTATGTTATTAGCATTAAGAGTGAGATTAACAAAAACAAACCGTTAGGGAATCCAAGTGAATTCTGTTACCACAAACCTAGACATTTTATTTAGTGGTAAAAATGCAGTGTTCCTATATACTGTCCTATAGTAACTGACTATGACTACAAACTGCATAACATGATGTTGAGGTTTGTGCTACTGTTTGGGTTGAGGGAAAGGAACTGCCACTACCTCGCTTTCCGACCAAGATGCAAACTGAAGTGAAGAGGAAATTCAGCTCTTGGCGGTAAGATGAAATTGATAAAAATGCTTATTTATTGTTTAGAGTTTTGTGTGAAGTCTAAAGGTGTCGTTGTCCTACCTGATCTGTAGCGTTCGTCCCGGGAGCCAGAGGAGCGGCGGCGGTAGCGAGAGGAGGAGCCGGGGGTGATGGGGGTTCTCCTCTCGTGGGGCACAGATGGGTCCATCCCTGGGGGTGGGGGGAGGGGGACAGAGTTAACTACAGTACAGCCTGACCACCATCACCACAGCAACTGGTACTAGAGTACAGAGGCCTTTCCCATGGGCGGTACAGACAGAACACTGCAGACTCTAGTATGCAGATTTAACACGTTTTTGGATACTAGTTGTTCCTGCCAAAACCAGCACCTGGATCTGAACACACTGCTGTCCACAGGGTTCCTTCTTTCTTTTTGCACAGCAGATACTAGCCTATTTTAGACAGTATTATGAGCATATGGTGGTGCACCGCACAGTATAAGGATGAAATTAATAGATAGATGAAAAATAGAGGGAAATTAATTTGTTATACAGTCTGCATCTACATGGTTGAACTGAGTATCAGTAGGATTTTTTCTGCCGGGCACATCAACTTTATTTCACCACACTAAGACATCCATGGACATTATTGGATATTATTCCAGTCTGTCTGGCAAGGTATTGTTACGCTCCATTTAAACGGAGGGTCCCCTCAATTAACCCTGTTTCCTATTAAATCATGAGGGGACTGTGTCACTCAGCCTCTCATTTTGCATCCCAAATGGAATCCTATTCCCTACACAGTGCACTACTTTTGAGCAGAGCCTATGGGCTCTGGTCAAACGTAGTGCACTATAGAGGGAATAAGATGCCATTTGGGATGCAACCAGCCTCTTATTATTGTCAATTACAGCACAGTGGCAATCAGCCCCTGAACCTTAGCAAGGTTACTCTCTGGATGAAATGATTTTCAGGTTAAATCCTATGCCGTGGACACACAAAGAAACCAAGCAAACAGTTACAATAACTCACAACTGTTTTCTATTATTCTACTGTAGCAGACAGTCTGCTAGCTAGACAACACAAAGCTAATGATCTACGACAGACGCTACAATGGCTTTAGACTAAATCTTCGTTGTCTTCATTACAGCCCAACCATAGAAGGTAAATCTCATGTTCACAACAAAGAAACAATTAAATAATCACTTCAGTCCCCAACACCAAAGCTCTAAGCAGGAGCAATGCAGCCGTTTGTAATACCCTAAAAAGTAGATTACTTTCAGCTCTGCTAGAATGACCATTAGTTTGTAATACTCTAGGTAAGTGCCCTAAAAAGTGGATTACTTTCTGCTCAGCTATAATGACCATTGGTTTACCACTGAGATGTATGATAGATCGATGATCCCATTCCTCCTTTCTACTGCAGATTGACAAGCACAGAGAACACTAATCCACACACACACGCCTTAAAGAAAATCAACCTCAGTCTTGTGTTCCTGTCCGCCTTTCACAGGGAAATATGCTAAATTCAGAGGCTCGATGGAAGAGTCTGTGACCTCAATAGCAACAACATACATAGTTTGGTAAATATTTCTGAAGGTGTTTTAAGCTCCAAAATTCAAGCGTGAAGAATTTGTCAAATGTAACTGCTCCCCGCCTTAGGGGAGTCATCTATAACAGGGTTTGAATTAGAGCTACCTGTAGTACACAGAGATACTGGGTGAAGACTGTGCTTTTTCACCCTGCACTATATAGATGTCAATGGTTTAGACAGTAGTCTTGCACTGCCAGGCATCACTTCGTAAACCTGGAATGGCTTGAGTCGAGGCTAGATAGAGAAAGTTGGTTGCTGGTGTTCTAAAATGGAAATACACATGCTTGAACAGGGTCGTTCCACCAATTGACTTAGTGGAAAAAAAAACATTATTTCACCTAATTTTAACATTGTCATAAAGAGCACATGATCAACTTAATAAAAAATATATGTTTCACCATAAATAAATAAAATACTATAGTAAGTGCATAGTAGCCCTTTACACTCAGGTTGAAAATGGCAGATTTGGACAATGATAAGCGCTAAATTGGAATGCAAGTGGCTGTGCAGTAACATGCTATACATGTCAGAGCCCAGGGTCTCCCTTAATGGCACAGCTTGGAGAGCTAAAAAAAAAAAAAAGCCCCTTATATACCACATTACCAAAAGTATGTGGACACCGCTCATTAAAACATCTCATTCCAAAATCATTGGCATTAATATGGTGTTGGTCCCCAATTTGCTGCTATAACAGCCTCCACTCTTCTGGGAAGGCTTTCCACTAGATGTTGGAACATTGCTGAGGGGACTTGCTGCTATTCAGCCACAAGAGCATTAGTGAGGTCAGGCACTGATGTTGGGCGAATAGGCCTGGCTCGCAGCCGGTGTTCAAATTCATCCCAAAGGTGTTCGATGGGGTCCCGTTCTGTAAGCTTGTGTGGCCTACCGCTTTGCAGCAGTTGCTGCTCCTAGACGTTTCCACTTCACAATAACAGCACTTACAGTTGACCGGGGCAGCTCTAGCAGGGCAGAAATTTGACGAACTGACTTGTTGGAAAGGTGGCATTCTATGACGCTGCCACGTTGAAAGTCACTTCAGTAAGGCCAATCTACTGCCAATGTTTGTCTATGGAGAGGTGTGGCCACTTGGAGACACCAGTTAGTCCTCTCAATCAAACCCTTGGCATTTTTTTGTCATATATTGAACCTACCCCAAAGTTTTCAAGAATATTCTTACAGTATGTATCCAGAATATTTTCAGATTTCGTTAACAACATATGTGGTGTAAAGTACAGTAAAAATGCAACATTCAAATTGACCCATCCATATAGGCCAATTCCCACGAGTGTAAGGGGCTCCCGAGTGGAGCAGCGGTCTAGAGGCGTCACTGCAGACCCAGGTTCGATCCTGGGCCGTATCTCAACCGTTTGTGATCGGGAGTCCCATAGGGCGGCACACAATTGGCCCAGCGTCGTCCGGGTTATGGGAGGCCGGGGTAGGCCGTCATTGTAAATAAGAATTTGTTCTTAAAATGACTTGCCTAGTTAAATAAAGGTTAAATTAAGTGCCATATAGAGAGGGTTGACGACGTCATCTTAAATCATCCATAAATCCCCTTGTGACAGGGGGAAGGGAAGATTGTTGTGTCCAACAGCGAGGGACAATTGAATGCTAGCTTCACCAAAACATTTAAAATATTTTTAAAAATTCTAGCCCATCTACAGATGTATGAAAAGGTTTGGGCACCCCTGACAATTTCCATTTATAAATAATTGGGTGTTTGGATCAGCAATTTCATCTTGATCTATCAAATAACTGATGGACACAGTAATATTTCAGTAGTGAAATTAGGTTTATTGGATAAACAGAAAATGTGCAATATGCATCAAAACAAAATTAGACAGGTGCATAAATTTGGGCACCCCAACAGAAAAATCACATCAATATTTAGCAGAGCCTCCTTTTGCTAAAATAACAGCCTCTAGATGCTTCCTATAGCCTCTAATGAGTGTCTGGATTCTGGATGGTATTTTGGACCATTCCTCCTTACAAAACATCTCCAGTTCAGTTAGGTTTGATGGTTGCCGAGCATGGACAGCCCGCTTCAAATCATCCCACAGATTCTCAATGATATTCAGCTCTGGGGACTGGGATGGCCATTCCAGAACATTGTACTTGTTCCTCTGCATAAATGCCCGGGTAGATTTTGAGCAGTGTTTTGGGTCGTTGTCTTGTTGAAATATCCAGCCCCGGCGCAACTTCAACTTTGTGACTGATTCTTCAACATTATTCCCAAGAATCTGCTGATATTGAGTGGAATCCATACAACCCTCAACTTCCAGTACCGGCACTGGCCACACAGCATGATGGAACCCCCACCAAATTTTACTGTGGGTAGCAAGTGTTTTTCTTGGAACGCTGTGCTCTTTTGCCGCCATGCATAACGCCCCTTGTTATGACCAAATAACTCAATCTTTGTTTCATCAGTCCACAGCACCTTATTCCAAAATGAAGCTGGCTTGTCCAAATGTGTGTTTGCATACCTCAAGCGACTCTGTTTGTGGCGTGTGTGCAGAAAAGGCTTCTTCCGCATCACTCTCCCGTACAGCTTCTCCTTGTGCAAAGTGCGCTGAATTGTTGAACAATGCACAGTGACACCATCTGCAGCAAGATGATGTTGTAGGTCTTCGGAGGTGGTCTCTAGGCTGTTTTTGACCGTTCTCACCATCCTTCGCCTTTGCCTCTCCGATATTTTACTTGGCCTGCCACTTCTGGCCTTAACAAGAACTGTGCCTGTGGTCTTCCATTTCCTCACTATGTTCCTCACAGTGGACACTGACATTTCTGCGATAGCTTTTTGTAGCCTTCCCCTAAACCATAATGTTGAACAATCTTTGTTTTCAGGTCATTTGAGAGTTGTTTTGAGGCCCCCATGTCGCCACTCTTCAGAGGAGAGTCAAAGAGAACAACACCTTAAATACATTTTCTCATGATTGGATGAACTTGTCTATGAAGTTCAAGGCTTAATGAGCTCACCAAACCAATTGTGTGTTCCAATTAATCAGTGCTAAGTAGTTACAGGTATTCAAATAAACAGAATGACAAGGGTACCCACATTTTTTGCATAGCCTATTTTTCACATCTGATTTAATTTCATACAACTTAATATTGCTACACTAAAAATCTTTGTCTGGACAATACCCCAGTACTCAGCTTTTATTAGAAAATGAATGGCATGCCACTGTGATCATTTTCTGTGACGACAGAGTAAATTATTATGCAGCCTCAGAGGGGTGCCCAAACTTTTTCATACGACTATCTATGGGTAACTAGGTTGACATGTTATGCTTGACCCGCTCGGTTTTCCACGACAAAACACCAGAAAATTACCAAAAAGAGTAGAACCAGCTTACCTGCTTTTACACTAGGATTAGATGTTCAATGTTTGTTTAAAAAAAATTACTACAAATAAATAGTTTCACCATATTAAAATGATAGTTAAAATGAGTGACAGGGTTCTTTGACCATAAAATTAATAACTAAATCACATGAAATAAATGATCGTCTTCAGAAATGACTGTCAAAGCAACAAAATAACTACGGCTTACAATGACAGTGAAAACTTGGATAAACATGGGATTGAAGTGGGTTAAAATCTTCCTAGAAGTCAGAGGATGCACATGTCTTTATTCATATAGAAAATCTGATGTATTGAATTTTCCATGTGGTCTATATTAAAATGCACTTCATTTAATATAATCAGGCTTTAAAAATGTAATATTTGTGCACAATTTCTACTTAAAATATCGAAGGTACACAAAAGCACGCATTTCGTGGAACATCCCGCTCTGGCACTGTAGTCCTAAATTAACCTAGTTGTGGAGAATCCCCTGATGAATGTATTATCTTACAACCACTTACAGTAAGTCTGTTTGTCCTGGACCTCCACTTCCCAATCAATATTAGATTTCCATTTCACTTAGAAATGTCATTGTTTTTGAAAGAGAAGCAATTTTTTTTGTCTATTAAAATAACATCAAATTGATCAGAAATACAGTTTAGACATTGTTAATGTTGTAAATGACTATTGTAGCTGGAAACGGCAGATTTTTTATGGAATATCTACATAGGAGTCCAGAGGCCCATTAACAGCAACCATCACTCCTGTGTTCCACCGGGACGGCAGGTAACTGAGTGGTTAGAGCGTTGGACCCGTAACCGAAAGGTTGCTGGGTTGAATCCCCGAGCTGACAAGGTAAAGATCGTTCTGCCCCTGAACAAGGCAGTTAACCCACTGTTCCCAGGCTGTCATTGTAAATAACAATTTGTTCTTAACTGACTTACCTAGTTAAATAAATAATAATACATTTGTATTAAGGCACATTGTGTTAGCTAATCAAAGTTTATAATTTTAAAAGGCTAATTGATCATTAGAAAACCCTTTTGCAATTATGTTAGCACAGCTGAAAACTGTTGATTAAAGAAGCAATAAAACTGGCCTTCTTTAGACTAGTTGAGTATCTGGAGCATTACAGGCTCAAAATGATTACAGTCTCAAAATGGCCCGAAACAAATAACATTCTTCTGAAACTCATCACACTATTCTTGTTCTGAGAAAGGAAAGCTATTCCATGCAAGAAACTGAAAATCTTTTCATGGAAAAAAAGGACATTTCTAAGTGAACCCAAACTTTTGAACGGTAATGTTTGTGCTCAGACTTCAGACTCACTGTGGTGTACTGGGCTAGAGACTCAGAGGAAACAACCATCACACTAGTGGCGTAACTGTCTGCTCTCTCAGCCTTTTATTTACTTGAGATGAGTGTGATGAGAATACCTTTCCCCATGTGAGGACCTACTAGGATTGCAAAACTTTCCCAAAATGTCCAGGTTTTCCAGAAATCCAAAAACCTGGTTGGAAGATTAAGGATTACCCGTTTCTTCCCTTCTGATTCTGTGTAACTTCCAACTGAGATTTCTAGAGAACCTGGGAAATCTAGGGAAATTACCAGAATTCTGTAACCCTAGTCACAGGCCAGTCATTCGCATGACACTCCACTGACCTTTCTAATGGTTCTGCAGTGGTAGCCAGCAGAGTGTCCTAGTGGTTATTAGATTCCTGAGTAACAGTTGGTAAGAGGGTGGTGAAGGAGCTATTTCAGACCGACCATACACCCACCGCCAAATTAAGCCCTGTGATGGTGCTCGAATATATTACCCTTAGATTATTATTATTATTATTGTAAGGCACTTTATGTGTTTGGCACTGTCTCGCGCCGGCCATGACATTTTAACGCCCCATTATATTTCTGTAATACGATTGATTTTCAGCAGCCCGCCCTGTAGAGGATGAATAGGGCTGTAGGCCACCAACAGCAATAGGCTATTTTGGATGAGAGATTTTACAGCACTATAATACAAATCTTAACTGGGCAGGTCTTGTGTTCAGAGGGGCCATAATGTGACGAGCTACACGTGATGAATGTCTCTTTACAGGCACAATAAGTAGAATGGGGGCAACTTTCAGACTAGCAAGTTATTTTTTTACACACTTGGCTATTTTCAGACATAGCCTGCATCCCAAATGGCACCTTATTCCCTTCTAAGCCCACTAGTTTTGACCAGGGACATTGTGCCATTTAAGTAATAACATTACTGTGAGGTAGATTGAATGCATCCTCCAAAAACTATAACATAGGTCTGCCTTAAAGACATAAATATCTGAAACACTTTTGTATCGTAGAGAATAACAAGGGACTTTCTCATATCTGAAGGCTCCTTGTCACTGTAGACACCATATGGCATGATGTTCAATTACATGCACACACACCTTATATAGGCTGTCTGCTCCATACATGCTTAAAGGTTCATGCCAAGTGGCCTATATTTGCCTGGATTCAGTGTATTGGCAGTCAAAATATGTCTTTGAGACAAGTTGGTCAGCCTCTCCCTGAATGATTGGGTGTGTCCCCGAAATGGCACCATATTCCCATAAGGCTCTGGTCAAAAGTAGTGCCCTATGTAGGGAATTGGGACAAATACCTATCAGTGGGACTGTGTCTGTCTGCTAACAGTAACAGCTGCCCCTGTACATACTGTCGCATGAAGAACAATAACCTTTCAAAAGAACGTTTCCTGTGTGTTCACACTAACTTCCGAGCAAGGGTGTTTTTCTGGCAGGTTTCCCCATCTCCATTCTGTGGGAGCCATCCGGTCCACATCACCCAGTTCTGTGTCCCTACTACCCTGTTCCCAAACACACACAAAACCCCTCAGTAAACGCATACTGTACTTACTATTGTACTGCTTTTATACCACTAGGAAATTAGATTTTTTTTGCCTCCAATGGCATTTAGTTAATTTTCCATTAGTCAATGTCTTGGTAGAACAGGGGTGTCAAACGTGTCCTGGGGCCTTTGGTGACCTGCCGTCTGATGGAATGTAACACAGACTACATCCCTAATGGAACTCTATTTCCTTTGTAATGCACTACTTTTGTAGTGCACTATATAGGGAATAAGGTACCATTTGGGACACAGGTCCTCACTATCATTTGAAAATATTAGATGTTGGGGAAACAACCTTTCACACAGCATACACATCAAATGCAGTTGAGGCCATTGTTATGCAGTCCTCTGTGAGCACAAAAAAAGCTTTGTCATTGGTGTCTTCTGGGTCATTTTCCAAAATGGCTGCTTGGATATCAAAACTTTGATACCCCTGTTGTAGAACATTACAGACATGAGATGGAGGGTTACAGCTAAGAGGAACTGCAAACCACACATCCATTACAGTAGCATTATGCCTAATTTAGTGCCAATGGGATGACTTAGAAAATTAATGAATAAAACTAATTGAAAAGTGAGGGAATGTCAAATCTACTGTTCCTCTGACATTCTATAGCTTTCATGACCTAATAGTGAGAAAATTAGTTAGACCTAACTAATAAAATCTCACAGACCTAGTCTAACATAACTGTACATAAGAAAGAGTCAAGCCCTTGTATATTTAGACTAATAAGAATGAATCAGTAATTTTCCCCACTAGTCTTGAACCTATATATACAGACTTGGGAGGGCAGAGAATCTGAGATGACTATTGTTAGACAACAAGCTTTGGGTTTGAGGTATGAAGTCTATCGCAAAACAAAGACCTCTACTCCATTATCCAGATCGCTGTTTCCAGATGATCGGAGACAGACATTGTTAGGGTTTTGATTGGAGGGGTATTTACCTTTAGCTGTTGCCTGAGGGAGGAAGGCCCCAATTAATTTGGACCTCTTCTTTTCATAGCCTTTCTGTGTGATGTCACCTGCCAAAGGAGGAGAGGAAAACTACCGTTAGTGAAACGGAAGGATATAGAATAATAGAAGCTGGGCGTTTTGACTTATTTCTCTAGGGCTATTCAGAGATCTGCATGCTTTATACTATCCATGGCAGCAGCATATGACAGTATACAACAGGTTAAGCTGTTTGGTTAAATCGCTTTCTACGAATAGTATTTTTTAAGCTGAAGATGGGTGTTTAGCGCTAGGTTGGACAAACAGGAAGCGACAGAGATGAGGGAGGGAGGAACAAGGAAGGAGAGAAGTATGGGTTGGGTAGTAGCCTAGCTGGAGTAGGTGGTGTAAGCAGTGACTGTAGTAAGTGTCAGTGATGAATACGACAGAGCTCCAGCTGCCAGTGTGTATTACTCACCAAGGCCTGGTGCCCTCACAGGTAATAAGGAAAGGCTGGGGGACAGAGTGAGGAGGAAAGGCGAGAGGGCTCGGGACGCTAGTCACTGGATCTGGCTTCTCTAACCACGGACATATTAGCTGTCTGTTGCTCTCAGAGTAGGGGAAGCAGATGTGAGTGACTGGGTGTGTGTGTGTGTGTGTGTGTGTGTGTGTGTGTGTGTGTGTGTGTGTGTGTGTGTGTGTGTGTGTGTGTGTGTGTGTGTGTGGCTGTGTGCGCGTTGTTGGCAGGCTGGTTGGTTGGCAAATCCTTTTGATTGAACTCAATGACCGGCGTGGATAAGGAACGGGAAGCAACAGTCTGGCAGTGAGATGAGGAAGGAAGGAGGCAACCAACCACAGTAGAGCGTTGATGACACTGATGGGCACAACAACATTGATGACAACATGTGGCTGATAGACGATCCAAGCAGCAACAAGACGGATATTCAAACTCTTCAGGCATTGAATATGCAGAGCATAACATTTCAACTGGAAGGCTTACATTAAGAGAGGTGCATAAAGGCAACTTTATACTTGTAGTAAAAGCAGTACTGTCCATTTGAAAACTCCGTAATAGCCAGGTCTGTTCATGAAAACATCAATACATTAAAATAACAGAACTGTCAATAACTCAATGATACACTACATGGACAAAAGCATGTGGACACCTGCTCGTATGTGAACATCTCATTCCAGAATCATGAACATTAATATGGAGTTGATCCCCCCTTTGTTGCTATAACAACCTCCACTCTCCTGGGAAGGCTTTCCACTAGATGTTGGAACATTGCTTTGGGGGACTTGCTTCTACTCAGCCACAAGTGTTAGTGAGGTCGTGCGATTAGGCCACAGTCGGCATTACAATTCATCCCAAAGGTGTTCGATGGGGTTGAGGTCAGGGCTCTGAGCAGGCGAGTCACGTTCTTCCCACACTGCTCTCGACAAACCATTTCTGTATGGACCTTGCTTTGTGCACGGGGGCATTGTCAAGCTGAAACAGGAAAGGGCCTTTTCCAAACTGTTGCCACAAAGTTGGAAGCACAGAACCGTCTAGAATGTCATTGTATGCTGTAGAGTTAAGATTTCCCTTCACTGGAACTAAGGGGCCAGAACCATGAAAAACAGCCCCATACTATTATTCCTCCTCCACTAAACTTTACAGTCTGCACTATGCATTCAGGCAGGTAGCGTTCTCCTGGCATCCACCAAACCCAGAATCGTCCGTCGGACTGCCAGATGATGAAGCGTGATTTATCACTCCAGAGAACATGTTTCCACTGCTCAAAAGTCCAATGGTGGCGATCAGGCTTTCGGAATCACTTAAACGTTTATTTTATATTCTAGATTTCAAAACAGCGGGCAGAGGGGGAGGCAAAGAGGGTTAAGGCAGAGGGGGGAGGGAGTCCGCGGTGGGAGGAAGAAGAGGGTGTAGGCAGGGCACATGGTACTAATTAGCGTCTCCAGTAGGAGAGCTCCCACCCCAGTGAGACTGTGGACGCAGCAGCGCGGCAGGGACTGGTAAACATATTAATATTTAACCAAACTACCATAGTCTCTATACCAGCCCCGTCTGGTTGAACAGAAGGCTGTCTGGAAGGAGGCCTGACCTTGTCTCAGGCATACAGAGCGGATGGACACACGTGAAGTCTGCACCAAAGCGTGGCACCCCAAAGATACCATGACTGAATTAGCCTACACCGCAAAACAACATAGAATACAGCACGACCCACTGTGAAGATTTACACACACACACACACACACACACACACACACACACACACACACACACACACACACACACACACACACACACACACACACACACACACACACACACACACACACACACACACACACACACACACACACACACACACACACACACACACACACACACACACACACACACACACACACACACACACACACACACACACACACACACACACACACACACAGATCAAGCAGCTTCTTGGCACGATACACTGATATTTGGGGAAACAATCCAAGCCAAACTGAAATTAATTTGTGAGTCAACTTCTCTAGCTCTGGATTAGAGATTTCCTGATGAGCTCGTGCTACATCAGGCAGTAAGCAGTAACCCAGGAGAACAGACAGACAGAGACGGAAAGAGAGAGAGACAGACAGAAAGAGTGAGACAGAGAAACAGAGAGCGGCGATGACGCTGGCGTCTGTCTGACTGTATGGTATGCAACCTGTTTGATGGCTTTAGCACATTTACCCAGCCAGCTTTGGGGCAAAGTTCTGTTTAAAACCCAGTGAGAGAGAGCTCATCCTCAAACTGCCTCCCTAATGGTACACTAATCCCTACGTAGCACACTACTTTTGACCAGGGCCCATAGGGAATAGAGTGCCACTTCGGAAACAGCCTCAGTCGTGTCCTCCAGAGCAGGAGACAACGAACGACGAGGATCGTAAAAAATATTGAGGGTGACTCATCATGACTTACCCTCCCACGGTGCTGCTGCTACAGCTGTTTATCAGAACCCATCTGGGAGACAGAAACAAGATGTAGGTTTGCAAAGACTGGGCTGACAGCAGCCACTTAACTTAGACCTAGCCCAAGCCACTGATCACAAGCCACTGAGAACCACACAATAAAGAGGTCCCTTGTTGACTGAAAGAAGACAATGCCACATAGATAGTTGGAAACATACCACACAAAGCGGTCCCTTGTCCATAGAAAGTCCGAAAGTTGACAGAAATAAGACAATGCCATAGATGGTGACTTGACATATAGCCTGTGTCCCAAATGACACCCTATTCCCTATATAGGGCTCTGGCCAGAAGTAGTGCACTATAAAGGGAATAGGGTGCCATTTGGAATGCTGCCATAGAGTTAAATACATTTGAAGAGCTTTGAGCACTCTGATGAGTCAATACATTAAGACGCAATACCAGAGGCAACCCTAGATAATGACTGTATAAACCCTTTTTGCATATGGTTTTAAATCACTTCTTATTTCTGGAAAGAATACTTGTGGAAATAATTAGCACCAAGTTGAAGTGCCACAGAGCTTAACAGTAAAATATGCATGCAGTTCTCTCTACTATTCTGTATAGTACAGTGATTTATGCCTCATGCTTTCTATATCTACTCAGTAAGCTGCTTCATGCTATGAATAATTTAAGATACATACTGTACTAGACTCCATCCATCCAACGCTTAGTCCTTATATTTCCTTTCAGACTCCTTCACATTCAGATGTTCCTTTGGTTTCTAAAACACTGTGCACCAAAGTGGCCATACAAGAGTGCAAGCATAAAGTCCAAGTAGGCTAGCATCCTCACAGTCAATTGCAGGGTGTAGCCAAGTAGCCACCATACTCACAGTGCTAGTTTTGGCACCAACACATGAAACGCTTACTGCACAGGAAATGGTGAGTTGGACAAAGAAGTCCTACCTGCTTTTTAGTGCTGACAAAGGTTGTAACCCATACCGCTAGACAGACACACCCATTATCACTCCGCTTTCTTTGCCCAGGTTTTTTACTTTTAAGCTCACTTAGTTTTTCTTTTCATAGATTGTCCACAGGAACACTCAGTAGTCTGTGCTGCTGCTGTAGGAGAACCACACAACAACAGTGTAGAAAACAGTAAGAGTCTTTGAACATAGTAGGAAGGGGGAGGAGGAGCAGGAGGAAGGGTTTAGAGGAGGGGTACAGGGAGAGGAAAAGGAGGAGATGAGGAGGAGCAGGAGGAAGGGTTTAGTTGAGGGGTAGAAGGAGAGGAAAAGGAGGAGATGAGGAGGAGCAGGAGGAAGGGTTTAGAGGAGGGGTACAGGGAGAGGAAAAGGAGGAGATGAGGAGGAGCAGGAGGGAGTAGGAGGAGTAGAAATAGGAGGAGCAGGAGAAGGAATGGCATGCTCGATCCTAGTCCTCTCCCAGGAATGTTTACGAAAAACTCTTGCTTTCACCCAGTCTCTTCTCTCTCCCTCCCCCCCTCACTGAGTCTCTTCCCCCCCCCTCACTGAGTCTCTTCCCCCCCCCCTCACTGAGTCTCTTCTCTCTCCCTCACTGAGTCTCTTCTCTCCCCCCCCCCCCTCACTGAGTCTCTTCTCTCTCCCTCCCCCCCTCACTGAGTCTCTTCCCCCCCCCTCACTGAGTCTCTTCCCCCCCCCCTCACTGAGTCTCTTCTCTCTCCCTCACTGAGTCTCTTCTCTCTCCCTCCCTGAGTCTCTCCCTCCCCCCTCCCTGAGTCTCTTCTCTCCCCCTCCCTGAGTCTCTTCTCTCCCCCTCCCTGAGTCTCTTCTCTCCCCCTCCCTGAGTCTCTTCTTTCTCTCTCCCTCCCCCCCTCCCTGAGTCTCTTCTTTCTCTCTCCCTCCCCCCCTCCCAGAGTCTCTTCTCTCTCCCTCCCCCCCTCCCAGTCTCTTCTCTCTCCCTCCCAGAGTCTCTTCTCTCTCCCTCCCAGAGTCTCTTCTCTCTCCCTCCCAGAGTCTCTTCTCTCTCCCTCCCAGAGTCTCTTCTCTCTCCCTCCCAGAGTCTCTTCTCTCTCCCTCCCAGAGTCTCTTCTCTCTCCCTCCCAGAGTCTCTTCTCTCTCCCTCCGAGTCTCTTCTCTCTCCCTCCGAGTCTCTTCTCTCTCCCTCCGAGTCTCTTCTCTCTCCCTCCGAGTCTCTTCTCTCTCCCTCCGAGTCTCTTCTCTCTCCCTCCGAGTCTCTTCTCTCTCCCTCCGAGTCTCTTCTCTCTCCCTCCGAGTCTCTTCTCTCTCCCTCCGAGTCTCTTCTCTCTCCCTCCGAGTCTCTTCTCTCTCCCTCCGAGTCTCTTCTCTCTCTCTCCCTCCCCCTCCCTGAGTCTCTTCTCTCTCTCTCCCTCCCCCTCCCTGAGTCTCTTCTCTCTCTCTCCCTCCCCCTCCCTGAGTCTCTTCTCTCTCTCTCCCTCCCCGAGTCTCTTCTCTCTCTCCCTCCCCCTCCCTGAGTCTCTTCTCTCTCTCCCTCCCCCTCCCTGAGTCTCTTCTCTCTCTCTCCCTCCCCGAGTCTCTTCTCTCTCTCTCCCTCCCCGAGTCTCTTCTCTCTCTCCCTCCCCCTCCCTGAGTCTCTTCTCTCTCTCCCTCCCCCTCCCTGAGTCTCTTCTCTCTCTCTCCCTCCCCCCCTCCCTGAGTCTCTTCTTTCTCTCTCCCTCCCCCCCTCCCAGTCTCTTCTCTCTCCCTCCCAGAGTCTCTTCTCTCTCCCTCCCAGAGTCTCTTCTCTCTCCCTCCCAGAGTCTCTTCTCTCTCCCTCCGAGTCTCTTCTCTCTCCCTCCGAGTCTCTTCTCTCTCCCTCCGAGTCTCTTCTCTCTCCCTCCGAGTCTCTTCTCTCTCCCTCCGAGTCTCTTCTCTCTCCCTCTGAGTCTCTTCTCTCTCCCTCCCTGAGTCTCTTCTTTCTCTCTCCCTCCCCCCCTCCCTGAGTCTCTTCTTTCTCTCTCCCTCCCCCCCTCCCAGTCTCTTCTCTCTCCCTCCCAGAGTCTCTTCTCTCTCCCTCCCAGAGTCTCTTCTCTCTCCCTCCCAGAGTCTCTTCTCTCTCCCTCCCAGAGTCTCTTCTCTCTCCCTCCGAGTCTCTTCTCTCTCCCTCCGAGTCTCTTCTCTCTCCCTCCGAGTCTCTTCTCTCTCCCTCCGAGTCTCTTCTCTCTCCCTCCGAGTCTCTTCTCTCCCTCCGAGTCTCTTCTCTCTCCCTCCGAGTCTCTTCTCTCTCCCTCCGAGTCTCTTCTCTCTCCCTCCCTGAGTCTCTTCTCTCTCCCTCCCTGAGTCTCTTCTCTCTCCCTCCCTGAGTCTCTTCTCTCTCCCTCCCCCCCTCCCTGAGTCTCTTCTTTCTCTCTCCCTCCCCCCCTCCCAGTCTCTTCTCTCTCCCTCCCAGAGTCTCTTCTCTCTCCCTCCCAGAGTCTCTTCTCTCACCCTCCCAGAGTCTCTTCTCTCTCCCTCCCAGAGTCTCTTCTCTCTCCCTCCCAGAGTCTCTTCTCTCTCCCTCCCAGAGTCTCTTCTCTCTCCCTCCCAGAGTCTCTTCTCTCTCCCTCCCAGAGTCTCTTCTCTCTCCCTCCCAGAGTCTCTTCTCTCTCCCTCCGAGTCTCTTCTCTCTCCCTCCGAGTCTCTTCTCTCTCCCTCAGAGTCTCTTCTCTCTCCCTCAGAGTCTCTTCTCTCTCCCTCAGAGTCTCTTCTCTCTCCCTCCGAGTCTCTTCTCTCTCCCTCCGAGTCTCTTCTCTCTCCCTCCGAGTCTCTTCTCTCTCCCTCCGAGTCTCTTCTCTCTCCCTCCGAGTCTCTTCTCTCTCCCTCCGAGTCTCTTCTCTCTCCCTCCGAGTCTCTTCTCTCTCCCTCCGAGTCTCTTCTCTCTCCCTCCCCCTCACTGAGTCTCTTCTCTCTCTCTCCCTCCCCCTCCCTGAGTCTCTTCTCTCTCTCTCCCTCCCCGAGTCTCTTCTCTCTCTCTCCCTCCCCCTCCCTGAGTCTCTTCTCTCTCTCTCCCTCCCCGAGTCTCTTCTCTCTCTCCCTCCCCCTCCCTGAGTCTCTTCTCTCTCTCCCTCCCCCTCCCTGAGTCTCTTCTCTCTCTCTCCCTCCCCGAGTCTCTTCTCTCTCTCCCTCCCCCTCCCTGAGTCTCTTCTCTCTCTCTCCCTCCCCCTCCCTGAGTCTCTTCTCTCTCTCTCCGAGTCTCTTCTCTCTCTCCCTCCCCCTCCCTGAGTCTCTTCTCTCTCTCCCTCCCCCTCCCTGAGTCTCTTCTCTCTCTCCCTCCCCCTCCCTGAGTCTCTTCTCTCTCTCTCCCTCCCCCTCCCTGAGTCTCTTCTCTCTCTCTCCCTCCCCCTCCCTGAGTCTCTTCTCTCTCTCTCTCCCTCCCCCTCCCTGAGTCTCTTCTCTCTCTCTCCCTCCCCCTCCCTGAGTCTCTTCTCTCTCTCTCCCTCCCCCTCCCTGAGTCTCTTCTCTCTCTCTCCCTCCCCCTCCCGGAGTCTCTTCTCTCTCTCTCCCTCCCCCTCCCGGAGTCTCTTCTCTCTCTCTCCCTCCCCCTCCCTGAGTCTCTTCTCTCTCTCTCCCTCCCCCTCCCTGAGTCTCTTCTCTCTCCCTCTAGCTCGTCTCTCTCCCTACGCATCACAATGTTTATCTCCGCTAGATGTAATGGGGGAAACAATCAAATCAGCACCATTTCCTTTTTAGGTGATGCCTGCTGCTGTTGCCATTGCAGCCTGAGCCTCACTAACGGCCCCTTCCCTTCCCTGTGGCTCCCCGGCCAACCCAGGCTTATATGGTCATCACAGCCAGGCTAGAGACAGGCTACTGTACACTACACTACATACTGCAGGCTGACAGTCAAGCTACTTACTGTACAATAAACCAGGTCCCTCAGGATGTGCAAATGGCACCCTATTCCCTATACAGTGCACTACTTTTGACCAGAGCCCTATGTGCCCTAGTCAAAAGTAGTCCACTATATAGGAAATAGGGAGGGATTTGGGTCGTAACTTCAGTGTGGAGCTTTAAGGTTTATGTCCTAAGAATCAGCGATCAGAGAAGGAGAAAAGTACTGGGATCTTACTGTTCAGCGGATACCAAATCTGTCTAACATTATGGTTAGTCACTGGGAACTCGGGAGGCACTTCCACACACACACACACACACACACACACACACACACACACACACACACACACACACACACACACACACACACACACACACACACACACACACCATACACAAAGCCTTGAGCATCTAAGGTTTGTCTGTAATCAGAGCAGAAATCTAAGAAGGCAGGCTGACGGTACGGGTTAGTCGAGGTAAGAGGTAATACTGTTTGTACACGATACACACAGTGTATGTATATTATTTTACTGCTCTAGGGATATAATTACTGGATAACCTTATTTACTATTATGTATACATTTTTGTCTGACATTTTTTCACTCTTTATGCGATGCACACAGCAGAGAACACCGGAAGAAGAATTACCACTGAATTATCACAGTGAATTATTGTAATGTTTGTTTATTAATCCCATAAGAGATGGGTTGCCAACTGGTGATTTGACACGAAAATACATTTTCATTCATTCATTCATTTAATTCATTCATTGTAGGTAGGGGTAAAGTGACTATGCGTTGATAATAAACAGAGTAGCTGCAGCGTATGTGAAGAGTGTGAGTGTTGTAGTGTCAGTGTAGTATGCGTGAGTGTGTGGTTAGAGTCCAGTGAGTGTACATTGAGCCTGTGCAAGGGAGTCAGTGCAAAAAAAATGGTTAGCCCCTCACACCGCAGGGGGCCAGGGCCCCAGAGTCTCAAAGACCCTGGTCTGGCCCACCCTGCACACACTGACTGTGTATATACCCAAAAAACACACACACACACTTAAAATTCCAGCTTGCTAGCTATGAACTAAACAGGGACAAATTCCAGGCTAAACCATCAAAAGGAGAAAAGCCAGTTCAAGAATGCCTGCTAAGCTGCAATATTGTGGCAATGAAGACATCAAAGATGCGGAGGATTACAAGTGCCATGCTAATGGAAGTGTTAGCGCTCACGGTTATAGAATTAAAGATGTAAATGAACTGCTACATGCACCTGACTGTTAATATATACAATACATATTGTACTCACCCAGCATATCCAGCCCAAGAAATGGGACACAGGTATTGTGGTGTAAATGCTATGTTGATATTAGGACTAACTATCTACATCTCTGTCTACAGAGCACCACACTGTCCAGTAAAGCAGAGCTGCTGGGTGTCTCTGTATTCCCACTTGAAGCACACAGCCAAACCACAGAGACAATGGAAATACTCATCTAGAGCTCAGGCAGGTAATGCAGGAAAACAACCCCCTTATTTGCATTTCACAAACCATGTAGGCATTTCAAAGGAACAAAGGAAAAAGGTATCAGTCTCCTGACTCCTCTTCTGCCTTTGTAACCAGTCACATTACACTCACCCTATTTTGAGCCAGGTGATTGGTTGTCAATTAGCTTTTTTGCTTTCCACAAACCACTTTTTCCTGAGGGGGAGGGGGGGGTCAATCAAATCAGTTAAGAGTCCGTCTGCACCCCTCCATATCTTTCCAGTTGGAACATTCCAACCTGCCTGCCCAAACATGCTATAACGGCGACATTAGCAAAAACAAACAAATTGCTGTTTGTTGGCACCACGGCGACAGATATCCTCTAGCTTGCTCCTGGGAAGGCCTGTGGAAGTGAGGAGGGGCACTGCTGGAGCGTTCTGGTGGCTCGGCTCAACAACAACAATAATAATAATAATAATAATAAATAACAGTAGTAGGGCCTGGACGATACCAGTATCACAATATTTTTTACCTGGCAAAAATGAAGAAAAAAATGGTCCTTTAAAAATCTGTTGTATGTAAACTACAGCTTGGAAAATAAATAAATGTGACTCTGGAAGAAAACATAATGGGTGCCCTTTTAGTTTTTTTGCCCGAGCGCTACACAGCTGATTCAAATAATCAAAGCTTGATGATGAGTTGGTTATCGGAATCAGCTGTATAGCGCTAGGACCGAGTTTGGGAAATTCTGCTATATGGAACCATACTATATAACAACTACAGTTGTTGCCTAATGGAACATCTGCCCATCTTCTATAATGGTAGAGAGGAGGACATCTCTAGATTTCACTCTCTGCTGCCAAACTATAATGATTTATAGCAACCTCTTTAGAAGGCTTTCTGCATCAACAGTTAAGATGGATGAATTCCTAGCGAGGTTGAGCTTGTTTGTACACTGACATACGGTGTTATTTGATATAATAACACTGATTTCCTGACAAAAATTTCCCAGGCTCTAAACAGGGCTGAGTTTGGGTGCCATTTGGGAGGGTGCTAATGGCACATTTTTTATCAGGACATTGTTGAGATGTAATGGGCTTTCATAGTGGTGGGGGTAGGGGCGGGACCAACATACCGAGAGTAATTGATTCCATTATTAAAGTCCATGCATTACCAGTATTCCCAATTCTGTCACACAGCTCTGTCAGCTCAGTGTGATCAGCAAGAGCCAGAGAAAACCAGGAGTCCATTTTCAGATCGGCGCACACTTCACTAACTACATTTACAATCCAGAGCCCAGGAAAGTCCCATGGGGAAAATAGTATGATGTCAGCAGACTATATGCAAAGAAATGTGAAGAGGTAAATTCCCCCCCAGATATAAAGATGCCATCCGTCACGTAACTGGAGAACTGAAAGCAATAAAGGTTCACTTCCTCAATCACTTCACAAGGACATTATTTTACTCTAAAGTTTTTAATATAGCCTGACAAAGATTGCATGCTTCCCTGGCTAGACTATTTCTTTGTAGATAATTTTCAAGTAATTAATATCTAGCTGAAAATGGAGAACAACAACACAATCACTTATGGTTAATCCACAATGTTATCGTGGCACCATAGTAAAACTTATTTTCTGGAGGGCATCTGTTCCTGTTTACATTGAGATGAAAACTTTGTGACCACTGAAATAGAGGCACCCTGTTGGTGGCGGTGGCAGTCTCAGTCTGGGGCTGATGGCTCAACCAGAACTCAGCCACAGCAAACTCAGCGGTTTCATCGCTTGTCATTAGTGGTTCTGTTCAGTCAGTCAGTAAGTCAATGCTGCTGTGCTGAGTTCTAAGAAAACTCAGCACAGCATGACAGCTGCCTGTTAATAGACAGACCAGACCTTATTATAACCTGGGCTGTATTCATTATGGCACGCCGTAGCAAAACATTTTGCAACAGAAAACAAAACTGAGCTTTTCATATTGGACAAGTCCAGGTAGTCCCTCTGTTTCAGTCCATTTTCACCCCTTTGGTACCTAATGAATCTGCAGATTTTCTGTTCTACCTGATAATTAATTACACCCACCTGGTGTCCCAGGTCTAAATCAGTCCCTGATTAGAGGGGAACGATGATTAACGGCAGTTGAACTGGCTTAGAGGTCCAGAGTTGAGTTTGAGGGCACTACATAGTGCACTACTTTTGACCAGAGCCCTAGTCAAAAGTAGTGGATTTTTGTTTTAGATTCCGTCACTCACAGTTGAAGAGTACCTATGATAAAAATTACAGACTTCTACATGCTTTGTAAGTGGGAAAACCTGCAAAATCGGCAGTGTATCAAATACTTGTTCTCCCCACTGTAGCATATCACACACACACACACACACACACACACACACACACACACACACACACACACACAAAGTATTGGCTTTCACCTGGAGCCCTCTCTCTCTATCTGTTACATTCATTGAGCCTCAACAGTGACAAACTAAACAGCCTGAATCCTATTGTTCAGCAGACTGTGTGTGTGTGTGTGTGTGTGTGTGTGTGTGTGTGTGTGTGTGTGTGTGAGAGAGAGAGAGATAACAGTGCATGCTTGATATAGGACAGTGGACACACTAATGGAGAGGTATTTTTAACCAGGAGAAGGAGTGAGATGTTTAACCCCATTTAACCCCTCAGATCATAGCTCACTCAGCAGTGAACACACACACACACACACACACACACACACACACACACACACACACACACACACACACACACACACACACACACACTACTGAAGAAACCAAGTCAAAATCAAAGAGCCTTCATCCACCACTGCTACCATCTGAGGGTGCTAGGCTATGTCCCAAATAGCACCCTAGTCCCTACATAGTGCACTACCCTATGAACCCTGAGCTGTCTTAAATCTGTCTTGCCTACTACTTACTAAAATGACAATGTGTACTAAAAGTATAACATACTATTTAAAAAGTACTATTTAGTAAGAGCGTAAAAGTAGGCAAAAAATATCAACATGCTACTCGTCCTTTACTAAGAAAGAGTAATCGCTTGTTCCCCTCCACTCGTAAATGTATCAGCTGTTGTCAAATACACAAAAGTTGATTCTCTTCCTCAACAGCATGCAGTTGATTCTACTTGATGAAAAGCAGAAATTACTATGACATCCTGGCATTTAAAGCATCATCCATTTTCAAAATGTCACACTATCAAACGTTTTATTTTCTCACACACAAAAAGCCTACTATTTAGAACGCAAGTATGGGTATTCGGACACGGCCTAAGGTTAAAAACAGTGTACTATAAAGGGAATAGGGTGCCATTTGGGGATGAACCCAGGTCTCCTGTACAGTCACAGGCCATAAACCTTCATGGAGCCGGAGCGTAGTGATATGGTGTTAGTGCTATCTGGAGAGGAGAGGAGACCGGACAGACAGGACGCTGCCGACTGCTGCACACAGAGCCAGCCCAACTGTGAAGAGGACAGCCATTGTCACCTTCTCAAATGACACCCTAATCCCATTGAAGTGCACTTCACTTTTGAACAGGGCCCCTAGGGTGTACTATATAGGTAAAACGGTGTTATTTGGGATGCAGGCATTGTCAGTCAGGAGAGGTTAGCCTACACACAGCAAGTACAAATGAGAGGACAGTGTTATACAGTCAGTAACCCTGTCCACAGGTTCAAGTGCTACCACATAGAGAGAGAGAGCTGGCTGGTTACAGGGCTAAAGTAAATGACGGCCAACAGCGTAACATGACTGCTTCCTAGAATCAAAATACCAACAACTACCAATCAGTATTTGAGAGGAGTGATGGGCTAGGGCTATATAATCGTGAGAACAGAGTGCTTTTCTTAGGCTCTCAACGAAAGCTAATTTAGTGAATCGAAATCAAAATACAAACTACCACCAATCCTTATTTAGTATTTGAGTGGTGGTGGGCTATATCGTGAGAATAGTGCTTTTCAGACAGAGGCTATGAATGAAAGCTACTTTAGTTATAACTAAAATGTGTGCTAATACCCTAAGACCATTGGGCTTAACCATGGGGGTGGCTTATCAAACAGGCTCCAAGCAACACATCAAACTGAATCCTTCAACTCTCAGGAGAGCCTCTCCAGCTGTGGCATGGAAGAACACCTGGTATATCTGCTAAACAACTAGAACTTCATGATGAATGATACCTTCCTACCAATGCCACCAAGTAAAAACCTCATAAGAGGCTAAATAAATAGAAACAATTGTATGGTGGACATTTGATCGAACAGTCCCGAGACTAGTATACCTGCCAACAAATAATGATTGGTTTATTTTTCAGCTCATTGATTTCATTTCACAGCTGAAGAAGTGGCTGTCTAGCTAATGAAGTTGTTTTAGCATTTACTATCAGCCAAACAATGGCTAATTCACTCAGCTTATGCTGCTCTGTAATATTTCTCTAGCCGACCGCGCTAGCTCCACACGCAGAGAGAATCAGAGGTTGCGTCCCAAATGGCACCTTATTCCCTAGATAGTGCACTACTTTTGACCAGAGCCCTATGGACCCTGGTCAAAACTAGTGCACTACATAGGGAATAGGGTGCCATTTGGGACGTACACAGACAAAAGGTTCTGTTAGTAATCCTGTCAGTAAAACAGTGTGGCATTAGTTATTTAGACTCTCTAGTCCTCTACTACTTTATATAACAAGCAACATCTGTCCCTCCACATCCAGAATGTTCCCATCCATACATAGAGAGCAGAGAAGAGAAGAGCAAAGCAGCTTTTTCCTCCTGGTGGGAAATAAAGCCAAAGTAATCACCGAGTCAATGTGACGCCACTGAATTCCATGTGACAGTCTTGATATGGAAAGTCTGAGTTATTTCTTAAGGGCCATCCAGCGGCATTGTTTTATACCGTCAGAAATATGCGGTTGTTTTTGAGACTTTTCGTTCAAGGGAATGTTGCATCAGGCACAGATTTTAGGTCAGTATTAGTTTGGGAAGGTAGGTGTGTTTTGACAAAGTGGTAGGCCTACGCATTTATACACCATTAAACATCAGTGACAGGGTTCCATCTCACATCGTTCTGTATATTGTGTGTGTTTAGGTGACATGTTGGAAGTGTTTCGAGACAATGCAAGCAGAGAGAGAACTGACAGACCGTCCCACCCATGTGGTGTGTTTGACTGATGGCAGAGAACCAAGGCATTGAACGGTGGCGTGGCGCTCAGCCACATAAATGGGCCAGCGCAGTCAGCTGTGAACGAACAGCATCAACACAACGACAGACACTTGGCCCAGTGCTTTGTTAACACATGGACCTATACGTACTATGTGCATACATATGGCTGAGTGAGAGTCCCAAACAGCACCTTATTCTCTATATAGTGCACTACTTTTGACAAGAGCCGTTGGACCCTGGTCAAAAGTAGTGCACTAAATAGGAAACAGGGTGCCATTTAGGATGCACTGGTGATTCAGCCAACCACGGCCTGCCAGATTAGCTAGTTCCAGAGACAATAACTTCCCTCACCACTGCTACTGTGAACTGCAGTGGAGGCTGCTGAGGGGAGGACGGCTCATAATAATGGCTTGAATGGAGTGAATGGAATGGTAACAAATATATGAAAACCATTCCATTTACGCCACACAGTTGAGGTCACTTCCCATCCGCACAAAGTGTATTTTGATGCTTTCTAATCAGTTTGGTTACGAAAGCTAGCAGGAATAGCACCAGTCGAGCCTTCAACCCTCCTGGACCCAGGGTCCCACAACTAGCTAGGTCTTCATAGGGACTGGCTGTGCCTATAACATAGATACATTATGACTAAGCCCCAAACGGCACCCTATTTCGTATATAGTGCACAACTTTTGACCAGAGCCCTGGTCAAATGTAGTGCACTAAATAGGACATAGGGTGATAGGAAATAGGGTGCCATTTGGGATGCCGTCTGAAGACTTAAACACCAGAGATATTTTCATGAGTTTGGAAGGTCTGCTGCAGTGCTTGGCAAGGCCTAGCGCTGCGTGTCA
Organism: Thymallus thymallus; assembly: GCA_023634145.1. Lineage (NCBI taxonomy): Eukaryota > Metazoa > Chordata > Actinopteri > Salmoniformes > Salmonidae > Thymallus > Thymallus thymallus. The sequence goes on along the minus strand of CM042382.1, from coordinate 18,739,512 downwards.
AATGGCACTCTATTTCCTATATAGTGTACTATTTTTGACCAGGGTCCATAGTGCTATGGTCAAAAATAGTGCACTATATAGGGAATAGGGTGACATCTGGGACACAGCCTAGCTGTCAAGTGAAGAGGAAATACCACTCTGAGCTGCTAAAACAATGTGGTTTTAATCTTTTAAAACCAGGACCTGGCATCCCTAAACACCCTTTACCGATCGAAGCCTTTCAGATTGGTGATGTTTATTAACTACACCCCCCCCCCCCCCTCGCTGCTTCTTATCTTTTCATCTATTTTCTTGTTGTGTTTTCCTCAGCCTGCCCTTTGAAGTGCCTCGCTGGGACTGTGAGATGTGATGTGAGACGTGACGTGCGGTAATGGAGTTCTGATGGGATGTGTCCCAAATAGCACCCTATTCCCTTTCTAGTGCACTACTTTTGACCAGAGCCCTAAGGGCCGTAGTGCACTTAATAGGGAGCCATTTGGGACTCAAATATAGAGCAGCTGATGATCAGCCTTCAGAGCCACAGAGCCATAGCTGAGGAGGGAAACACTGAAACTTAACCTCTAGCTGCTGTTCACACTCTGCCTGATCCATAATAACACATGGCCCTGTTCACACTCTGCCTGATCCATAATAACACATGGCCCTGTTCACACTCTGCCTGATCCATAATAACACATGGCCCTGTTCACACTCTGCCTGATCCATAATAACACATGGCCCTGTTCACACTCTGCCTGATCCATAATAACACATGGCCCTGTTCACACTCTGCCTGATCCATAATAACACATGGCCCTGTTCACACTCTGCCTGATCCATAATAACACATGGCCCTGTTCACACTCTGCCTGATCCATAATAACACATGGCCCTGTTCACACTCTGCCTGATCCATAACAACACATGGCCCTGTTCACACTCTGCCTGATCCATAATAACACATGGCCCTGTTCACACTCTGCCTGATCCATAATAACACATGGCGCTGTTCACACTCTGCCTGATCCATAATAACAAATGGCCCGTTCACACTCTGCCTGATCCATAATAACAAATGGCCCGTTCACACTCTGCCTGATCCATAATAACACATGGCCCTGTTCACACTCTGCCTGATCCATAATAACACATGGCCTGGTTCACACTCTGCCTGATCCATAATAACACATGGCCTGGTTCACACTCTGCCTGATCCATAATAACACATGGCCTGGTTCACACTCTGCCTGATCCATAATAACACATGGCCTGGTTCACACTCTGCCTGATCCATAATAACACATGGCCTGGTTCACACTGTGCCTGATCCATAATAACACATGGCCTGGTTCACACTCTGCCTGATCCATAATAACACATGGCCCTGTACCTCCATGGATATTTAAACAGGGAGGGAAATGGAAAGAAGAAAGCTTCATCTCCAGCTTTAACCATGATACCAATCCAACCGAGACATAACTGGGAAGTAAATAAATATAAAAAGAGCCAAAGAGTACAGAAGCATGTTGAATATCTTCTCCTGGCTTTATAAAGACATGCATTTCTGGGTCTTGGAAGGCGTGGGAGGGAGAATGAGGAGAGCAGGCCGCAGTGATCAGAGACCTGAGAAGCTTATCCGTTAGAAACGTGTGAACTGGAGAGAATGTATATCTCTTTCTCTGTTCGCCACAGCATAGTCTACAGGGCTGCCAACATTTTTCAGCAGTCATTTTACTCCTGGGAGAGTAACAGTCTGAACTAACCTTTTCTTCCCTACAGACCAAGGGAATGTTGTACATTGAGCTGTATCTCATTTCTGTCACTGTGGAAAACATAGGTAGACATAAGTCACCCATAGCAACAGGGTTGAACAACAGTAGAACTATATTCCGTTATCCTGATCATCAATGGCTGTCTAAAGTCAGACTTATCTACCTGTCTGTCTGGTCAAGGACAGAGAGTGGGATCTCTAGTTCATTCACAGAGATTGATTGAGCAGCAATTCAGTTGCCCTTAACATCAAATGCTGTTTAAAGTCCAACTTTTCTACCAGTCTGTCCGTCGACTGGGGACAGAGAAGAGTGAGAGAGAGGGACCTCTAGTGATTCACAGAGCTGAAGAAGATTGACTGGCCTGATGAAATAAACACACATTGACTCGCCCTCTGGAGTGGAGATGCTGTTGTGGCACCGGCCAGGCCAGGCAGGGTGGAGCGCGATGCATTCTGGGGCTACGTCTAAAATGGCACCCTATTCCCTATATAGTGCCCTACTTTTGACCAAAGCCTCTGGTTAAAAGTAGTTCACTATATAGGGAATAGGGTGCCATTTGGGAAACAACCTGGAACTGTGGATTCCCGAGGTTTCATGCCGTCCACTGCTCTGGAATACCAGCGGCTTCCTTCCTGGGCTTCAGTGACTGACTGACTGGACCACAACTGATGCCGACCAAGCCCAACTGCCACCGCTCTCTCTCCCCCCCAACTCGCCTGATTGAGTTACTGTGGCATCTGGGGGCGCATGTGTCCAACACTGCCCTCCGTCATTGGAGGAATAGACAGGGTGTGAATGCTTAAGGATGGAGAGGGTGTTCAGATATGGCTGTACATGCTTGTACGAGTGGACTACAACAGATTGAGGTATTTCCTACAACTATGATAATAACAAAGTGCCTGGAGCACACAACAATCAAACATTTGTGCATGAAAGATTACCAATGTATGTATGTGAAATAAAATCACTGAGACCAGTCACTGAAACCATTCCACAGGGTCAATGACCCTGAACATTCCCATGCGTTAAGTTACTCAATCTAAACTTTTTGTGCACCCCACCTGGTAACTTTACACCAGACTTTACTTACCTCCCTTACCTCCATAAACACAAATAGCTTCTCCTCCTCTAAAAACGTCCCTTCCCAGCAACAGGACAGACCTCACACCTCACTTCTCATTTACATATAGATGAGTCCAGAGGGTTCTCTCAGAAGAGTCCCGGAAACCTTCCAATCGGTTTCACTTTAAATAAATATGGCCAGCACAAATTTTGTCAAGGTAAATGAAATAAGCAGGGGGACAGGATGAGGTTGTGGATGAGGGTGAAGTCAGAGTGTGTCTATATTGGCGATGCCAGCCAGCCAGGCAGACAGACAGGTCAGTTAAGCCATGAGGGCATGGGGGTGAAAGGTGAGCAATGCTCATAGGACCAGTGCTAATGGATAGTGAGGCAGGGGTGGCGGAAGCTCTGGTCTGAAGGCAGGGTATCAGGCAGGGCTGCAGCTGCCATGTTCAGTTATGCTATCCTCCAATGCTGTGACTCAGACACGGTCAGCTGCTTTCCAAATGTGGCATCTCTAATCCCACCCTGATGACCCCACGCCACAGCACCCCTCCTCCCTCTACTCTGACCAACAGACACACAAACACACACACACACACAAGCCTCACGTAACAGAACACACACTCCTCCGAGGTGGGCAAAAGGAGAATACAAATTAAGATGAACAAAAGAGAGAGAAAAGTTCTATCCACAAATGTCGGAGACTGCGTCTCAAAATGGTGTGGGAGTTGAAGCCGTAAAAAGTGGACGTTGATGCATGAGGAGTGTGTTGGGAGGCAGACTAGAGGTATTTATGTAAATGGGAAATGAATAATGATTAATGAAGAATGAACTAATGTTTAAGCCAACAAAAAGCAGAAGGTCAGTCCATTGAAAATGTTTCACAGGTATGTCAGTTGGGATATGATGTCAGTTGAGGTATTCAAATACACAGTAGGAGGAAAACCCAACACAATCACTGTGTGCATGGTTAGACGTGAGTGTGGCTCTATGAAAGCCTCTAGTTGTCTGTTATACCTGGCAAAGCCAGAGTTTACTCATTTGTTGTGAGGATGTGCCAAACATACACAGTATCCCATTGATAGAGCAAGTATCATTCATACTTTTCTAACGTGATAAACCAATGTTCGTTTCTACCATAGATCCTGTCATCAATATCAATCGGCGTTATGAATCTGATTGAAATGAGTTAGTCGCACCTACAGAGAGAGAGACCGATCGTTTATCACTTGGCCTGGGTAATCACTTTAAGTGTGGCACAAATCATACCGCAGAAAATCTCGCCATTATATTTTCCGCACTGAAACAATCGCCTCTGATGTCTGGGCACTCTAAATCAGGAGAGGCCAATATCAGTTATGGCTCTGAGTCTGACAGAGGAGGCCCTGCCTGCTATTCCTCCGGGTCTGAAACAGAGAATCGATTAGGACTGGACGGAGTCCCAAATGGCATCCTATTCACTATAATGTGCACTACCCTAGGTGCCCTGGTCAAAAGTAGTACACTAATCTAGGGAATAGGGTGTGATGGAGACCCAGGTCTGGCCTGGCAACCCTTTAAACAATGCTCTCTAGCTCCATTAAGGGTCCCACTGGCACACAACAAGCAGAGCGGTTTCAGAAGGCCAAGATAAAGTGGGCTGGTGATTTAAACAGCAGTAGGGAAATAGAGGGAGTAAGGGAGAAGGCGGCAATGGAGTGGGCATCCCAAATGGCCCCTATTCCCCATATAGTGCACTGCTTTTGACCTGGGCCCATAGGATTATAAATGGAAAAGGGTGCCATTTGGGGTGCAGAATTTGTGTGGGTCAGACTACTGGCCGCTGAAGCAATGCTTCTTTTTACTGAAAAGTCCAAGCAGGCACTTACCATGCCTGACAATCTGCTCTTCCACTGACATATTATATGGCTTCCGCAACAAGGAATAGGAACTGCTTTGGTAAGATCCTTACACGAGGACTTGGATGCGACTCATTTCTCTGCTGTTTCCATATAAAGCAATTTGAGAGTTTAATTTCCCTAAACTTGAAACCATCATTCAAGGTTTCCAAGACTTCTCTGATGAGAAGAGGCTACCCATCCTGTTGGGAGGACGCAGAGAGCTGTGGGTTGGCAGCGCACTACATTGCTGCCTGCCGTAAAAAGTGAGTGAGTGAGTGACAGAGACACTGAGACAGAGAGAAAGAGAGACCGGCCCTAGGACAAATGATGATGTGAGAGCAGGCAGCCTGCTTCAGCTTGAGCAGTAAATACAGCCAGAAAACAAACCCCCAGCGAAATGCCTGGGTTCTCTCTCTCTCTCTCCCCCCCTTTCCTCCCCCATCTTCTATCTCCTTCAAATTGTATTAATCACGCGTCGTAAAACAACAGGTGTAGACTAACAGTGAAATGCTTACTTACGGGCCCTTCCTGACAATGCAGGGAAATAATATAAAAGCAATAACACATAATAAATATGAGTAATGACAACCTGGCTATATACACAGAGTACCAGTACTGAGTCCATGTGCAGGGGTACGAGGTAATTGATGTAGATATGTACATATAATTAACTTGGAATAAAGTGACTAGGCAACAGGATAGATAAACAGTAGCAGCAGCACCGCCTGGTATAGAGGTCCTGGATGGCAGGGAGCTCGGACCCAGTGATGTACTGGGCCGTACGCACTACCCTTGAGGTCGGATGCCAAGCAGTTGCCATACCAAGTGGTGATGCAGCCAGTCGAGATGCTCTCAATGGTGCAGCTGTAGATCTATTTGAGGATCTGAGGGCCCATGCCAAATCTTTTCAGCCTCCTGAGGGGGAAGAGGCATTGTCCTCTTCCTTCCTCCCGACAGTTTTAATATAAGTTTCCCATTCTGTGGCTACAGGCATCCTACGCACCCCTGGCCAGATCTCTTTTCATTTTGTCATTTTAATTTGATGTGCGATGTTGGAAGGGGAGCAGGAGAGACGGGCATCACAGGGGTGTTTCAGGTTTCATTGTCCACGTGTGTAAAATGCCTGGGAGTGTCTTGCTCTCTCCCTCCCCCTGGAGTGGGGCGGACAGAGAAACAGAGCGCTGTGCCAGGATGGTTTCCGTGGAGATTTGCATGGATCCATCCGGCGGGGGCGCCCAGGGCTTGTCCCTTGCGGCTCTGCAGTGTGGATGTGTTTTTACAGCTTCCATTCACACACACTCTACTGTACAAACCAACCAACCAACAATTCTACAACAAATCTTAGGTTTAGATTTCTGGTCAACACACCAGTTCTGAGCAGAGTGGTTTCAAGAACCTTTGAAATATAAAATGCTTGCTCACGGTGACACACCAAATTATGCAGAGCTCTGAGCATTACAGCCATTCTAACCACAGACAAATCCTCCTACAGAGTATTGATTGATCAAAGGAAAAGCATGTCTAGTGGGCACAGCCTGCATGATGTTTGTTAGAGAGCTGTACTGCACATGAATGGGAAGATACGATTCCCTATGGACCATTGAAAGAGTCACAGGTCAACACAGACACTCTGCTACCACCTTCCTCTATAAAGTAGAAAACTATTAGTAACTAGTAACGGATTACATTTAGAAAGTAACCTCCCCAACCCTGCCTTTGACTACCTAAGTTCTTGTTGGTCCACTTGGCTCACAAGGGCTCCATGTCAGGTTCAGAAACAAACAGCTTAATCAATTCCATTGAACGATGGTGATGTTTTGGTGCATTCACCAGACAAAATGACACCCACACCACCGACACGGACGGAAACATATTGACAAACGACAACAAAAATAACCACACACAAACATAGGGCCCTGGTCAAAAGTAGTGCACTATATACAGAATAGGGTGCCATTTGGGACGCTTCCATAATGTGACTGGCTAGCACCCCCCAGGATCTTTCCTGTTGCCCCTGGGATATAGTTGAGAGAAAACAACAAAAAGTCATTAGTCTGAATTAACCGGCAGAGGCTTTCATCAAAGGATATGAAGGAGAAAGGAGATACAGGTAACTGCCAAAATAAAGGAAACACCATCAGAAAATGTCTTAATAGGGCGTTGGGCCGCCACGAGCCAGAACAGCTTCAATGCACCTTGGCATAGATTCTACAAGTGTCTGGAACTCTATTGGAGGGATGCGACACCATTCTTAAACGCAAAATTCCATAATTTGGTGTTTTGTTGATGGTGGGGGAAAACGCTGTCTTATTTACTCATGTGCTTATTATGGCAGTTACCTATAAGACTAGTGCACTAACACGTGATTTATACAGTGTCAGCCTGTGTTTGTGCCTCGGGCTCTTCTCTCTCTCCAACACCTACTGCAGCTACTACAGCTAGTACAGTAATACATACCCCTTAGCTAGAGCTCATCATTTGATTCCAGTTTCACCAAGAATGCGTCCCAAATGACACCCTTTTCCCTATATAGTACACCAATTATGACCAGAGCTCTATGGGACCTGATCAAAAGTAGTACAGCGTGCAATTGGCCCGCTGACTGCAGGAATGTCCACCAGAGCTGTTTCCAGAGAATTTATTGTTCATTTCTCTACCATAAGTCGCTTCCAACGTTGTTTTAGAGGCCGCATGGTGGCAGTGTATGGCCCCCGTGTATGGGGTCATGTGGGCGAGAGGTTTGATGATGTCAATGTTGGGAACAGAGTGTCCCATGGTGGCAGTGGGGTTATGGTATGGGCAAAGCCATACTACGGACAAACAATTGCATTTTATCGATCCTACTAAATCAAAGAATTTTATCGAGGGCCATTTAAATGCACAGACAAGATCCTGAGATCCTGAGGCCCATTGTCGTGCCATTCATCGGCCGCCATCACCTCATGTTTCAGCATGATAATGCACAGCCCCATGTCACAAGGATCTGTACACAATTCCTGGAAGCTGAAAATGTCCCAGTTCTTCCATGGCCTGAATACTAACCATGTCAACAATTGAGCATGTTTGAGATGCTCTGGATCGACGTGTAAAACAGCGTGTTTCAGTTCGCGCCAATATCCAGCAACTTCACAACAGCCTTTGAAGAGGAGTAAGACAACATTCCACAGACCACAATAAACAGCCTGATCAACTCTATGCGAAGGAGATGTCTCGCGGTGCATGAGGCAAATGGTGGCCACACCAGATACTGACTGGTTTTCTGATCCAACAGATGCATATCTGTATTCCCAGTCATGTGAAATCCATAGATTAGGGCCTAATTTATTTATTTCAATTGACTGATTACCTTATATGAACTGTAACTCAGTGCTGAGGAGGCTGCGGTCACGAAGACCAAGTCAGGACACAGACATCCTGCCAGAGACGACACTATGAAACACCCACACCACCGACACACACACATGCACACACCCCCGAGTGAGCACACACACCAACGCGCACACACACACACACACACACACACATCACAGAGCGTGCCATGCACACACACACACACCTCCCCCCACTCGGAGCATGGCCTTAAGGCTGCCCTCTCTTGCTTTGTGGCAGAGTAAAGGTTGGAAGAACAGCCAAATACTGTAGGCTGTAGGCTGTGGGTGTAGTACAAGTTCCAGAGTCAGACAGGACTCAGCCAGAGGGCATTACGAAGCACAGAAATGCACGACTATAAAATCTTATTTTGGTTGACTGTGGAAGAAATTATATAACTAAAGGTATTGGATTGGATGAAAATGTACTTATTTTAGCAATAGTTTTGGTGGTCACATTCTCTGCTGAGAGAACGTCTTTGTCTCGTTGGCGCTGCATCCCTTCTTTGGGCAGGAGTCCAAATCACAAAGGTAGCAGGGGCTAGAGACAAATAAAGAACTAAACTACTATAAGTAATGTTGAAACAGTTGGTAGTAGGATTCTATGGAGTCTATGAACCAACTGGGTTTATTTTCACATACAGCTAACTCAGCGTGACCTGGTGAGTACCGATGCTTTCCAAATGGCACCCTATTCCCTGTGTAGTGTACTACTTTTGACCAGAGCCCCTTGTTAAAAGTAGTGCACTACATACGAATGGAGTGCCATTTGGGAGTCAGCCTAGGTTTAAAAGCACACAGCCGCGCCACGTTTCCAAGTGGGATGCCTATCAGAACCCACCTATGTCAAATAAACCCATTAACACAGGCTGAACTGCAGGGGCGCGACATCTCTTAACTCTCCTGTTAATGTCAGCTCAGCCAAAGGCTAAAATAGCCGAGCTATTGTGATCCCACGCCACTGCAAACTGTCACTATCAATCACTCCTCCAGCTCAGAGAAAGAAAATCAACAGTAACACGGACCGAGGCTTAATCTGCAGTAAAACTACTTTGTGATCCGAGGTAGTTTAGGATTTGTATTGTCCTATACATCTGTCCGCACTAGATGGTATGTAGTTAGTCTAGATCTACAAAGGACCTCAGGTAACAGCAGCTAGGGGAGTTTGACACAAAAGGACCTCAGGTAACAGCAGCTAGGGGAGTTTGACACAAAAGGACCTCAGGTAACAGCAGCTAGGGGGGTTTGACCCAAAAGGACCTCAGGTAACAGCAGCTAGGGGGGTTTGACCCAAAAGGACCTCAGGTAACAGCAGCTAGGGGGGTTTGAACCAAAAGGACCTCAGGTAACAGCAGCTAGGGGGGTTTGACCCAAAAGGACCTCAGGTAACAGCAGCTAGGGGGGTTTGACCCAAAAGGACCTCAGGTAACAGCAGCTAGGGGAGTTTGACACAAAAGGACCTCAGGTAACAGCAGCTAGGGGGGTTTGACCCAAAAGGACCTCAGGTAACAGCAGCTAGGGGGGTTTGACCCAAAAGGACCTCAGGTAACAGCAGCTAGGGGGGTTTGACACAAAATACCTCAGGTAACAGCAGCTAGGGGGGTTTGACACAAAATACCTAAGGTAACAGCAGCTAGGGGGGTTTGACACAAAATGACCTCAGGTAACAGCAGCTAGGGGGGTTTGACCCAAAAGTCCTACAGTACCAAGGGAAATACTGTACAGCTAAACACTGTTTGAGCTCTGTCAGCATTCAAGGACTTTGTCGCAGTGCTTGGGGGTAAACCTAAACTATCGCTTCCTGCCCGCAGTGCCTAAACGTTCTCCCCCCGACTACTGTAAAACACAAACCCACACTTGCTACGTACCAAATGGCTTCCAATTCCTTACATAGTGCACTACTTTTGACCACAGGCTCTGGTCAAAAGGGGCTCTGGTCAAAAGTAATGCACTATGTAGGCTGTAGGGAATAGGGTGCTATTTGGGACACAGCACACATCTGCACTGACTCAAATTTCCACTTGAGTCATGGTAACAGAGATACAGTATCATAATACATGCAGAGAGAAGCAGCTCGGAACACTTTGATTTTGACACTTTTATATTAACTTTGGATGCGTCCAAACTGGCAACCTATTGGCCTGTGGTCAAAAGTAGTGCACTATAAAGGGCATAGGGTGCCATTTGAGACGCATTTCAGAGCTTTGCAGTCAGTGCATGGACTTTATCCATTCACTGTGACTTCCACACGCCACAGTCAATGAGGCTGCTATCTCCATATAGTCCTGGGCAGCAGAATAGAGTGCTGGCCACACTTCAAAATGTCAGCATAACTGATAGTGAAACACCAGATGCTGGCTGGCTCATGTGAAAACACTGGAGATATTCAACACTGTGAACAATGTTATTTTGGGTCAAACCCCCCGAGCTTACAGTGTTATAGTACTGTTAAAACACTGGGAATCAGTCAACACGCAAACTTTGTTCTTCTGTATGTTAGGGATAGGCCTGTTTGTGTGTGTGTGTGTGTGTGTGTGGATGTGCCTGCCCTGTCAATGTTTCTCCTGTCTGTTATCTCTGGTGGCTTGGCCATGCCATGCACTGCAGCACCTCCTAATCTCATCTGGTGTGACCACCCACCGCCGGTGCCTGTGCCACGAGACTGCCAGGAAAAGGGGGAAGGGGTCACGTTGCGAACAGGCGATAAACCCAAAACCTGTCACCCTATAGCCGTACAGTACCTTGGCCAGCGGGTGGAAGCCAAGGCCAGCAGTTTCCCATTTAGATATAAACAGGGCTGTGGTCTGCATGCTAATAACTGTCTAATAGTCATCCTTCAGGTGATTCCATTGTGGCGGGTTGATTATCTCAGAAACACACATCAGAATGCAGCCCTCATATCGCTCTCCCCCTCTCTCCTTCTCCCCCTCTCTTTCCCTCCTCCTCCATTCCCTCCCAAACTCTGCAGAAGGGCAAGTGAGGACAGAGACTGTTTTCGGACACTCTTGTAGTGTTTCATATAACACTACGCATATTAAGTCACTTCACCAGTTTCATTATGGAGATCTCACTGGAGCAGCGTTGCCAAGGTATTATCATTATGGTGCGCTCTATCTAATAGTGTAATGAGCCCAAACGAGAGGGCAGATAATACCAGTTGACAGGAGTACCTTGTCAATGTGGAGGCAGTTGAGGCCCCAGGCTCTTGTCTGAGGACACTGTGAAGGACGTAGTTAACCCTAGGCACACCATTGAGTTGGGTAAAGCTTCTGAACAAACAGAGAATAGTGTAAACAAGTGAGCTATAAAGGTTTCAGCTCTCCTCAAGCCAAAGCAGTGAGACCTGAAATGGAGAGGTGTCCTGCAGTAGTCTGTTGCAGAGTCATAGGTAAATTTAATCCCTCAGGAAAGGGATGGTCTGAGATAAGATAGTAAAGTCTGACTAGGAAAATGCTGTTGGAACTGCTGACCCTCAGCAAATTCACCCCGAGTGAAATGTTTAGACAACACAAACAAGTATAAACCATAGACTTATGTATAAACTGCTCCAGTGAATGATGGATGGCTGGATAGGGAAGGGTAACATTACCTCAGCATATAGTCGTGTCCAGCAGGTGGTCTGCAGTGGTGAATGTGAGGAGAGACTGTGGTTGCGTCCCAAATGGTAACTTGTTTTCTATGCAGGGCTCTGGTCAAAAGTAGTGCACTATATAGGGAATAGTGTGCCATCTGGTACACAGCCCAGTTGGCCCAGCGCTCCATGCTTTTAACAGGGCTTTAACCATGCGGACAGACCCAGGTTGAGTCCTAAATGGCACCCTATTCCCTTAATAATACATTACTTTTGACCAGGGCACATAGGCACTATACTGCAAATATGGTACCATTTGAGACGCAGCCCCAGACCTGTGCAACAAAGTTTACATTCTGCATTTCTACAGCAGACTACCCTCTCCATAGCAACGCAGCCTTGTCCTGACATACTCCACTGCCTATCTAAGCAACAGTGTACAGTACTTTCTACTTCAAAAGGAAAGGTTAGTGTCAAAATGTTTGCTTTGACAGTTCAGAAGAATAGATACCAGTGACCCTAGAATAATATGTGGGACTAAACTTAGATGAGAAAGTATGTTGACTTTCAACACTGTCTTAGATGATAATTAGTGAATAAGTCCTTATTAGAGACAACCTAAAAGTCCTGTGGGATGACAATAACGTCCCATTTAGTGAGGAGGATACCATTCAACTAAAAGTCCTGTGGGATGACAATAACGTCCCATTTAGTGAAGAGGATACCATTCAACTAAAAGTCCTGTGGGATGACAATAACGTCCCATTTAGTGAGGAGGATACCATTCAACTAAAAGTCCTGTGGGATGACAATAACGTCCCATTTAGTGAGGAGGATACCATTCAACTAAAAGTCCTGTGGGATGACAATAACGTCCCATTTAGTGAAGAGGATACCATTCAACTAAAAGTCCTGTGGGATGACAATAACATCCCATTTAGTGAGGAGGATACCATTCAACTAAAAGTCCTGTGGGATGACAATAATGTCCCATTTAGTGAGGAGGATACCATTCAACTAAAAGTCCTGTGGGATGACAATAACGTCCCATTTAGTGAGGAGGATACCATTCAACTAAAAGTCCTGTGGGATGACAATAACGTCCCATTTAGTGAAGAGGATACCATTCAACTAAAAGTCCTGTGGGATGACAATAACGTCCCATTTAGTGAAGAGGATACCATTCAACTAAAAGTCCTGTGGGATGACAATAACGTCCCATTTAGTGAGGAGGATACCATTCAACTAAAAGTCCTGTGGGATGACAATAACGTCCCATTTAGTGAAGAGGATACCATTCAACTAAAAGTCCTGTGGGATGACAATAACATCCCATTTAGTGAAGAGGATACCATTCAACTTGAAGCTCTATAACTTACCAACTGATTTCATGGCAACCTTCCTTCAGTGTCCATATAACTGATTTAATTTGAGAGGATTCTCCATGATACTGACAAGCTCAATGTGTCTTCAACGGCGCCTCTATAATAAATATATCACTTCAAAGCAATAACCGGCTTTACCGTTTCTTCTCAGCTGATAAGGTCTTTATTGCCTTCTATAATAAATCGTTGATAGTAGCAAAACTGGGGAGCCAACCCTAATAACCCTAGTTATTCTGAGCCACAGACTGATTAAACTGCCGTCATGGAATGTTGAATTTCATACATTAAACCAAACATATTCTCAAGTACAGCGACTGATGATAGTGAATTTGAATAAAGAAGACATTAGCCTAAATACTGTGATTCATACAATGAAGATTTGTTTTCTAATGGATATGACCACAGTACATGAGATCTCTACTAAAAAGGGCTATCACCAATTCCACAGACTGGATATCCATAAACGCATGGTCACTCAATAGACCAGATACACAATGAACGTACAAAACATTAGAAACACCTTCCTAATATTGAGTTGCTCCCCTCCCCCATTTTGCCTTCAGAACAGCCTCAATTCGTTGGGACATGGACTCTACAAGGTGTCCAAAGTGTTCCACAGGGATGCTGGCCAATGTTGACTCCGATGCTTCCCACAGTTCTGTCAAGTTGACTGGATGTCCTTTGGGTGGTGGACCATTCTTGATACACATGGGAAACTGTTGAGCGTGAAAAACCCAGCAGCGTTGCAGTTCTTGACACACTCAAACCGGTGCGCCTGGCACGTAAATAAAATCCTCTTAGGCCTCACTCCCCCTTATCTGAGATACCTACTGCAGACCTCATCCTCCACATACAACACCCGTTCTTCTAGTCACATTCTGTTAAAGGTCCCCAAAGCACACACATCCCTGGGTCGCTCGTCTTTTCAGTTCGCTGCAGCTAGTGACTGGAACGAGCTGCAACAAACACTCAAACTGGACAGTTTTATCTCAATCTGGACAGTTTTATCTCAATCTCTTCATTCAAAGACTCAATCATGGACACTCTTACTGACAGTTGTGGCTGCTTTGCGTGATGTATTGTTGTCTCTACCTTCTTGCCCTTTGTGCTGTTGTCTGTGCCCAATAATATTTGTTTTGTGCTGCTACCATGTTGTGTTACTGCCATGTTGTGTTCCTAACGTGTTGTTGTCATGTGGTGTTGATGTCAATTGTCTCTCTTTATGTAGTGTTGTGGTGTCTCTCTTGTTGTGATGCGTGTTTGGTCCTATATTTGTATTTTATTTATTTTTATTCTTTTTTTTTTATCCCAGCCCCCGTCCCCGCAGGAGGCCATTTGCCTTTTGGTAGGCCGTCATTGTAAATAAGAATTTGTTCTTAACTGACTTGCTTAGTTAAATAAAGGTTAAAGAAAAATAAAATACCATACCCCGTTCAAAGGCACTTAAATCTGTTGTCTTGCCCATTCACCCTATGAATGGCACACATACACAATCCATGCCTCAATTGTCTCAAAGCTTAAAAATCCTTCTTTAACCTGTCTCCTCCCCTTCATCTACACTGATTGAAGGAATCATAGAGTTCACCTGGATTCACCTGGTCAGTCTGTAATGGAAAGAGCAGGTGTTCCTAATGTTTTTCTACACTCTGTGTAGAAGAATGACCTCTGTAAAACAACACATTTCAAACACCCATTTTTCTTTGGAAAAATGTAACACAGTCTTTGTAGCCCAGAGGCAGGTGTGTGTGCATCTAACTGCATGTCCAAAGTCACTGGCTACCTGACCTACTGTACCATAATTCACATCTGCCTGTGGTGCATCACCAGCCAGCCAGCCAGCCAGCCAGCCCAGCCAGCCCTATTCATCTTTCATGGAGGATAAAACACTATTAAATGTGTTGGAACTTCAGTTCAGCCCCCCCTCCCTCAGTTTGAAATGGGTCCATCTCCATCTCTCTACACTAGGGGCTGTCACTCCCCCCTGACCGTCTGCAGAGTAGACTCGTCTCACCATGTGCTGCTCTTCTGTTACTCAACAACAACTAAAATATTTGTCACGTGCACTGAATACAAAGGATGTGGACTTAATTGTGAAACGCTTGCTTACGAGCCCTTCCCAATGATGCAGAGTTAAACAATAATAATACTAAATAGTAACACAAGAGGAATAAAGTACACAAGAATGAAGCTATATACAGGAAGTACCAGTACCAGGTCATTGTGCAGGGCTATGAGGTAGATATGTAAATGAAGGCAGGCTAAAGTGACTAGGCATCCAGATAGATAATAATAAGAGTAAAATAAATAACATAGTAGCAGCAGCAAATGATGAGTGTAAAGGTGTGTGTGTATATGAGTGTTTGTGTTGAGTCGTAATGCGTGTGCGTAGGTGTGTACTGTGTGTATATAGTGTGTGTGTATATATATATATATATACAGTCTTGTGAGTGTCAGTGTAGTGTGTGTGTATGTATAGTCTTGTGAGTGTGCATAGAGTCAGAGCAGATTGTCTGGATAGGCAGGCACTCCCTTCCTCCTCGTCACAGGAACTGACAGACAGGTCATGTATCCTAAGGCCCTGGTCAAAAGTAATGCACTATTAAAGGGAATAGAATGACAAGCCAGGGTCTTGTTCCCCAGTCTGTCCATCTGAGGCCAGCTGAAGAAACAAGTCAGAAAAATGTAAATAGTGAAGAAAAGGGGGTGCAGTTTGACACTTCTGGTATTCCCAGAACCAAACCTCCACATTCTGCTTAAAAGCTGAAAGTAAAAAAAAAAACTGTATAGATGAAAAAGTGCTTTATTTATAGGTGTAACAGCGATGGTGTGGTGAAAATGGTTGTGCCTTCCTTATTTGAAGCTTGAGGTGAGCATTATACTGAGAGTGTCCGATGCCACCGCGCCCCACTCCCACTCCCCTCCCCAATGGTTACCATGGTGCGTGACTTGCCTACCCCTGTGTAATTAGCAGCTTCCAGCTATTAGGGGTCACAGCAGTCAACACAGCAGTCTGCTCTACTCTCGTGATGGGTGTAGGGCTGGGTGATATATAGAATTAATTTGAATGCATGATTTAGTGCAATGCTACAAATGCCTGTATCGTAAGGATCAAGGTTTCCTATTTTCTGTTCGTCTTTTTGGTCTCGTCTCCTTCACTCTTTCTGTGCTGTGGTCCCTGTACACCTTCCCACTCAAGACACCAAGCCCTTCCCCCTGCCACTCACAACAAAGACGAAAGATCACTTCTTCCTCTCTGACAACAAGCAGTTTAAACTCTCTATTTGAATTTGAGGTCATATGGACACCGAAACACTTATTTTACTGTAATAGACAAGAACTTAACCTTTCTAACGATACCCTTTTTATGTCTCAACTCCCAAAATGTAGAACAGAGCAGACCCTACTAAAAGGAGTGTATCAATGACCATGTTGTCGAAAATTTATGCTCAGTTTCCATCGCACACAGTACTGCTAGCAGCATTTTAGCCACAGGCTTATGTTCTAGCTGTCTAGTCTGTGTTATATAATTGTGCAATGAGCATAAAAATACGCATTTATATAGGAAATTGGCAACTCGTTCTCATTGTGAGGCTGTTGTTCAAACAGTTGGAGACAGACAGGAGGGTCTATTCATAACAGTTGGCTAAACTTGACATATAAAGATTAGCTGGCTAGTCGTTAGCACATGGCCTTCAGCTTGAGAGGTTGTGTATGAGACCTGTGTTTATTTTCTCTAAAGCCTGCTACAAGCTGTTGGTCATAATTAATGATTGTGCATATTACTGGTAAAATTTGTAACAAAAAAGGCCATTTACATAGACAGACTTGAAAGCCAGATCAGTGATTATTGCAAAAAAGTTATACAATTATTAGTGGGTCTTATAGTTGTGGAAGGCTTATATTTAGCCTAGCTTGTTTAGAGAAAACAAAAAGGAAAAAATATATATATAGAGAGATATCGTGAATCGCCCATAAGTTTGAAAAAAATTGAGATATGATTTTTAGGCCATATCGCCCAGCCCTAGATGGGTGTGCTATGTACAGTTGAAGTCGGAAGTTTACATACACCTTAGCCAAATACATTTCAACTCAGCTTTTCACAATCCCTGACATTTAATCCTAGTAAAAATTCCCTGTCTTTATTTTAAGAATGTGAAATGTCAGAATAATAGTAGAGAGAAGGATTTATTTCAGCTTTTATTTCTTTCATCACATTGCCAGTGGGTCAGAAGTTTAAATACACTCAAATAGTATTTGGTAGCATTGCCTTTAAATTGTTTAACGTGGGTCAAACGTTTCGGGTAGCCTTCCACAAGCTTCAGAAACAATAAGTTGGGGGAATTTTGGCCCATTCCTCCTGACAGAACTGGTGTAACTGAGTCAGGTTTGTAGGCATCCTTGCTCGCTCACGCTTTTTCAGTTCTGCCCACAAATGTTCTATAGGATTATGGTCAGGGCTTTGTGATGGCCACTCCAATACCTTGACTTTGTTGTCCTTAAGCCATTTTGACACAACTTTGTAAGTATGCTTGGGGTCATTGGTCCATTTGGAAGACCCATTTGCGACCAAGCTTTAACTTCCTGACTTATCTCTTGAGATGTTGCTTCAATATATCCACATAATTTCCCCCCACAACATGATGCTTCCACCCCCGTGCTTCACGGTTGGAATGGTGTTCTTCAGCTTGCAAGCCTCCCCTTTTTCCTCCAAACACAACAATAGTCATTATAGCCAAACAGTTCTATTTTTGTTTCATCAGACCAGAGGACATTACAAAAAGTATGATCTTTGTCCCCATGTGCAGTTGCAAACCGTAGTCTGGCTTTTTGTGGAGGTTTTGGAGCAGTGGCGTCTTCGATATAGGACTCGTTTTACTGTGGATATAGATACTTTTGTACCTGTTTCCTCCAGCATCCTCACAAGGTCCTTTGCTGTTGTTCTGGGATTGATTTGCACTTTTTACACCAAAGTACGTTCATCTCTAGGAGACAGAACGTGTCTCCTTCCTTGGTGGCGGCTGCGTTGTCCCGTGGTCCCATGGTGTTTATACTTGCGTACTATTGTTTGTACAGATGAACGTAGTACCTTCAGGCGTTTGGAAATTGCTCCCAAGGATGAACCAGACTTGTGGAGGTCTACCATTTTTTTCTGAGGTCTTGGCTGATTTCTTTAGATTTTCCCATGATGTCGAGCAAAGAGGCACTGAGTTTGAAGGTAGGCCTTGAAATACATCCACAGGTACACCTCAAATTGACTCAAATTATGTCAATTAGCCTATCAGAAGCTTTTAAAGCCATGACATCATTTTCTGGAATTTTCAAGCTGTTTAAAGGCACAGTCAACTTAGTGTATGTAAACATCTGACCCACTGGAATTGTAATATAGTGAATTATAAGTGAAATAATCTGTCTGTAAACAATTGTTGGAAGAATGACTTGTGTCATGCCCAAAGTAGATGTCCTAACCGACTTGCCAAAACTATAGTTTGTTAACATGAAATCTGTGAAGTGGTTGAAAAATGAGTTTTAATAACTTCAACCTAAGTATGTAAACTTACGACTTCAACTGTATCTCCATTCCGTTAAGTCTACACTCCAAACTGACACCAGAAAGATAAACATGCGTCGCTCCAGTTACATTATTGTCTTTATGGAGCATGACTGAAGAGGTTTTTCAGCATCTCAACTGAACTGTAAAGGCAGGAAAACAATGAAACTCACAACTCTGGAGTGCTATAGACCATTCCCAGCTGTTCAGAAATCAGATGTGAGGAACATTGAATTTGGGGTCTCCATCTGGTTATTAGTCTCATTATAATATACTGTATATGCCATTTAGCAACCACTTTTTATTAAAAGCAACTTGTAATAGTGAGTGCACACATTTTACATAGAACAATCGAAACCCAAGGTCCTGGCCTTGCAAGCACCATGCTCTACCAACTGTGCCACACAGGACCATCAGCAGGAGGCATATTACACAATTGGTTGTTTACAGACCTCAGATCAGGTGTTGGCTGAAACGAGACAGACCGTTTACCTATATCCACTCCTCCCCGAACACATTTCAACACTGATACTCCCAGATAAGCACCCTAAGAGGCCTCTGTTTTATCTGAGCTGCTGATATTCAGGCATCAGGTCCCTGTAGTATCCAAGCCTTACTCAAATAATAGCCTGCTATGATGATGCCTCCTATCTTTAATTGCATATTGCTGATGGGTAAAATGGAACTTGGTTTCTGGTTGGCTGGCGCACGCACACACGCACACACACACACACACAAAACGAGACACACACAAAACGAGATACACACACACTGCGATTGATAGGTTCAGTAGCAGGCATTTTGCAATTGACAGGATTGGGGTGACCTTGGCAGCCATTGCGGTCTCATTAGCACACTCCCTAAGCCTCCTCACTGTTTATCTGCTGCCGGCGGCTGATGAGAAGGAGCAGAGAGAGACATGTCCCAAATGGCACCCTATTCCCTATATACTACTTATTCCCACAGAATGTAGAGAAAGGGGTGGGACTTTGGACGCAGACTATATGATTCTTGGCAGCTCTGGTCAAAGGTAATGCACTATATAAGGAATATGGTGCCATTTGAGACGCAGCCCATGTGATTACCAAAGGGAGAAAAATAAACTCTGTTTTAAGAGGAGAGTGCCATGTTGTGTGGAGACAACAGTCCTGTTCTCATCACCATGTCTGTGAGCCTCAGAGCAGAGGACTCTAATCTAATGGAGGAACACATCAGAGATCACCATCTGTGGGACAGTCAGTGGTCCAGCACCGTCTGTCTGGAAGAACAATGTGCAGACGGCCTGCTGTCTGTTCAAGGGATCTTCTCAAATGATTATATTATAAAGACCTGTAATGGCTGCTATATGCAGTGATTCTTATTCCTGGGGACCCAAACGGGCGCACATTTCTGTTTGCCCTAGCACTAACACACCTGATTATATTATGATGAGTTGATTAGAAAAATCAAGTGTCTTAGTGCTTGGGTCCCCAGGACCAGGATTAAGAAACAATACATTAAAGTATAGGCCAAAATTGTAATCAAACTGTACATTGTTCGGTGATGTGATGATGCTGATTATAATCAATGATCATCTAACCTGCTCTGTTGCTACACACATTCTGTCTCAAGGCAGTGCTCTCCTGACTCCCCATAGGCTACCTCGCTTCTCATTCTGATGCATTCATAATTCAGGTCTGAATTAGACCGGTTGGGTTATTTAAACGTGACACATTTCTGGGCCCTGTTCCCCGTGATCCAAATCTGTCACTTCACCTCGTGTGCTCCAAGTGACAAAGAGGGCCAGCCGGCCAGCCAGCCAGACGCTGCTTTTAGGGGCCGAGTCGCAGAGAAAAACGATCCAACTTAAACCAATTTTGTTTAAAAGGGAGACTTAATGTACAAAAATATTAACGCAACATGTGTCGGTCCCATGTTTACAAATAAAAAGCATATTTCTCTCAAATTTTGTGCACAAATTTGTTTACATCCCTTTAGTGAGCATTTCGCCTTTACCAAGATAATCCATCCACCTGACAGGTGTGGTATATCAAGAAGCTGATTAAACAGCATGATCATTACACAGGTGCACCTTTGTGCGGAGGAGTATTTATGTTTGCAATAAAGCCCTTTTGTGGGGGAAAACTAATTCTGATTGGCTGGGCCTGGCTCCCCAGTGGGTGGGCCTGGCTCCCACTGGGTAGGCCTATTAACTTATTTCAATTGACTGATTTCCTTATATGAACTGAAACTCAGTAAAATTGAAATTGTTGCATGTTGTGTTCATATTTTTGTTCAGCATAGAATGAAACCATCTGGTTCACTTAGTCCATTTAATTAGCTTGTATTCATTTATATGTGATTGAATATTCAATTCTATGATAAATCGCAGTCAGTGTGAGGACTAGTCTGGTCTGAGCAAAGCACAAGGCCCTGGCCTGCTTGACTAGTTCACTATCCTGATGTCCTCTTGTGATCCTGGCAAATAAACACGGGAACACATCCAAGAGCTATCTGCAGAAACCGATTCATTAAACACCATTATTCGATGATTATTGAAGGGCCGGAATAGGCTACAGTATTCATAGTTCAATCAAGGATACAGCAGCTAGGCAGTTTTTGCAGGTTGAGCCTTAGCTATTCAGACGAGCTGCTTCCTTTATACTTATTTCCCCAGGTTCATTTATCCTGTGTTCGTGCTGCTAGGCCCGCTCAATCTCTCCTCTCTCTCTGTGTGTAAGAACTCTGCTCCCTCTCTGTGGACATCTGCTCGCTGCATGCATTTTGGCCATGTATGGCAATGCAGCCACAGCCACGTAAGCCAGTTTGGAGCCTGAATTGGAGTGCAGAGCAGAGCACAGCTAAATCTCTCTCTCCACGAAGTCAAACACCACTGAGATATCAAATGAACCTGAAGATACAGAAAGAAACATTCCGCAACAGAATGAGTAGCAAGGCTGTACTATCCTGATGAGTTCTGCAAAAATGTTAAACAGTTTGGACAGCAAGGACTGTTAAATCACTCGAGAAATAGACAGAAAGGGAGAGAGAGAAGGAGGGAAAGAGAAAAAGAAAGAAAGAGAGTAAGGGAGGGAGAGAAAGTGAGAGAGCATACTTGGCATGAGAAGGCATGAGTAGCTCAGCAGGCCGGGCGTTACAACGTTGGAAACCGGACACCAAATGGACAAGATTAACAATCTATCTGTCTCTTTAAATGTGTATTTGTGTGTGTGTGTGTGTGTGTGTGTGTGTGTGTGTGTGTGTGTGTGTGTGTGTGTGTGTGTGTGTGTGTGTGTGTAAATATATATATACACACGTGAGGGTGTGTGTGTGTGTGTGTGTGTGTGTGTGTGTGTGTGTGTGTGTGTGTGTGTATGTACTGCATGTATGTACAGTTGAAGTCGGAAGTTTACATATACCGTAGCCAAATACATTTCAACTCAGCTTTTCACAATTCCTGACATTTATCCTAGTAAAAATTCCCTGTCTTTATTTTAAGAATGTGAAATGTCAGAATAAAAGTAAAGAGAAGGATTTATTTCAGCTTTTATTTCTTTCATCACATTCCCAGTGGGTCAGAAGTTTACATACACTCAATTAGTATTTGGTAGCATTGCCTTTAAATTGTTTAACTTGGGTCAAACATTTTCTCCTGACAGAACTGGTGTAACTGAGTCAGGTTTGTAGGCCTCCTTGCTCGTACATGCTTTTTCAGTTCTGCCCACACATTTTCTATAGGATTGAAGTCAGGGCTTTGTGATGGCCACTCCAATACTTTGACTTTGTTGTCCTTAAGCCATTTTGCCACAACTTTGGAAGTATACTTTGGGTCATTGTCCATTTGGAAGACCCATTTGCGACCAAGCTTTTACTTCCTGACTGATGTCATGAGATGTTGCTTCAATATATCCACATAATTTTCCTTCCTCATGATGCCATCTATTTTGTGAAGTGCACCAGTCCCTCTTGCAGCAAAGCACCCCCACAATATGATGCTGCCAACTCCGTGCTTCACGGTTGGGATGGTGTTCTTCGGCTTGCAAGCCTACCCCTTTTTCCTCCAAACATAACGATTCTCATTATGGCCAAACAGTTCTATTTTTGTTTCATCAGACCAGAGGACATTTCTCCAAAAAGTACGATCTTTGTCCCCATGTGCAGTTGCAAACCGTAGTCTGGCTTTTTTATGGCGGTTTTGGAGCAGTGGCTTCTTCCTTGCTGAGCGGCCTTTCCGGTTATGTCGATACAAAGAGGCACTACGTTTGAAGGTAGGCCTTGAAATACATCCACAGGTACACCTCCAATTGACACAAATTATGTCAATTAGCCTATCAGAAGCTTCTAAAGCCATTACATTATTTTCTGGAATTTTCCAAGCTGTTTAAAGGCACAGTCAACTTAGTGTATGTAAACTTCTGACCTACTGGAATTGTTATATAGTGAATTATAAGTGAAATAATCTGTCTGTAAACGATTGTTGGAAGAATTACTTGTGTCATGCACAAAGTAGATGTCCTAACCGACTTGCCAAAACTATAGTTTGTTAACATGAAATCTGTGGAGTGGTTGAAAAATGAGTTTTAATGACTTCAACCTAAGTGTATGTAAACTTCCGACTTCAACTGTATGTATGTGTGTGTGTGTGTGTGTGTGTGTGTGTGTGTGTGTCTTGTATGTGTGTGTGTATGTGTTTTGTATGAGTGTGTGCATGCGTCTTGGTGTGTATATGCAGAGGAGGAGAGAAGAGGGGGGAGGAGGAGGGGAGGAGGAGGAGTGAAGAGGGGGGTGGAGGAGGAGAGAAGAGAGTATCATCAGTGGTCCTCATCCATTCCAGCTCAGAGGGAGTTGGCAGCAGGCAGTATAGCCATAAGCCATTGCGTTAGCCTCCGAGAAGCAATGTGGAAGATAAGGGGCTACGTCCCAAATGACACCCTACTCCCTTCACCCTACTTTACTGCTGGTAATAGGGTGCCATTTGAGAAGCATCCAGAAAACCACAGCCACTCTAAATCTGCGCCTGCTTGTCATTGTATATCACCGACATGTGCATACCGCATACGTACAGGAAGATGTATAGATTAACTGAGGTAGAGACCACAATAAGCTACAAGGATGATCCCAAGCCAGAGTGTCACTCCAACAAAAAGTAATGTGACTCGGGGGAAGACTAAACATATGGCTTCCTGGGAATTTCCACAGTTATTGAGCACGTGCTTTCGACAGCATGCAATAAATTATGCAATGATTTCCCCACAACATATGTTGTGTGCGTGTGTGTGTGTGAATGTGTCTGTGTGTCTGTATGTATGTATGTATGTACAGTGGGGAGAACAAGTATTTGATACACTGCCGATTTTGCAGGTTTTCCTACTTACAAAGCATGTAGAGGTCTGTAATTTTTATCATAGGTGCACTTCAACTGTGAGAGACGGAATCTAAAACAAAAATCCAGAAAATCACATTGTATGATTTTTTAATAATTAATTTGTATTTCATTGCATGACATAAGTATTTGATCACCTACCAACCAGTAAGAAAAGAGAAACCTGTTAGTTTTTCTTTAAGAAGCCCTCCTGTTCTCCACTCATTACCTGTATTAACTGCACCTGTTTGAACTCGTTACCTGTATAAAAAACACCTGTCCACACACTCAATCAAACGGACTCCACACACTCAATCAAACAGACTCCAACCTCTCCACAATGGCCAAGACCAGAGAGCTGTGTAAAGACATCAGGGATAAAATTGTAGACCTGCACAAGGCTGGGATGGGCTACAGGACAATAGGCAAGCAGCTTGGTGAGAAGGCAACAACTGTTGGCGCAATTATTAGAAAATGGAAGAAGTTCAAGATGACGGTCAATCTCCCTCGGTCTGGGGCACCATGCAAGATCTCACCTCGTGGGGCATCAATGATCATGAGGAAGGTGAGGGATCAGCCCAGAACTACATGGCAGGACCTGGTCAATGACCTGAAGAGAGCTGGGACCACAGTCTCAAAGAAAACCATTAGTAACACACTGCGCCGTCATGGATTAAAATCCTGCAGCGCACGCAAGGTCCCCCTGCTCAAGCCAGCGCATGTCCAGGCCCGTCTGAAGTTTGCCAATGACCATCTGGATGATCCAGAGGAGGAATGGGAGAAGGTCATGTGGTCTGATGAGACAAAAATAGAGCTTTTTGGTCTAAACTCCACTCGCCGTGTTTGGAGGAAGAAGAAGGATGAGTACAACCCCAAGAACACCATCCCAACCGTGAAGCATGGAGGTGGAAACATCATTCTTTGGGGATGCTTTTCTGCAAAGGGGACAGGACAACTGCACCGTATTGAGGGGAGGATGGATGGGGCCATGTATCGCGAGATCTTGGCCAACAACCTCCTTCCCTCAGTAAGAGCATTGAAGATGGGTCATGGCTGGGTCTTCCAGCATGACAACGACCCGAAACACACAGCCAGGGCAACTAAGGAGTGGCTCCGTAAGAAGCATCTCAAGGTCCTGGAGTGGCCTAGCCAGTCTCCAGACCTGAACCCAATAGAAAATCTTTGGAGGGAGCTGAAAGTCCGTATTGCCCAGTGACAGCCCCGAAAACTGAAGGATCTGGATGGAGGAGTGGGCCAAAATCCCTGCTGCAGTGTGTGCAAACCTGGTCAAGAACTACAGGAAACGTATGATCTCTGTAATTGCAAACAAAGGTTTCTCTACCAAATATTAAGTTCTGCTTTTCTGATGTATCAAATACTTATGTCATGCAATAAAATGCAAATTAATTACTTAAAAATCATACAATGTGATTTTCTGGATTTTTGTTTTAGATTCCGTCACTCACAGTTGAAGAGTACCTATGATAAAAATTACAGACTTCTACATGCTTTGTAAGTGGGAAAACCTGCAAAATCGGCAGTGTATCAAATACTTGTTCTCCCCACTGTATATATATACACACACACACCATGCTGAACCATCTTTATGGCACTCAGAGGATCTGGTTGAGTTGACGGCCATGCTGGGGCTTTATGCGGCTCTACAAAGTCAGTCTCCTTAAAACTACTCTACCAAATCTGTAACTGAACTTCCGTGTCAACAACAAAACAGGAAGGCCGTAGATCAGGGATGGGCAACTTCAGTCCTCGGGGGCCGGAGTGGTGTCACACTTTTCCCCCATCCCTAGCAAACACAGCTGACTAAACTAATTGCATTCTAACATGATTGGTTGATTATTGGAGTCAGGTGTGTTAGCTGGGGCTGGGGAAAAAGTGTGAAAGCAATCAGGCACCCGATTACTGGAGTTACCCATACCTGCTATAGATGAAGTCAAAGTAACTTATGGATTTGGCCACCATTCTCGGGCTCTACACAGACGCACAAAGTTTCCTCAAACTGCTCTATCAACCCTACAACTAAACTCCTGAGTCTCCTGTGTCAACATCAGACCAGGAAGACCGTAGATGCAGTGGAGAGCAGAACACAATGATCAGTTGGTTGTAATTAAGTCCACTGGGCAGGAGTGGGAGGATCTGCTCACCTAAAGGCAGAACTAAACAGTGCAGACACTCACAGGCTACAGAATACTTCATTATGGCCTCAGTGAAAAACAATCAATAGCCTCTCAGCCTGTCTTCCTGCTACAGTCTGACACAGCTAATCAATCTGCAGATGACTGCTGAGCTTCTTCTGAAAGACAATAACAGCCTACCATCAAGGAGAAAGGTTTGTTCTGCTTCAATTCACTATTGTATTGTAATTTACTATTGCCAAGAATTATTCATAAAACATATCTAGTATTTCTATAACCAAGAACTATACAAGTTTGATTAGTCTTCCCTAGTCGGATTGTCAGTAAAGGGTTAATTCCTTATCTTTCATTTCTAGCATATAGCTGTAAAGTATGACATCATCGTGTCAACAAGGTATATATTCCTTTTCAAAGGGGAGAAAGCAAACAGTGGACCTTTGCACCTGGCTCTCCATTGTGGACTAGTCAAACACTGGAGAAGACCTGCCTAACAATAGAACAGATGACAGAGTGGAGCTCCACAGTGGAGGAGGAGCAGCCAGAGAGAGCAGGCTACATCACCACCACCCTGGTCAAAAGTAGTGCACTATGTAGGGAATAGGGAGACATTTTGGACAGGCACCGCCTCTTTCCCAGGAGTGTTGTTTCTTCCCACAAAACCCACCTGGGACAACAGAACCACTCACTTGTCATTGTCAGACACAAAGACAGCTGACAATGTCTGTGTTTGAGCAGGGATGACTGACTACCCAGACTCCTTGCTCCGGCCAAACGCTATGCCACGCCCATGGACGTTAGTTTCTTCTACGCAATGAGTCTGGATCAAAGTACCTCCACGCCGATTTCTAGAACGGAAAAACATTCAAATCGTTCAGATTGATCCCAAAAAAACGATCGGCTGGGCCAGAGCCAGAACACACGTGGGTAAAGTGGAGGTTTGAAAATCTGTCAAATCCTGATTGATTAGAGATGATCCAATCGCTGATGACACCTAATTTTGACGTCGCCACAAACAACTTCAATGATGGCAGTCTCAGACTGGAGTGTGTAGCGAACGACAGTGGAGCGGAATAATTCAGTTTGTGTCGTCAGGAAATCAAAGCCCTGCTAAATGGCTCCGGGACAATACACAACACAATGGGTTGTTGGTTCTATTTCCATCTCCATAGGGGTAGGATTAGGCTCTCAGCCTACATGTCAAGAGCTGGGATTATTCTGAATGGGTGATCCTGTCTTTTGTTCCAAATGGCACCCTATTCCCTATATAGTGCACTACTTTTGACCAGGGCCCTTTCCACTGGAAAGTTTAAATTCTTTCTCGTCTTGCAATTTATTCTTGTCATTCCTTTTTCGCATTTCGAAAAAACATTAACACAGGGCTCTGGTCAAAAGTAGTGCACTATATAGGGAATAAGGAGCCATTTGGGATAGAGACCCTAAGAGCGATCTGTAGAGCTGCTGCAATGTTGAGAACCTGAAGCTTGGAAACTTAGAACACCACTCCTCTTCATATGGGAGGCGTGTAATGTACAGTAACTCTCTTTAAGCACTACTTGGTCTCTGCAACAGTTGCCTAGGCAACAGGCTGTGGCTGTGCTCTCTGGAGGGGAAGAGTGGTGCTCATCAGCCAGACAGGCAGGCAGACTTCAGTTGGAAAGGCAGCGCTGTCTTCAAACTATAGCTCTGACTAGCCACTCTCTGACACTGACACTAGTCTATTTCAAAGGGCCAAGCTCAACAGCTATCAGAGGGAGGGAAGAGCACTTGTAGTCCTTGGTGCCACGCAATAACAATGCAATAACAATAGAACATTGCTATTGTTTCTATGTACAGCTAACGGCTTGAATACGTTAAGGGTGACCCAGACTTATTCCAGTTGTTTGACTGCTTGATTCTCTTAGCAGTCCTTCACCCGTTTACCTCTGATAAAATAACTAGTGTTCCGATTGGGCTGTGTGTCATTGTATTCACAAATCACAACAAATAGTTTGACAGCTTTTCTAGCCTAACTAAGCAGGTACAGACCTTTTTAAGCTAGCCGTTTTATTGGAATAAGACCGGTTACCACTTAACAAGCTCCAAGCACACAGCATATTGTAGTTCATGGACAGGAGAACAGAGGGGAATAGCAATAGAGCTTACCCCATACAGTCACTCATTAGATGGATATAGACACAGCAGAGGAGGGGGGAGGAGAGGTCACACTGCTGCCACAGGTCCTGCCCTCCTCTCTTCCATTTGTTCAATTGACAGTATGCTTCCTTGGAATTATTACACATGTTAATATTGACTATGGAAACAAAGCCTGATAGGATAATGATATGTGCAAACTCACCTGTGAAGGAGAAGGCAGGCCCAAGGAGGAATCAGAAGGCACCAAGGGAAGGAGAGAAGAGAAAAAAATATTTGATTATGAGTTTCACAATATAGTATCTGAAATCATATTACTAAAATTGTTGCATTGTGTGAAATTAGATAATTGACATTGTTAATGTAATTGATGGCATTATTAGTCAAATGTCAGGTCAATTAGGCTTTTCCACATTTGATAAATAATCAGGTGAATGGACGGCATGGGAAAATGTCAATTGGAAATGTTACCACTTTCTACCATCTACCTCTGGCCACTGTGGTAGTACAACAAAAAATTATGAAAATCTATGCACTCACTACTGTAAGTCGCTCTGGATAAGAGTGTCTGCTAAATTAATAAAATGTAAATGTTATAGCATTCATACATGTTAAGCACTAAAAAGCAGCCTCAAAGTAGAATCTCCATTGGAAGTGCTGTTTAGTGTAGGACTAGGCTTAATCTGGATCCATGAAACCAGCCCTTAAAGGGATACTTCAGGATTAATCTACTTCCCAGAGTCAGATGAACTTGTGGATACCATTTTTAATGTCTCTGTGTGCGGTTTGAAGTAAGTTGCTACCTAGCGTTAGGGCAGTGTTTCCCAAACTCTGTCCTCGGGACCCCAAGGGGTACACGTTTTGTTTTGTACCCTAACACAAAGCTTGATGATTAGTTGATTATTTGAGTCAGCTGTGTAGAGCTAGGGCAAAAACTAAAATGAGGACCAAATATGGGAAACCCTGCGCTAGCACAATTGCTAACTAGCGCTAATCAGACTTCCAGATAGCAAAATGACTGGAGGTCTATGGGTAACACTATTTAGCATTGGCTTGCAAAACTACCTCTACACTTCCTTCATACTGGACACAGAGACATAAAAAAAAATTATCCACAAGTTCATCTGACTCTGGCAAGTAGATAAATGGCCTCATTGCCAAAATCCCAAAGTATCCCTTTAAAAGTGCACGTTTCACTCAGGTTGCTTCAAATAGCATTTTATTCCCAACATAGTGCACTACTTTTGACAAGAGCTCCATGGTCCCTGGTCAAAAGTAGTGCACAATATAGTGAATAAGGAGCCATTTTGGACAGAGCCTCAGACAAAGATAAACTAGGTTGTTATGTGCATGGCAGTCATTCAGTCTACTGCTCAACACTAGAGGACTGTTTTGGTTACTGTGGAATGTCGTTGGTTTCCACTGAAAACATTGGCTGGGATGTGCTGCCTTCAGCAGCAATGTTCTCAGTCAGTGGAAATAGCTGCTGCTACAGTATAACAATGCTGGGAACCGTTGTGTATGTTAAACCTTTGAGACTGAGGTGATAATATGTTGTACATGGTTTGTGTGTTTTTGGGGTGACAAGTGTAGCACCTGAGAAGTGACTTATTATGAACTATAAAGGGAGTATACAAACAGGAAAATAGCTAAATTACAGTATAACACAACAAATGCAAAGAAAGAGGCCGACGGGGGGGACATCCCATAGTTAATTATGATATAAGGATATAACAGTATATCCTGTGGAAGTGCTCAAATCTTCAATACCTAACTAAAGACTCCCCTTGTGAAGTTCAGCCCCAGGTCTAAAACACTTATAGTGTGTATCCCAAATGACACCCTATTCCCTATATAGTGCACTACTTTTCAGCCCATAGGGCTCTGGTTAAAATAAGTGCACTTTAAAAAGGGAATAGGGTACCATTTGGGATATAGCCATACACTGGCCTATACAGGCCATTCGGAAAGTATTAGGACCCATTGACTTATTCCACATACTGTTACGTTACAGCCTTATTCTACAATAGATTTTTTACTTTTTACCTTTATTTAACTAGGCAAGTCAGTTAAGAACAAATTCTTATTTACAATGACTGCCTACCCCGGCCAAACATGGACGACTCTGGGCCAATTGTGCGCCGCCCTACGGGATTAAATTGAATTCAATTGTGTTCATCAATCTACACACAATACCCCATAATGACAAAGCAAAAACAGTTTTTTCCTCATTTTTTGCTAATTTATTTAAAATAAAAATGCTGAAATATCACATTTACATAAGTAATCAGACCCTTTACTCAGTACTTTGTTGAAGCACCTTTGGCAGCGATTACAGCCTCGAGTATTCTTGGGTATGACACTACAAGCGTGGCACACCTGTATTTGGGGAGTTTCTCCCATTCTTCTCTACAGATCCTCTTAAGCTCTGTCAGGTTGGATGGGGAGCATCGCCGCATAGCTATTTTCAGGTCTCTCCAGAGATGTTTGATTGAGTTCAAGTCTGGGTTCTGGCTGAGCAACTCAAGGACATTCAGAGACTTGTCCCGAAGCCACTCCTGCATTGTCTTGGCTGTGTGCTTAGGGTAGTTGTCCTGTTGGAAGGTGAACCTTCACCTCAGTCTGAGGTCTTGAGCACTCTGGAGCAGGTTTTCATCAAGGATCTCTCTGAACTTTCCGCCGTTAATTTTTCCCTCGATCCTGACTAGTTTCCCAGTCCCTGCCCATGAAAAACATCCCCACAGCATGATGCTGCCACCACCATGCTTCCATGTAGGGATGGTGCCAGGTCAAAGAGTTCGATCTTGGTTTCATCAGACCAGAGAATCTTGTTTCTCATGGTCAGAGTACTTTAGGTGCTTTTTGGCAAACTCCAAGCAGTCCGTCAGGTGCCTTTTAGTGAGGAGTGGCTTCCATCTGGCCACTCTACCATAAAGGCCCGATGGTTGTCCTTCTGGAAGGTTCTCCCATCTTCACAGAGGAACTCTATAGCGCTGTCAGTGACCTTTGGGTTCTTGGCCAGCTCTAGAAAGAGTCTTGGTGGTTTCAAACTTCTTTCATTTAAGAATGATGGTGGCCACTTTGTTCTTGGGGATCTTCAATGCTGCAGAAAGGTTTTGGTACCCTTCCCCAGATCTGTGCCTCGACACAATCCTGTCTCTGAGCTATATAGACAATTCCTTCGACCTCATGGCTTGGTTTTTGCTCTGACATGCACTTTCATGTCCCATCAATTGAATTTACCACAGGTGGACTCTAATCAAGTTGTAGAAACATCTCAAGGATGATCAATGGAAACAGGATGCACCTGAGCTCAATTTCGCATTTCATTGCAAAGGGTCAGAATACTTATGTAAATACGGTATCTGTTTTTTATTTTTAATACATTTGCAAAAATGTTTCGCTTTGTCATTATGGGGTATTGTGTGTAGATTGATGAGGAATTTTTTACAGCCTTATTCTAAAATGGATTTAACGTAACAAAATGTGGAAATAATGAAGGGGTCTGAATACTTTCCGAATGCACTGTATATGATCAGATATCGCTGCAATGGAATTATTTTCTACTGTGACTCATACTGTAGCACATACTACAATGGAATGGTGGATTATGGAGTTATGGAATAGACTTGAAGCGGTTATAGTTTCCTTTTAGCCACAATGACATCTCCAGATGGTTTTGCCGCTCCCATGTGTCGTTGTGTCTGTTACCTAGCCTCTGAATGAGCCAGGAGTAGATGAGGATGGAGTCACATGCCACAATAAAATACTGTTCCCTTCCTATGTAGGTCAGAATTCCATTCCCTCACTCTTCCTCCTCCTCTACTGTACATAGCACAGACACATACTCCCTCTTCTACTTCTCTCCATCCAGGCAACAGTCACCATATACACTAAGACACAAAGTAGTGTAGGGCTTTACCATCCGCCATCTCCTAATACGTCCTTACCTAGTACACACACACATACACACCCATGTACAAGCACATACACTGAAAAACACACACATTATTCTTGCATCAACGGCTAGAATATGGATAGCAAGTCATTTAAAAGTGCAGGAAGAGATTTCCCTTTTTTCTTAATACAAATCACCCGTAATAGATGTACAGCAAACATTAATACAGTACTTAAACTATTTATGCTCACCACGATTGGAAAGGTGAGAGGTGTTATGATCCTATCTTAAGCATGATAAAGTTAGAGATGTGACTAAATCACGTCCCAGACGTTGTCAGGTGGGGTCTGGCCCCCGGCGACCACTGTCCCATGGAAAGTCATAAGCCCTGATCCGTGAATGAAAAGTAAGTGTGTGTGTGTTCGCCTCTCTGGCGCGACACGGCCCATTGCTGACGCCTTCTCATGATTCGTGCCAAAAGGCACCCCATTCCCTATATAATGCACTTCTGTTGACCAAGGGCGCTGATCAAAAGTAATGCACTATAAAGAGAATAAGGGTGCCATTTGGGGCACACAAAACAGTTAAGCAGGCCTTGTGACCAGGATGTTGAACAGTCACATTGGGGAGGAAGGAGAGGAGACATGTTCTGTAGGTCCAACATCTTCCCTCCTGAACATCTTCATTGAGCATCCAGTGATGATAAAATACAAATTTAACATGCATGTATGCACAGGGTGGAATGTATCCAATGGTGACCTCCTTGAAAGGTCTAATAGCCTTTATTACTGTATATGGGATTATACCCAGCAAACCAGTTTAAACCTGAGAGTCAATCAAAGGCTCCCTGATCACCATGTGATGCTTTCCAACTTTTAGCATTATGCTGCAAATCCCTAAGTGAGGTCAATTTGACTTGCACAAGCAATTCTTGTTAAACTAATTTTCAGTCAACCGGATTAAAGTGTAATATATATAAATATACACACACTACCATTCAAAGGTTTGGGGTCTCTTAGAAATGTCCTTGTTTTTGAATGAAAAGCAAATGTTTTGTCCACTTTGTTAATGTTGTAGCCTTCATTTCTCAGAACAAGAATATACTGACGAGTTTCAGAAGAAAGTTATTTCTTTCTTCACATTTTGAGTAATCAAACCCACAAATGCTGATGCTCCAGATACTCAACTAGTCTAAAGAAGGCCAGCTTTATTGCTTCTTTAATCAGCACAACAGTTTCAGCTGTGCTAACATAATTGCAAAAGGGTTTTCTAATGATCAATTAGCCTTTTAAAATTATAAACTTGGATTAGCTAACACAAAGTGCCATTGGAACGGTTGCTCATAATGGGCCTCTGTACGCCTATGTAGATATTCCATTAAAGATCTGCCATTTCCATCTACAATAGTCATTTACAACATTAACAATGTCTACACTGTATTTCTGATAAATGTTATGTTATTTGAATGGACCAATTAAGTGACCCCAAACTTTTGAACGGTAGTGTATGTAGTCCCATACAGTGGACAGTGTGTCCTAGTTAGCCACTGTACTGTAACGGACACTGTGTTGGAGCTGTACTGTTTCTATCTCAGTGTGTGGCCTCAGGCAGGGCACATTGTGAAGTAGTACTGGAGACTGAAGAGAGGAGGCACTCAGACATGTTGGTAGAGAGGAGAGGACAGCCCTCCACATGCCTGGATGCCTAGCATACCTGCCCACTGAAACATGACTGAGGGGCATTGACTGCATTCTGGGACATCAGGGGGTCCCCTTTCATACTCTGTCTTACAGTGGGGGGCCATGCCATCAGACAGGCTTACTAGCTGGAAGAACACACACACACACACACACACAACAGACAGGAGGGAAGTGGTTCTGCAGGAAGGAAGAGACTGTATAAGGTTTAATGGACACTTCTCAGGCTGAGTCATGGAGGGGGTTTAATGGACACTTCTCAGGCTGAGTCATGGAGGGGGTTTAATGGACACTTCTCAGGCTGAGTCATGGAGGGGGTTTAATGGACACTTCTCAGGCTGAGTCATGGAGGGGGTTTAATGGACACTTCTCAGGCTGAGTCATGGAGGGGTTAATGATTGGAGATCAATGGAGGTCTGGCTGGGAGGGTGGCCGGTGGCCAGGGCAGTCTGAAGACATTCACTGAACACACAGACACCATTAACCCCACTCACATGCTGTGTTCTGTGGGGAACATGGTGAGTAGAAGAGGGTTTATGTTATAATGGAACATGATGGGATGCTTGTTGTTTATGAAGACCCCAATACAGTCCTTAGACTGATAGCAATACTTAATGCGGCTCTTAAATATTGTACAATTCTATTTCAGATAAGGCATCCATTTACCTAGGTTACTTCCTAGATTCCTGCCTTCTAGGGAAGTTTTGCCACTGTGCTCCTTCCTCTGCATTGCATGCTCTGAGGTTTTAGGCTGGGTATTTTGTATAAAAAATGTTAACCTTCATTTAACTAGGCAAGTCAGTTAAGAACAAATTCTTATTTACAATGATAGCCTACACCGGCCAAACTCGGACGACGCTGGGCCAATTGTGCGCCGCCCTATGGGACTCCAAATCACGGCTGGTTGTGATACAGCCTGGATTCGAACCAGGGTGTCTGTAGTGACACCTCTAGCACTGAGATGCAGTGTCTTAAACTGCTGCGCCACTCGGGGGTTTCTGTATAAGCACTTTGTGACAACTGCTGATGTAAAAAAGGGCTTTATAAAAAACATTTGACTGATTTGAAAAAAATTTAATAAATGAGGCTTCCCTTCCACTTTTTGTCTCACATCCACTTCTCACATCCCAGGGTTAATGTGTACGAAGGTTCCTGGCTCTAACGTCTATTGTTGCCCTGTTGTGTGGTTGGCAGAAACGGAGCTATAGAGACGGAAGGACAGTCTGTGAAACAAAGCCTCTATCCCCAGTCACCGCTCACTGTGCATCCTAAGAGGAGGTAAATGTGAGTCTTGATTCAACAGCACTCAGCTAGGCTAAGGCCCTCACCATCAACACTCCATTTCTAATTAATGGTAAGAGAGGGTTGAAGCCTGTTTTAACACCCGAGGCTGAGTGGATCACTGCTCCTGTACTGTAGCAGTGTCACCACAGCAGCCCACTGAATTTCTGCATGCCAAATGTCATAGAAAAAAGGGAATAGGGTGTCATTTGGGACGTGAAGGAAGCATGTAGCAGTCAGCGTAGGGTCATGTAATGTGTGGCTTTAGATCGAAGTCCCATGTTGTTAGCTGAGACGTATACAGAGAGAGAAGAGAAAGTAGTTTATGTGCTGATGTCATGCCATTGGAATGTATCATGCCATGTTAGATGTCATGCCATTGAAATATATCATGCCATGTTAGATATCATGCCATGTTAGATGTCATGCCATTGGAATGTATCATGCCATGTTAGATGTCATGCCATTGGAATGTATCATGCCATGTTAGATTAGAGGCTCACCATTGGGTTCTATAAATAAGAAGGGAATTGACCTGGGGGGGGTTCAGTGGAAATACACTGGTCCCTGTTGACAAGGGAGGGGAGGGGCAGCGCTGCGTGACTGAAACAGGCTAGGTGGGTGTGCCCTGAGATGTCATGGGTCTGAGCTCAGAGCAAACACTTGGCATGGAAAATGGTATCTCACTCTCACTGGACTACATGAAAGGAATAGACCACACACACACACACACACACACACACACACACACACACACACACGTTCGCTCAGTGTTCAAGAACAGAGCCCGGTACATTTCCGTATTAAGAAAAGTCTGGGGTAGATAAACACGTCCGGTTAAAAATGATAAAGAAAATATCCTCTGCCTCCAACCATGTGGTAGTGATAAAGTCAACTAAAACACAATCAATTATTCCACCTAAAACATTACAGCTCAGTGGGTTTCCTCCACATTGGCTCAACTATAAGTCAAAATACTGTTTGTCTGTGTCCCAAATGACACTCTATTCCCTACATAGTGTACTACTTGACTAGGTTCCAAAGGCTCTAGTCAAAATGTGTGCACTATATAGGGAATATGGTGCCATTTGGGCTGCAGATTGGAGTGGCGCAGGCAGACTGCAGAGATCAGCTGCTATTATTGATTCTGTAGAACAGGACTGCTGACTAAAAGCTGTGCGGTCTGTTCCCCCCTCTCCTCATCCCCCTCTGCTCTCCTTTCCTCATCCTCCTCTCATCCTCTCGTCTGTTAGATCTAATGAGGTTAAAGTGGAACCAAAGCAGCGTTTACCATTAACTACCAAATATTAACACAGTCACACACTAATCCCGAGGCTGGCCAGTCGAAGAATGTTTGTATGTGTGGGTGGGGGGGGGGGGGGCTGGGAGGGGGGGGGAAGCAATGATTACGTAAATGTGAGCAGCAGCTGAAATTAAAACCCCCTTGGGACGACAGGGCTATTCACTGACATTGCAGAGCTGTTGGGGACACAGTCAATCATGGTGAAATAGCTAGTGACCTCTAGAGAGTCAGATTGGGAAGGGGACATGGCTGGTGTGTGTGTGTGTATGTGTGTGTGTGCACGTACAGCTGGGGATAGGGGGCTGGAGCTGCAATGTGATCCCATTCACCTCTACTTCACTACTGCAAAGTCCGAGGCAGCCGTCCCCCCTCATACACAGAGTCCTGACGGAGCACAGATCCATGGAACAGAAAGGAGAGAGGCTCAACCTAAATCAGCCATGTCACCTTGGGCCGCAAGCCGCTGCCACAGCCACTCAAAAGTTCTCTTCGCTTGGAAAGTTAGAACATGAGAGAAAAAGCATTTATTAAATCAAAAAGATGAATTATGAAGGTTATAACTGAGAACCAATCACACTGACTGTGTCCCAAATGGCACTCTATTCCCTACTGCACTACCCTACAGGCCATCAAAGGTAATGCACTGTATAGGGAATAGGGGGCCATTTGAGACGCATAAGTGACATTGTGTAGCTGGTAGTACAGCTGTGCCCTGACAAGTAGAAGATGAGATTATTCCGATTCCCTTTCATGCATTCAACTGAAGGAACAACACTTGGCAGTTGTGAATGCCTGCTCTGCTCTTACTGCCACCACTGCAGATCACACATGCAAGCAGACACACACACACACACACACACACACACACACACACACACACACACACACACACACACACACACACACACACACACACACACACACACACACACAGCTCCAAATCTCCCCAGTTTGACTTGGTGGCACTCAGCTTTGTGAATGGCCTAAATGAAATTTGACATGTCAATAATATAACCTTAGATTATAAACATGAGTAAATTACTCCCTAAAAAGCTATCACTGCTGTATTCTTCATTTCACCAAATGAAAATGGTTATGAATTCAACTGATTAATCAAATTGTAATGCAGGGTAGTTATGCTGTATTCAGTCATCATTGCCAGTATTTACTGCAGACAATTAGGAACAGTTGATCTCCTGTTAACTCTTTAGAACCCATAGCGGCCGTCGACGGCCTTTCTTTAAAATTACTATAGCGGCTGCGAACGGACTTGTTTTTCTAACAATAATATCGCAAAATTCACATGGCAGTTATCATCAACCAGAAACAGGGTATGCTTTCATTTGACTTTTCAAAGCTTTGTTTTTACTTCATTACTCAAAGCGGACATGAATTTTCACTGTGAAAGAGGCTGTTGGTTGGTGATATGGATTCGGACACGTCCTTGCACTTTTAAAAGCAATGAGTAAAATATCTCATTGCATATCTCATTCCAAACTCATGGGCATTAATATGGAGTTGGTCCCCCCTTTGCTGCTATAACAGCCTCCACTCTTCTGGGAAGGCTTTCCACTAGATGTTGGAACAGTGAGGTCGGGCACTGATGTTAGGCGATTAGGCCTGGCTCGCAGTCGCCGTTCAAATTTATCCCGAAGGTGTTCGATGGGGTTAAGGTCAGGGCTCTGTGCAGGCCAGTCAAGTTCTTCCACACAGATTGCAACAAACCATTTGTGTATGGACCTCGCTTTGTGCACGGGGGCATTGTCATGCTGAAACAGGAAAAGGCCTTCAAACTGTTGCCACAGATGGAAGCACAGAATCGTCTAGAATGTCATTGTATGATGTAGCATTAAGATTTCCCTTCACTGGAACTAAGGGGCCTAGCCCGAACCATGAAAGACAGCCCCAGACCATTATTCCTCCTCCACCAAACTTTACAGTTGGCCCTATGCAACTGTGATTCATCACTCCAGAGAATGGGTTTCCACTGCTCCAGAGTACAATGGCGGTGAGCTTTACCCCACTCCAGCTGACTGCCGATTGTGCATGGTGATCTTAGACTTCTGTGTGGCTGCTCGGCCATGGAAACCCTTTTCATGAAGCTCCCAACGAACAGTACTTGTGCTGACGTAAATTTTCAGAAGAAGTTTGGAACTTGTAGTGAGTGTTGCAACCAAGGACAGACAATTCATACGCTCCACGTGCTTCAGCACTCGGAGGTCCCATTCTGTGAGCTTGTGTGGCCTACCACTTTGCGGTTGAGTCGTTGTTGCTCCTAGACGTTTCCACTTCACAATAACAGCAGTTACAGTTGACTGGGGCAGCTCTAGCAGGGCAGAAATTTGGCGAACCGACTTGTTGGAAAGGTGGCATCCTATGACGGTGCCACGTTGAAAGCCACTGAGCTCTTCAGTATGGCCATTCTACTGCCAATGTTGGTCTATTGAAATTGCATGGATGTGCGCTCGATTTAATATACCTGTCAGCAACAGTTGTGGCTGAAATAGCTGAATCCACTAATTTGAAGGGTTGTACACATACTTTTGTATATACAGTGTATGCCTGATGATGTCGACGTTTGATGCTGTGAAACTTATAGCTCTCAGAATAGAAAGTCCTGCCACGTCATGATAACTTGTTTGGAACAGGCAAGCACATCAGCGGTGGAGCAAAAATGATTGTGCTCCGTCTCATGGAAATACTTGAATTGTTTAGCTGTATTTTTATTTTTTTAATGTTTTTAACTAGGCAAGTCAGTTAAGAACAAATTCTTACTTACAATGATGGCCTATCCCGGCCAAACCCGGACGATGCTGCATCGCCCTGTGGGACTCCCAATCACGGCTGGATGTGATACAGCCTTGATTCGAACTAGGGACTGTAGTGACGCCTCTTGCACTGAGATGCAGTGTCTTAGATTACTGCGCCACTCGGGAGTATATAACTAGTTGGTTATTTTGTCTGTTTCTACCGAGCTGGAAATGGGCCAAGCTGCTTGCTATAGCTAGCTAGCTACCTAACTTTAACCATGCAAAATTTTCACCTACCTGTTCATTTACCCAGTCTGTCTATTAAGTAAACTATTATTACCCTCGCTCATATCATACGCATTAGCTACTGAAGTATTTCTCTGCCATCAACCTGTATAGTATAGTTAACCATCCAACATCCACCAATGTATAGTGTACATATTCAGCCAACCACTCATACTATGCTATGTCTTTTTATAGCTTTTTTTTGCACTCCAGATATCCTGTATTTCTATACTTTTTCATACTGCCGCTCTATGTATCATGTACCGTGTATCTGTCTTTTGTGTACTTTCGTTGTGGCATTTTGCACCTGCCCTGTGTTTTTGTTGTAGCTGCTTGATAATGAAATTTCCCCCCCGGGGGATCAATAAAGTACCTATCTATCTATCTATCTATCTATCTATCTATCTAACTGTCACTTTCACTAGCTAGCCATACAGACAACCAGCTAACTAGCCACCAAAATGAAGGCTAGAGTAATTCATGTTTCTGTTGGGGCTTAGCTTATGGTTTGTCTACATAGCCTAATTTTCCTATTATTTGACAGCTTAGCTGTAGGGTAGTAGATGCCCGAGCAGTGAAGTTCATATGATGAGTTGGATATTTATTTACATAGCCAGCTAACAAGTTGCTTGTTTTGTCCTGTTTCTACCGCAATTAATTTGGAAACTGTCCCAGCTTTGTAACTAATCAGCTAACATGGGCGAACTCTGTAGTTAGTCTGTCATGCAAGAAAGCAAGAGTTAATTGGAAGTGAGAGAGAGTGTGTGTGTGTGTGTGTGTGTGTGTGTGTGTGTGTGTGTGTGTGTGTGTGTGTGTGTGTGTGGAACGGGAGGCATGTAACTGTATCGCACAATTTATTATGGAAGCCAAACAAGAGATTATGTTCCCTCTGTTGTGGAGAGTCAGGACTCAGCAGCACAAGGCAGGGAGGAAGAGGAGTTAGAGATGATTGGAGGGATAGAGATGTCGAACAAGGTGGGAGGAGAATGGTGGGAGAGAGGAAGAGGAGAATGAAGGAGAGGAGAGTGAAGAAAGAGGAAAATGGAGGAGGAGGAAGAGGAGAAGGAAGAGGGAAGGGAAGAGGGAGAGCACATCCGAGAGGGGAGCTTGCCCAAGTGTGTCTTGCCCAAGTCCCATCATTCACCCATCTACCACACACCCTGGGCCTAAATATGACAGTGGCAGGGTTTTTGGAGTCGTTTTTAAAAGTGGTAGGAACTTTTACATGTTCCAAAGCTTGTAATGGACTACAACAAGAAAATGGGTGGGGTTGACCATCCTGACCAACTGAGGAGCTATTACAAGCAGAAAATGGTGGAAGAATTGGAGTTGGGATTATGCCGGTTCATAGCTAGGTACATGTCTAAGCAAAACACTCCACTTCGCCAGATAATTACACAATCCATCAAGTTAGCCAGATGTGTCTGGGGGTGATTACGGCCATCTATTGAATTTCATGAATGTGTACATGTCTAGACAATATTGACCAGTCCAATTAGCTAGATGTGGCTGGGGGTTGGTTATGGCATTTCCTTCACATGACCCATCAATTTAGACCAAAATATTTGTATCTGGACACTTTCTGTTTTTGATATTGCTACTAAGCAAGTAAACATTTCACTGTACCGTTTACACCTTCTGTATCCTGTGCATGTGACAAATAAACTTTGATTTTATATGATATAGTGTGTGTGTTACCAGAGACGGTAATGTGAAGAACAACATGACCTGCACCAGCCTCAAGGTGTGAACAATGCTGAATGGGTGAAGACAAAGAGCTCTCCAGTAGGTGTACCAAAACATTCAAGGGCCATTTTCTCAAAAGTGAAGTTACAAGTTTATCAACTTTCAAAGCAGAATTACTTTCCCATTGTTCTGCAGCTGTAGTGTATGATATACTATTTTCTAGTTCTGAGTCTCTACTTTTATCCACTGTAGAAAAAAAACACAATTTCGGTCACACATGTATCAAGTGTCTGAGAGAAGGAGTGCTGATTTAGGATCATGTACCCCCTGGTCCAGATTTTTTAATTCATTGTGATCTAAAATGCTAACCTGATCCTGGAATCAGCAATCCTACTCTGAGACGCTTGGTACAGACAGGAAATCGATCCTTTGTGAAAAGCTATGTGCGTCCCAATATTCTTATCTGTGCTTTATACGTCCCAATGACCCAGTATAGGACTCCGTTCCATATGGCACCCTATTCCCTTCATAGTGCACTACTTTTTACCATTAGGACTCACCCTCCCTCTCTTAGGATGCCTCTCAGTGAGTAGTGGCTGGAAATAGACACTCAGACTGGCCATCTCTATAGCCATTTCTGCCACCCCTGATCAAAAGTAGTGCACTATATAGGGAATAGTGTGCCAATTTTGGACACCGCCTAGGACGTGGTGGTCAGTGGTCACACTGTGTAGGTAATAAATGGGCGTAGTGAAACAGATAAAACAGGTCCAGTACCATTGAAAATTATCATTACTGTCCATTCATGGTCCTATTTCCCTTCCGCAATCAGATTCCCCATGGGTTTAACCTGCGATCTACAGCCATAGTGAATAGGGTGCCATTTGGGACACAGTCAGAGAGAAGACAAGCACTGGTGACATTTGCTGCTTGGACTGCACTGACACTGGCAGGTAGGGTGGAGAAAATGCACACACAGCAAACGGAAGAAAATCCATATGAATTCAATCTCTTCTTGACAGCATCCATTCTGATTAAAGAACACTTTCCAAACATGTTTGCCAATGGAAGAAGTGCTCAGAAAGTGACTTTTTGGACCCGAATGCCAAAACATTCAAGAGATAAAGGTGATCAAAGTTGACCCATTTTGAATACCCCACCATACTATGGAGACATCCATGTCTTCATCACTGGAAAATAAACAGTTGAGTTTGATATAATTTAAAAGCTTACAAACAGGGTTGTCAAACTATTTTATTTTTTATGCTGATTTTATTCATTTTTGCATATGTTGTAGCTTGAACCCTACTTTACATCTGAGGTTTTTGTGTTGTGCCCACCATCGGTTGAGACACATGCTCTTGAATAGAGGGTGGGTGTTACTTCAATCACATAAATATAATGCATAGAATGGACCTATCCCTTCAGACCACTGCAATTTAGCTGGTACACTATTTACATTTTAATTGAATAGAATTTTGTACTTCTTATTACTACCACAAAGATGTACCCACTGTCGAATGTCAACTTAAAATGGTCATGTCTATTCTGTGACCTTCGACTGTCTGAATATTTGCAATCAAACGCCAGAATTTTCTCTATCTCCTTAGCTATCATACTCTAATTCCACTGATTTCAAAACTCAGTCCTCCAGCAAGTTTTTTTAAAAATGTGTTTTATTTAACTAGGCAAGTCAGTTAAGAACAAATTCTTATTTACAATGACGGCCTACCAAAAGCCAAAAGACCTCCTGTGGGGCTGGGATTAAAAAATGAATATAGGACCAAACACACATCACGACAAGAGAGACAAAACAACACTACCAAAAGAGATACCTAAGACAACAACATAGCAAGGCAGCAACACATGACAACAACAGCATGGTAGCAACATAACATGACAACATGGTAGCAACACATGGTAGCAGTACAAAACATGGTACAAACATTATTGGGCACCGACAACAGCAAAAAGGGCAAGAAGGTAGAGATGACAATACATCACACAAAGCAGCCACAACTGTCAGTAAGAGTGTCCATGATTGAGTCTTTGAATGAAGAGATTGAGATAAAACTGTCCAGTTTTGAGTGTTTTTTGCAGCTCTTTCCAGTCACTAGCTGCAGCGAACTGAAAAGACGAGCGACCCAGGGACGTGTGTGCTTTGGGGACCTTTAACAGAATGTGACTCGCAGAACGGTGTTGTATGTGGAGGATGAGGGCTGCAGTAGATATCTCAGATGGGGGGATGACGCCTAAGAGGGTTTTATAAATAAGCATCAACCAAGGGTTCTTGCGCCGGTATACAGAGATGACCAGTTTACAGAGGAGTATAGAGTGCAGTGATGTGTCCTATAAGGAGCATTGGTGGCAAATGATGGCCGAATTGTAAAGAACATCTAGCCGCTCGAGAACACGCTTACCTGCCGATCTAGAAGTTATGTCCCTGTAATCTTGCATGGGTAGGATGGTCATCTGAATCAGGGTTAGTTTGGCAGCTGGGGTGAAAGAAGAGCGATTACCAAGTCTAGATTTAACTTTAGCCAGCAGCTGTGCTGAGAGAAGGCCAGTGTACCGTCTAGCCATACTCCCAAGTACTTGTATGAGGTGACTACCTCAAGCTCTAAACCATCAGAGGTAGTAATCACACCTGTGGGGAGAGGGGCATTCTTCTTACCAAACCACATGACCTTTGTTTTGGAGGTGTTCAGAACAAGGTTAAGGCAGAGAAAGCTTGTTGAACACTAAGAAAGCTTTGTAGAGCATTTAACACAAAATCCGGGGAGAGGCAAGCTGAGTATAAGACTATCATCTGCATATAAATGGATGAGAGAACTTCCTGCTGCCTGAGCTATGTTGTTGATGTAAATTGAGAAGAGCGTGGGGCCTAGGATTGAGCCTTGGGGTACTCCACTGGTGACAGGCAGTGGCCGAGACAGCAGATTTTCTGACTTTATACACTGCACTCTTTGAGAGAGGTAGTTAGCGAACCAGACCAAAGACCCCTCAGAGACACCAATACTCCTTAGCCGGCCCACAAGAATGGAATGGTTTACTGTATCAAAAGCTTTGGCTAAGTCAAAAAAAGCAGCACAACATTGCTTAGAATCAAGGGCAGTAG
Organism: Thymallus thymallus; assembly: GCA_023634145.1. NCBI lineage: Eukaryota > Metazoa > Chordata > Actinopteri > Salmoniformes > Salmonidae > Thymallus > Thymallus thymallus. Next base: position 18,695,302 of record CM042382.1, on the reverse strand, counting down.
TGACATCATTGAGGACCTTTAAGGTTGCAGTGGCACATCCATAACCTGAGCGGAAACCAGATAGCATACCAGAGAGAATACTATAGACATCAAGAAAGCCAGTCAGTTGATTATTGACAAGTTTTTTTCCAACACTTAATAAACAGGGCAAAATAGAAATAGGCCTATAACAGTTAGGATCAGCTTGACCTCCCCCTTTAAATAAAGGACTAACCGTGGCTGCCTTCTAACCGTGGAACCTCCCCAGAATGGAGAGACAGGTTAAAAAGGTTGGCGATTATGGGGGCAGCAACCTTAAAGAAGGAAGGGTCTAAACCATCTGACCCAGATGATTTTTTGGGGGCAAGTTTCAGGAGCTCCTTTAGTACCTCGGACTCAGTGACTGCCTCCAGGGAAAAACTTTGTAGCGGGGCAGGGGAAAAAGAGGGAGAAGCATTAGAAGGGGTGGCAAATGAGGAAATGTTGGATGGGCAAGGAGGCATGGCTGAGTCAAATAAGAATCCTGGCTTAATGAAGTGTTGATTAGCGCTCAGCCATGTGCTTCTTGTCATTAACAACCACATCATCAACTTTAAAGGACATGGGCAGCTGTGAGGAGGAGGGTTTATTCTCCAGGTCTCTAAACGTTTTCCAGAATTTCTTGGGGTTAGACCCACAGAGAGAGAACTTTTCCTTAAAGTAACTAACTTTGGCCTTCCGGATAGCCTGAGTGCACTTACTTCTCATTTGCCTGAACGAGCATGTGCCGGGCCTTTCGCCAAATGTAATTGTTGAGGTGGAGTAACTCTGCAAGATCACGGTCGAACCAGGGGCTGAACCTGTTTTTAATTCTCGTTTTTTCTTTATGGGGGGCGTGTTTGTTAACAATACCACTGAAAACATTAAAAAAGAAGTTCCAAGCGTCTTCGACAGAGGGGATCAAGCTGATTCTATTCCATTTTACAGAAACCAGTTCATGAAGGAAGGCTTGCTCATTAACGTTTTTTAGCAAGTGTCTATGACAAATCAGGACAGGTAGTTTCACTGAGCAGCCTTTACGAACACAGGCTGTAAAACAGTGATCACTAAGGTAATTATAGAAAAGCACCAGACTGATACCAATCAGGATTATTTGTGAGGATAACATCAAGAAGAGTAGCCTTTTCTGAGTGTTTGATTCATACCTTGTGGGATTGCTAATAATCTGAGAACGATTTAGGGAGTCCCATTGCTTTAGGACATGGTCAGGTGGTTTAAGCATGTCCCAGTTTAGGTCACCTAGCAGGACAAATTCAGACTTATTGTAAGGGGCCAAGAGAGAGCTTAGGGCAGGTAGGGTACAGGCCGGTGTTGATGGAGTACGATAGAACCCAGCAACATTCAACAAAGAGTTATTTGAAAGTTTAATACTTAAAACCAGAAAATCTCATTGTTTGGGGACAGACTTGGTGGAGACAACCGAGCACTGAATGTGATCCTTGGTAAAAATTGCCACTCCCCCACCTTTGGAAGATCTGTCTTGCCGAAAAAAGGTTAAAACCAGAAAGGTTAACAACAGTATTCAAAACACTCTTCCTTAACCACGTCTCAGTAATGACCAACACATCTGAATTGGAGCTGTGAACCCACACTTTCAATTGATCCATTTTAGGTAATAAGCTTCTAGTGTTAACATGCAGAAAACCCAGGCTTTTACGAGAGCAGAAATCAGTGAAGCAGATATCAGAGCACAAGTCAGAATTGGGGCTAGCAACAGTAGTAACAGTAGATGGGCCAGGGTGTACATGCACATTACCAGATATCATCAACAGTAATACAGTCAAGGCATGGCATAGGACAGGGAGAGCGCTGCAGTGCTGATGTATGACATGAATGTGCATCAGATGGCAACAAGATCATATTGTACGGCAATTTCATCAGGTAACATGAATACAAAGCCGGCTGGAGGTGGTTAGAATGGGATGGTAGGCCAAAAGTCTGTGTAACCAATAGAGAGTGTGGGAAGAGACAGGCTGTCCCACGGTTGGGTAAAGAAAGTTTGTAGTCAACAAAGCATGTATGAGACATCAGGCAAATGCCAAAATAGAAAAATGTGCTAAAATAAATAACGACTTGGGGCTAGCCATTGTAACAGTGCCTGTGTGCTGGAGGAAAAATGCCAGTGAATGGGCTCTGAACAGCAGGAGGGGCCTTCAAAGCCTCTGGATCTCTCGCTTCACACGTGGGAAGTGTGGTTGGGGGTACTTGCTTGAAGAAAATGGCAGTGGATGGCCTCTGAACAGCTTCAAAGGATTCAACACCTATCTTCACACCTCAGTTCTAGTTGAAGTTGTATCAGATTCCAGGATCTCAAGACTTTGATTGCCAGAGCACCCCCTGAATAGCTTGGGAAAATGAAATCCTTGATAGAGTTTTCCAGGTAAACATTGTCCAAAAAGTAGGTTGTAAGTTTTGATCTTGAGTGAAGGTTAAGTTGTGGAGGTTAAGTTCTGTCTTTTTCCGTGGTTAATTTAACAATTGTATTTGTATTTACAGATGGCATACAAGTTTGTTATTAAGGCACATAAAAGTTCACGTTCCAGAAGGCATTTCTGGCAAAAGACTCATTTTATAAAAGGTTTTTTAAAAGTTTACGCTCTCCTGTGGAGTAGTGAGGCGCGTCATACGCCTAGTTTCCTGAAACGAGCCACAAATAGTATAAAATAGAGTTTGTGTTTTTAGATCAGACGTTTAAGGTTAAACAATGATAATTATTTCTAGAAAATATAAAAAAGTTTGATATAATTTAAATTTACAAACAAGGTTGTCAATCTCAACAGTTTATCTTTTCCAGTGATGAAGACACAGTCTCATGGTATGGTGGGGTATGCAAAATAGGTCAACTTTGAGCACCTTTATCTCTTGAATGTTTTAGCATTCAGGTCTAAAAAGTAACTTTCTGACCACTTCTACAATGGGCAAACATGTATGGACAGTTCCGTTCAAATCAAAAACGGTGCTGTCAAAAAGTGATTGAATTCAAATGGATTCATCTGATAAGGAACGGTTCTGTCGTTCTGCCAAGTAAATTAATCACCATTTCATTAATTAATGACTGAGGCAATAAGCAATGTGCGGTGATGGACTCTTTACAGTGTTCACAGAAGGCTTTCCATGTGAATTTGCCTAATAATCCATCACTCAGGCGGGGGGAGGCTGGATAAGGCTGATTGGCCAGTATGTACCATAGTAGAATACTGATCTGGGCACGTATTAAAGCATTTCATAGTACGAGTGTTGGTCTATGAATACTGATTTATTCCCCCCTCTCACTCAACCAGTCGACAGAGATGCTCTAGTCAGTCTCCAACAGACAGACTCCTTCCAAACTGCACTCCAAAGAAAGGAGCAGCTGGATAAGGTTACCTAGCAACCACAGTCTTCTGGAGACAGGAGAGGCCATTTTTCCCTGTGGTGATTGCACTTACAGTGGTTGTTAGGTACAGTGCTTATTCGTGTAATTACTCAAAGTATTTACGTAGCTAGAACGGTTTGTTGGCGGTTTGATAACTAGTGGAAAACAGGCTAAAAGGTATTTCTCTATTCAAACTGTCCACAGGACCAGGGCACCATTTTTGACCAGAGAATTACCTTTTAGTCTGTTTTCCCTGAGAGCACACATGCACCATTATCCTCCGGAGGGAGAGACCCTACATGTAGATTGTATCGCTTGTTTTCTGCTAGTCATTTTAAAAAAGTGTCCCGCGTCACTACTTCACAGGAGAGCCATTTGAACGTAAACCTATTTTTTTTTATCAAAATGCGTGTGTGTGAACTTTCATGTGCCTTAATAACAAAGATGTCTGCTATCTTTAAATACAAATAAAATTGTTAAAATTAAGAGCCTAGTTGGTTTAGCCACAGAAAAAGACACAAACCTTCCTGCTAGCCATGATTGGCTGAGATAATGGGTGGGCTGGAAATGCCGAGAGATGAGTTTGGATTTTATTCTGCCATGTAGCACAATTCTGTCTATAACAACATGAGCTGGTCAGTATGTGTAGATAATCCTTTCTAGCGCAGCTTTTTTGATAGATATCACGTAGTAGAACTGCAAAGATGTTGCTCTCCACTTTCTGGAGGACCGAGTTTTGAAATCAGTGGAATTAGAGTATGATAGCTAAGCAGAAAGAGAACAAACAGAAAGCTGTTGTATAAAACACCCGTTTCCGAATTACATCTTCAAACTGAGGCAACCATAGCATCCGTGATAGAGAGGGAGAAGCGTCCATCCATATGTACGGGTAAGATAGTCTAGCTAACTACATTTTCAGATATTCCGATAATTTTCTCAGAAAGTCATTTTCATTTCAAGTTAAAGGGTACTGTTAGCTAGCTAGCGTTACGTGTATGATCTTTCTAGATATATTATTAGTATCTCAGAGCCATTTGCATTGCTATTTATAGCCTAATGTTAGCTAGCTAGCTAACATTGAACCTGGTTGGTTAGCTACCTGCAGATTCATGCAGGGTAGTAACTATAAATTGGGATTATGGTTAATGGTTTAGCTAGCTAGCTACATGTCTAAACAAAGGACTCCACTATGCAAGTAACCATTTCAATAGAATGTTCATGATATCACTGCGACTGTCGATAGATGTAGCTGGTTGCTCTGGCTATCTTCTCCGATTTCAATACGCAGAATAACTGAGAAATATACGAACGCTCAACACCCGTTGAGTATGGTCGGTGTCAGTAGACGTTGGCAAAAAAAGCGCCCTGGATAACATAAAAACAGCCTAACCAGCTCTGCTAGTCAGAGTGAGCTGCTCTCTTATTTGTGTCTGGAAGTAGCTAGCCAACGTTAGCCAGTTAGCTTGGGTGCTTGACTGCTGTTAGGTCAGAACACTTGGATCAACCCTACTCCTCGGCCAGAACGTCCAGTGTGCGCTATGAACGCTCAGAGCGAAACGCTCTGAATTTACGAACGGACAATCTGACAACACCCTGAGTTTACGGACGCCCAGAGCACACTCTGGCACTCCAGATAACTGAAGTTGAAGGGAAACCACTTCTACCTCTTTCTCATCTACTTGTCGACCTTGAGAATATTCAGCTGACATCTTTTAAAACCATTTTGTGAGGTGTCTTTTCAGGAAACTGAGGCCATTATCAAAGTCTGCCAAAAATGATGGCATAATGGGCTTCATTCAATTTGAGACTACTTGAGCATGTAAACTGTTCTAATGGAAGACAAGGTCCAAAGGACAACGGTCCCAAACAAAACTAAACAAATGGAACAGAAGAATTGGAAAATCAACTCTAATCAATCAAATCCTATCTGTCCGTATTCAAACCACGTCTCATGTTGTGTAACCTTTTTTTTAACTAGGCAAGTCAGCTAAGAATAAATTCTTATTTACAATGACGGCCTACCTACAGGGTCAGCCATAGTAGTACAACGGCCCCTGGAGCAAATTAGGGTGAAGTGCTTGCTCAAGGATACACAGGTTTTTTCACCTTGTCGGCTCAGGTATTTGAACCAGCCACCTTTCGGTTACTGGCCCAATGCTCTAACGCTCTACATGTAGTTTTGACATAAATATATTTTCGCTATTCTCTACAAAAACAATCTGTGTGTAGTGTACTCTAGGGACACCATTCCAGCAAAAGTCAAGAAAGGTCAAGAAAGCAAAGCGGCTCACCACCTTCCAGGAGCCACTGCTAGCACAACGTTATTTACTGTAACTATGTCTATGTTTAAACATCCTTAAAAAAGACCCAGAGTGGTCAGTCAAACGGATGGCAAAAGGGGGCCTGTCTGTGCGTGAGGGGTCAGATTGGGGGCATTGTTGGCAATGATCTGAATACAGCTCATGCCTTTGAGGTGCTTCCCTTCGGGCGTCCCAGTCAATCAGTCACCTAACACAGACTGGTGAGGAGTGAGACGGTTGCTGTGAGTCCCAAATGGAACCCTATTCCCTATTTAACTAGGCAAGTCAGTTAAGAACTAATTCTTATTTACAATGACGGCCTAGGAACAGTGGGTTAACTGCCTTGTTCAGGGGCAGAACAACAGATTTTTACCTTGTCAGCTCAGGGATTCGATCCGGCAACCTTTCAGTTACGGACCAAACACTCTAACCACTCGGCTACCTGCCACCCCTATGTAGTGCACTACTTTTGACCAGGGCATATTCCACTATATAGGGACTAGGGTGCCATTTGGGACTCAGTCTGGGGTCATGAGAAAATGCACTGTGCTGCCCCTCTGTACTAAATAAACCCTAAACAGATGTCCACAGTTGTCCCGGCCTCCTCTCTAGAACTCACAGAGAGAGGCTTCACAGGGGCCTAACATGTTGCTATTTCTGGAGCTAATAACTCAGATCCCCACTCACTGCCCCTTGGCCAGAGTAGGGAGAGTAGTCCATCCCCCTCTGCCCCTCTCCCCCACAGCCTGCATGACACTGCCCCGTCTCCCCCTGCCCCCTCACCACGATCCACAGTCGATCCACAGTAGAGTAGCTACCCTCGCTCTCCCACTCTGTCCCCTCTCTACACTTTGACCCCACCCCTTCCCTGAGCCACACTGATTACACCAATGAGGTTATGAGTTTTTAATTTGTTCATTCTTCAAAAGAGCACGAGAGTCATGAAATGACAGTGTAAATAAAGCATTCCATGAAAAGTATAACAAATGGATGTATATTTAGTCAAGGACAAAGACATGATGATTCATCATCTAGGGCTACTCCTCCCTCTCCCTTGAAAATCCTTTGGCAGTTCTCTCCTACTCCAATATCATACACAATGGGCAAATATATGATCTGTTCTGATTACTAGGGAAAATCTATGCCATATGTCCAAATGAAAACAGACACCAAATATAGCTAGAACACCATGTAGACTTCTTGGCAAACAACATTACAGCCCCAGTCCAGTTCTAAAAAAAGACATAGGCTTTTACAAGCGTCACTGCTGAGGTTACTACCTTTTTGAAGATTGTGTTCCATGATATAATACACTGAACAAAAATATAAAAACGCAACAGATTTTAAAGTTACAGTAAGGAAATCAGTCAATTAAAATAAATTCATTAGGCCCTAATCTATGGATTTCACATGACTGGAAATACAGATCTGCATCTTTTGGTCACAGAACTTTTTAAAAAACTTTTAAGGTAGGGGTGTGGATCAGAAAACCAGTCAGTATCTGGTGTGACCACCATTTTCCTCATGCAGCGCGACACATCTCCTTCGCATAGAGTTGATCAGGCTGTTGATTGTGGTCTGTGGAATGTTGTCCCACTCCTCTTCAACAGCTTGCAAAGTTGCTGGATATTGGTGGGAACTAGAACATGATGTCGTACACGTCGATCCAGAGCATCCCAAATATGCTCAATGGGTGACATGTCTGGTGAGTATGCAGGCCATGGAAGAACTGGGTCATTTTCAGCTTCCAGAATTGTGTACAGATCCTTGCGACATGGGGACATGCATTATCATGCAGAAACACGAGGTGATGGCGGCGGATGAATGGAACAACAATGGGCCTCAGGATCTCACAGTATCTCTGTGCATTCAAATTGCCATTGATAAAATGCAATTGGGTTTGTTGTCCGTATGCTTATGCCTGCCCATACAATAACCCCACCGTCACCATGGGGCACTCACCATGTTCACAACGTTGACCTCAGCAAATCGCTCGCCCACACAACGCCATGCTGTCTGCCCGGTACAGTTGAAACCGGGATTCATCCGTAAAGAGCACACTTCTCCAGCATGCCAGTGGCCATCGAAAGTGAGCATTTCCCCACTGAAGTTGGTTACGACAACGAACTGCAGTCAGGTCAAGACCCTAGTGAGGACGACGAGCATGCAGATGAGCTTCCCTGAGACGGTTTCTGACAGTTTGTGCAGAAATTATTTGGTTGTGGAAACCCACAATTTCATCAGCTGTCCAAGTGGCTGGTCTCAGACGACCCCGCAGGTGAAGAAGCCGGATGTGGAGGTCCTGGGTTGTCGTGGTTATTCCAGCTCATGAAACATGGGACCAACACTTTACATTTTGCGTTTATATTTTTGTTTAACACTACACTTGATATTTCTGTTTCAAGCAATTCATTTTAAATGCCACGCTTTTTTTTTTTACCAAATAGCAATTAGGATGTGTTATCTGTAATGGTTATTTTAAATTAGCCATTGTTGTGATCTGTCGGCATATAGATAAATGCACAGATCTTTTTTTTCCAGTGTTCTAAAAATATAGATTTTTCCCATTTAGAGTACTCAAACAGTCAAAAAATGTAAAATGCCCATTCCTAGTAAATATAAACCGAGGTTAAATCTCCTGAGAAAAGCAATGATTCAATTGTGTACAATACAGTACTAAAGCACAACACTGGCTTACAGTGGTCTACATGTGTCTGGAGTTAAGATGCATGGAATTCTATGTAAAGAATAGTCCTTTCAGATTATTACCAAAGCACACAAGACCCCAAACAAATTGTGTTATTAACATATCAAATATGAATCTAATTTCCAACGAGCGTGGGGTGGAATTTTAAACAGCCTTTCCATTCCTCTGCTTGAAGGGGTCATTCTCAGAGGCACACAATGGCTACGTCCCAAATAGCACACTTTCCCTATTTAGTGCATTATTTTGACCAGTACCCTGGCCAAAAGAAGTGAACTATAAAGGGAATAGGGTGCCATTTTGGATGCATCCACTATCTCTTCATCATAATTGTAGCCGCTGCCCCAGTTACATTAATGAAGAGTTTTACAGTTGAGGACAGTGTTCTTGCTTTACAGACCAATCCCCACATGGTTACATAATGGCGAGAGATCTACAAGACATGTTATATTACACTGGTATCTTACAGACAGGGGATACGTCCCAAATGGCACCCTAGTCTCTTTATAATGCACTACTTTTAACCAGAGCCCTTGTATTAAACTACTTTCAAGAGTGAACTATTTTATTGTATTTATTTTCTAAATTGTGTTAATGCTGTGATGTCATCAACGGGAGCCATGCTTTTACTCTTCAGTTTGCTCAGAGCGTGATGAGGAGAGATATGCGTTATGTATGCTCCGGTCTTTTGAATGCACAAGGAAAGACAAGCAAAAATTATATTGTCACTGATTTAGTGTTGCATTACGTTTATAGAAATATATATTCACGTGAATGGGGATAATGTTCGAGTGCAACTTTGATTGCAACTTTGCAAGGCTAGCCCAGCTGTCGTTAGCTTGGTGGCGGGAGAGCGTCTCCTTCAGGTGTAGACAGCGCGAGTTCTGACGATTTTCTCACGGGCATTCTGCACTGTCTTTTGTCTATTATCAGGCAAATATACTTGTATGGAGTCCAGACGGCAGCATTAACCTTTGCCTTGTATTTGTATCCATTCCATGCAGGTATGTTGTAAAAAAGTGACGATTTTGTATTTCATGTTTAAATGTGCCTAGTTAGCTGTCGTTCATTTTGTTACCTGTTCGGTCATGTCAAAAATGGCATTGTTGCTTCATTAGTATGCCTCAGGTATAATAGTACACTCTCTAAGAAATATTTAGTACTTATTAGCAAATTATTAGTTTATTGGTGTACATTTATAAAACGAAATGTGAGTCTTTTGAAAATATGAATGTGTACATTTTGTACAATGTATTTTTTTTTGTTGATGTGAGTTTGCTCAGAGCGTGATGAGGAGAGGCAAATATACTTGTATGGAGTCCAGAAGGCAGCATTAACTATTTGTATCCATTCCATGCAGTCATTAAAAGAGAGACAACCGGCAGAATTGTGTGCAGAGCCTTGCCTTCCACCTACACCTTACCAGAACACAACGCAGAAAGTTACCGGTACAGAACCGGTTACACTAAGCTTATACAACCCCGGCCTCAACTCCCTCACACCTTAAGAAACCCTGAAGCTGAAGTAAGCGGAAGCTGAAACGTAAGCGCCTCTATTGTGTGATTTAGAACTGAATGGTCTAAGCATATCAATATCCTGTAGGTCTACACTGACGGTGCTCATGTTTATAGACCCGGCAGGCAGCAATCATACAAGTTGCTCTCTGAGACCTCTGGGGGATATAAGCCAGAATTTGACAGGCTTGGACATTAAGAGAAATGCCTCTACTCATGTTTGTTAAGTGAGCTGCTGCATTCTCCTCCTTTTGTCTGTCCATCGATGTGACCAAGTCAACCACTCAGATGACAGGAATGTGTGACCAACGAATGCTATCCACAGCTAACATTGCTACGCTGATCAGGAGGAGACAAGGCACACATGTAGAAGACGACTACTACAGGATAATTAGATATACAACTGCCATTTTAAAGGGGAAAAAATTAGATGGGAAGAAACTGGATATGAGTGGAGGACACAGGACAACGAAAGCTGTATTCCACAGCTCCAACCGACCCGCAGTACAAAGAGGATCAGACAGACCAATGGAACTGTCAGCAGGACCAACCAGGTTCTGGACATCACCATCATGTCTGGAATGCATTTCATATTCAGCCTCATTGTTTCCAGCATCTCATCACATCTAAATCACCCCCTATTCTCTAATTAGTGCACTACTCCTACTGTATGTCCCGTCTTCTTGCCGGTCCTGCTGGTCATTTGTATTACATTGTGTTATAACAAAACTACAGCATTCTATCAATTATGTTTGACAACGGGTTTGTGATATTTTATGTACAGTATTATAGTACCCCCACAACGCTCAATGATACGCTAATCTACAGCAGAACCTTACTACAGCGGAACCTTACCCGACCCAAGCACATAGATTAGTAATCTACAAAACTGATAGTAAGTGGCAAGAAACACATGTACAGGAAAAGCAACTGGAAAAATAAACATAAGCTACATCCCAAATGTAATTCCTCTCTGAAGTGCACTAGGGCCCTGGTCAAAAGTAGTGCACTGAATAGGGAGTAAGGTATAATTTGGAACGCACTCATGACTAGCTATGTGGAGTATGAACTAAGGAAGCAACCTTGACAATAACCAGCTTGCTGCTGTGGTACTCAATCCCTACAGGGAAACTGATAAAGTCAGGATTCCTCCCAGCTCTGTGTGTGCTATGTGTTTGTACAGCTCTGCTCTGTAGCTTAAAATAAAGCTTCATGATGTGGAGCCTTGTGACGTGCTACTAATCCGCTCCTAAAAACATGCATTGTGTTGTCCTACAATGGCCAAGACCTTTTCCTTACAAACAGGGTCCCAACCACCCACAGCATTGCATTTAGGATACATCCCAAATGGCACCCTATTCCGTATGGGCCATGGTCAAAAGTAGTGCACTAAATTGGAAATAGTGTGCCATTTGGGATGCAAACGTACTGTTCTAATGTATTTAGCTTTGGACAACGAAATTGAAAGAGCGTTGTTAGGGCGTACAGTGCATTCAGAAAGTATTCAGACCCCTTGACTTTTTCCACTTTGTTACAGCCTTATTTTAAAATGTATTAAATTCAAATATTCTAATCAATGTACACACAATACCCATAATGAAAAAGCGTAAACAGGTTTGTTTGCAATTTTTTAAAACAGAAATACCTTATTTACATAAGTATTTAGACCCTTAGCTATGAGACTCAAAACTGAGCTTTCCATTGATTGGCAGCAGCGGTAGCGTGCTGGGCCCATAACCCAGAGGTAGATGGATCGAAACCATCCTCTGCTATCCAGTTGGTTTGTTATGAAATTTCCCCCCCGGGGGATCAATAAAGTACCTATCTATCTATTGTCTTTGAGATGTTTCTACAACTTGATTGGAGTCCACCTGTGGTAAAATCAATTGATGGGACATGATTTGGAAAGGCATACACCTGTTTATATAAGGTCCCACAGTTGACAGTGCATCAAAGCAAAAACCAAGCCATGAGGTCGAAGGAATTGTCAGTAGAGCTCCGAGACAGGATTCGTGTCGAGGCACAGATCTGGGGAAAGGGTACCAAAAGACTTCTGCAGCCTTGAAGGCCCCAAGAACACAGTGTCCTACATCATTGTTAAATTGAAGAAGTTTGGAACCACCAATACTCTTCCTAGAGCTGGTCGCCCAGCTAAACTGAACAATTGGGGGAGAAGGGCCTTGGTCAGAGAGGTGACCAAGAACCCGATGGTCACTCTGACAGAGTTCCTCTGTGGAGATGGGAAAACCTTCCAGAAGGACAACCATCTCTGCAGCACTCCACCAAATCAGGCCTTTATGGTAGAGTGGCCAGACGGAAGCCACTCCTCAGTAAAAGGCACATGACAGCCCACTTAGAGCTTGCCAAAAGGCACCTAAAGACTCTGACCATGAGAAACAAGATTCTCTGGTATGATGAAACCAAGATTGAACTCTTTGGCCTGAATGCCAAGCGTCACGTCTGGAGGAAACCTGGCACCATCCCTAAGGTGAAGCATGGTGGTGGCAGGATCATTCTGTGGGGATGTTAGTCATCTACAGAGACTAGTCAGGATTGAGGGAAAGATGAACGGCGCAAAGTACAGAGAGATCCTTGATGAAAACCTGCTCCAGAGCGCTCAGGACCTCAGACTGGGGCAAAGGTTCACCTTCCAACAGGACAACGCAGGAGTGGCTTCAGGACATGTCCTTGAATGGCCCAGCAAGAGACCGGACTTGAAACCGACCTGAAAATAGCTGTGCAGCGAAGCTCCCCATCCAACCTGACAGAGCTTGAGAGGATCTGCAGCAAAGAATGGGACTCTTCCCAAATACTGGTGTGCCAAGCTGTTTGCGTCATACCCAAGACGACTCAAGGCTGTAATTGTTACCAAAGGTGCTTCAACAAAGTACTGAGTGTCTGAATACTTTTGTAAATGTCATATTTCCAAATGTTTTTTCTTTGTCATTATGAGGTATTGTGTGTAGATTGAGGGGAAAAAACGATTACATCAATTTTAGAATAAGGCTGTAACATAACATAATGTGAAGTCAAGGAGCCTGAATACTTATACTGAATGCACTGTATATGTTGTTACAGTATTCTCAGGGTGTTCTGGTGGTGGTGGAGCAACGGATTACAAAAACATTAAATCAGATTACAGCTACTTTTGAAAAACTACTGATTACTTCTAGGATTACTTAAATTCAGAAGGGATGTTTGATATTTATATTTTTTCAATGACATTCAAAACAGCATTGAAAAAAGGAGCAAGTTTAAATTAGTTACACCTGAGCGAGTCTGACCACAAGTCAGAGAACACTATGACGACACACCAAATGTGTTTGATAAATCGTGGGAAAAGAGCAGGAATAGTCTTTTGTAGGCTACAGTCCAAGCTGTCTTCCAATGGTGCAACTGCGGTCGGCATCCAAAGATTATCCAACTTGAATAAACGCTTGGAGGTAAGGACGACAGCAGTGGTGTATCCTACGTGATACGGATATCCCTCATTATTGATATCTACATAGCGCATTGATGTGAATCACACTGCTGCTATCTCATTTAGCTATTAGCGCCTTACGGATTGTACACTAAACAAAAATATAAACGTAACATGTAAAGTGTTGGTCCCATGTTTCATAAGCTGAAATAAAAGATCCCTGAATTGTTCCATACGCACAAAAAGCTTATATCAAGAAGCTTATTAAAAGCATGATCATTATACATGTGCATCTTGGGCTGGGGACAATAAAAGGCCACTTTAAAATGTGCAGTTTTGTCAAACAATGCCACAGATGAGGGAGCGTGAAATTGGCAATTCCTGACTGCAGGAATGTCCACCAGAGTTGTTGCCAGAGAACTGAATGTTAACTTCTCTACCATAAGCCGCCTCCAACGTCATTTTAGAGAATTTGTCCAACAGGCCTCACAACCGCAGACCACGTGTAACCAATCCAGCCCAGGACCTACACATCCGGCTTCTTCACCGGAGGGTCGTCTGAGACCAGCCACCCGCACAGCTGATGAGTATTTCTGTCTGTATTAAAGCCCTTTTGTGGGGAAAAACTCACTCTTATTGGCTGGGCCTGGCTCCTCAGTGGGTGGGCCTATGTCCTGATTTCCTTCTATGAACGGTAAATCAGTAAAATCATTGTTGCATTTATATTTTTGTTCAGTATAGTTGTTGTGGATGGCTGTTCACAATTGTATAGGCCTGTGTATTTTAACCCAACAATGGTTGAATTGAAGACGTTTAAGATACCTATCAATCCTTTTTTTTAGCGACCAGTGGACAGCCAGATTAAAATGCACTCTTACAACAGCTGCATAGTCCAGATCCCAGATTATGGAATAAAGGTTTGAGGGAGTTCTTCTCTTCTGAACACCTACATGGTATTGTGTTTCATACTCTCAAAAACAAGTTTAATTTAAGAAGACCACGAGTGGGGCTTTTATTGCTCAATCTAATTTGTGCTGATTAAAATAAAAATGTTCATAGGCTTAACGAACACATGCTCAAACTCACAATACCATGTAGGTGCTCAAACTCATTACTGAGTTTGGGTAATCCAAAAGTTGTATTACTTATTACAATTTTGGACAGATAACTAGTAACTGTAATGGATTACATTTAGAAAGTAACCTACCCAACCCAGTGTGTTTTTTAATTTATTATTGTACATTCCAGACTTCACCGTTTCCATGTTTAGGCCTTGATGTCCCCTCCTGCTTTGTCTTTTAGAACTAAGTTTACCACCTGCAACTATAAAGCTATTTATTTTTGAGTTTCAGTAAGCTTTGAGTTTCAGTAAGCGTTGAGTTAGCCAGTGGGGCATAGCTAGCCATAGTCATGGTTCAAGGCGGGTCAGAATTCCTCAAATTGCATTGCTGCTGCCCAAACTGAGTTTTATGGTCTCCTCACAGTCAGAGACAGACAAATGCCTCCACTATGGGCCACTCTGGAGCAGGCGCCACACACAGTCCAGCTTAAAGTCCTCAGATGCTTCCAGCGCTATGTATATTATTACAGTCAGACTAAGACGGCGCCTACAAACACACGCACTGTAGCGCCTACAAAAAAAAACAGGGCACACAAATATACAAATCTTTGTTGGGGTTGTCTTCTTTAGACCATTACGATCATGTGTCTGTCATGTTTTTCTTCCATAAGCACACGTCCTCATGTGTCTTCCTGTCTCCTGATCAGCAGTCACAGAATTTCTGTGTTCCAAATGGCACCCTATTCCTTAGGGCTCTGGTCAAAAGTAGTGCACTATATAGGAAATAGGGTGCCATTTGGGAAGCAGACTATCATTAACAGTAGAGCAGAGTCGGGGCCTCATCTCATGACACTGTTGGGGTAAACCAAGGAAGAAATATCTGTCAGAGGAACGTAGTGAGATGAAAGGCGAGAAGAGAAAAACACATTTTAAAAAATTCAGAGGGAGAACAACACTAGTCCCGGACTTCAGTTCCACCTCGCAAACAGTTAATGCACAGCGATAGCCCAACAAATGGGTGCAGAGCCACGTTGGTGGGAGAGAGTGAGAAAAATATGGAACCCGACATCTTCTGACCGTTGTGACACGGGCCCTGTCAGTCTGTCACATCAAACACACCTGTATGAGAGAACAGTCCTCTCTGTTGACATGAGGTTTTCATCATCCAGAGAAAAAGCCTGCTGTGCATGAACAATAATACCATGGGGATAGACATATAATAATATATGCCATTTAGCAGATGCTTTTATTCAAAGCGACTTACAATCATGCATACAATTTTTCGTATGGGTGGCCCCAGCGGGTATCGAACCTATGATCCTTGGTGTTGCAAGCGCCATGCTGACCCACACAGGACCAAAACCTTTGGTGCCACATGTGAGGACATAGTAGGCACAGCACACTACTATCCATAGATTGCATTGTGCTAAGGTAGCTATTACAGCTGGGTCAATATGCAGTATGAGAGGTACATTTTAAAAAATGTGTCTGAGTAGGAAGTGCTGATCTGGGATCAGTTTTGCCTTTTAGATTAAAATTAATACATACAGGGTGGACCTGTTCTTAGATCAGCACTTTTATTATGAGACGCTTTTTAATTGATCTTGGGTCTTGTTAGAAATTAAATGTATTGCTCAAGGTCACCTTCTCACTTGAAATTGGACGCTTTCTGAAGGTCCTTTGACAAAATCACATAACATCATTATAACTAAGATGTAAAAAAAAAAACAGGTCTGGAAATAGAAAGTGCCATAAGATGGTAGCTATGATGACTAGGAGTCTTTCTTTCAAGGCCAAGCCAGGTGGGATGTTTCATAACTCTCCTCTTATGTTGTCCTTTTGTGAAGAGAGAGATTGTCCATACGTCTGTCGAGACTATGAATAGGCCACATTGTCATCAATACTGCTAATGTGTCTGTGCTCTGCTCTGTCCCTCTCTTTCTCCCCTCTCCATCCCTCCCTCCAGCAGACCTGACTAAATAATTAAACAAAGCGGCCAGCTTTCACAGGGGAAGCTTGTTAGACTTGGGCTGAAATTCCATTACTCATGCTCCTTCTGTATTTGTGACCAACCGGTTCGATCTTATGTAGCATTTGAAATGTTTTTTTTTACATTGTATTAAAGTAGAGACAGAGCTAAAAAATGGTATATCATACACTACAGTTGAGGAACAAAAATGGGGGAAATACAACGGGAAAATTCTGATTTGAAAGTTAATAAACATTTGAGAAAATGGTCCTTGAATGTTTTGGTACAGCTACTGGAGAGCTCTTTGTCTTCACCCATTCAGCATCGTTCACACCCTCTAAAGCCTTAGCCCCACCCATCTCTTTAAGGATTCACATGTGAGGCCATGTGCTAAACAAATGAGTATGGTAGTGTACTAAAAAAACTAAGATTAAGACTAAAGGTTGGTTTATACTAGGTCTATAAACATGTCTGTATACAGTTGTCGCAGTGAAATCATTAACATTATTTTGTTGTTATCGTTATGAAAAAGTATAAACACAAAAATGACAGGCTGCACGACATCAGGAGCCTGGTGGCCCAAAAATATAATAACTGATGTATTTTAAAACACCAATTTAGTATATGCCAATCTAGCAAACCAGGCAACTAAAAGCAACTTTCCAAACAATGTTTTGGTTCATTTCTAGCTTGTTAGTTAGCTAGCTAGCTAACGTTTAGTTAGCAGGCTAGCCAGTTCAAATAATGACCATATCATATAGCTAAAAACTTCTTAACTTTGGTGCAGGTCATGTTGTTCTTCACATTACCGTCTCTGGTAAACACACTATATCAAATAAAATCTAAGTTAATTTATTTGTCACATGCACAGGATACAGGTGTAAACGGTACAGTGGAATGGTTACTTGCATAGAGGAGTCTTTTGTTCAGACATGTAGCTAGTTAGCAAACAATGTACCATAATTCCAAAATGACTGACAAAATTAGAAACTTATATCTGAAAATGTAGCTAGCTAGACTATCTTACCCGTATACATGGTTGAACGCTTCTCCCTCTCTGTCACAAACACCATGGTTGCCCTTAGTTTGAAGATGTAATCCAGAGACTGCAAGTGTTTCTTGCAGTTCTCGTATTTACAGATTTTGAAAAAAAACAAGTCAATATTTCCTATGTAGTACACTACTTTTGACCAGGGCCCATAGTACTGGTCAAAAGTAGTGCATTATATAGGGAATAGGGTGCCATTCCAGTCGGGAGCCCTAGCCCTAGAATTCCATGCGAGAGCATCAACGACAGTCAGTTGACACACACAGGAGCCATTCTGTGGTGTAGTGAGTCTGAGGCCGGTGGCTGCATTCTGAGGCATTCTTTAGCTAGAACACAGCTGGCTCAGGGGCTGAGTGGGGGGCCAAGCAGCATGGACCCAAGCAGCATGGACCCAGTAGGCATCCGTCACTGACCATCAGAGGCAGAGCATTCCTCTCCTCCTTCTAGCCACACACACACACACACACACACAGAGAGAAGGGTGGGGAACTCCGAACTACCAACAGCTCTAGATTTAACGGCTCTCCCTCACTATATCCAAAAACAGAGAACACATTCTTCCCATGATGCAGATAGAAAATTGAAAACAGCCCAACTGCAAGGCTTTCTTTTCATTCTCCCCTCTGCACTGCTTTGTAATTTGCACTGTGCATTCTTGCAAAGCTTATTATAGAGAGACACAGGCAGTAGGCTACCAGGGGAATGGATAAGCAAGATGTTTACCATTACTGAATAGCGCGATCATAGGGAACTTGTTTAGAGACTGCATTACATTCATGACGCACGGATCTGCGTTTTCCTCTAGGACTTTGTCTACTCCATTAAAAACCTCTCAGATGGCCTCCCGAGTGGTGCAGTGGTCTAAGGCACTGCCTCTGGAAGCAACGTCAGTTCAATAACTGTTTGTCGGGAGCTTCATGAAATGGCACACAAACCTAAGATCATCATGTACAATGCCAAGTGTCGGCTGGAGTGGTGTAAAGCTCGCTGCCATTGGACTCTGGAGCAGTGGAAACGCATTCTCTGGAGTGATGAATCACACTTCACCATCTGGCAGTCTGACAGACGAATCTGGGTTTGGCGGATGCCAGGAGAACTCTACCTGCCCCAATGCATAGTGCCAACTGTAAAGTTTGGTGGAAGAGGAATAATGGTCTGGGGCTGTTTTTCATGGTTCGGGCTAGGCCCCTTAGTTCCAGTGAAGGGAAAAAAAGTATGTGTGTGTGTATGTATGTATGTATGTATGTATGTATGTATGTATGTATGTATGTATGTATGTATGTACACATATATATACACACACACACACACACACACACACACACACACACACACACACACACACAGGGCCAAAAGTTTGGAATATTACTCATTCAAGGGTTTTTCTTTACATTGTAGAATAAAAGTGAAGACATCAAAACTATGACATATAATCATGTAGTAACCCAAAAAGTGTTAAACAAATCAAAATATATTCTTCAAAGTAGCCACCCTTTGCCTTGATGACAGCTTTGCACACTCATGGCATTCTCTCAACCAGATTCACGAGGACCGCCACATGAATGGAAGACCAAGAAATACCTCTGCTGCATTGGATAAGTTCATTAGTTACCAGCCTCAGATTGCAGCCTAAATAAATGCTTCAGAAAGTTCAAGTAACAGACACATCTCAACATCAACTGTTCAGAGGAGACTGTGTGAATCAGGCCTTCATGGTCGAATTGCTGCAAAGAAACCACTACTAAAAGGACACCAATAAGAAGAAGAGACTTGCTTGGGCCAAGAAACACGAGCAATGGACATTAGACCGGTGGAAATGTATCCTTTGGTCTGGAGTTCAAATTTGAGATTTTTGTTTCCAACCTCAACCAAATTGAGATGGTTTGGGATGAGTCGGATCGCAGTGAAGGAAAAGCAGCCAACAAGTGCTCAGTATATGTGGGAACTCCTTCAAGACTGATGGAAAATAATTCCAGGTGAAGCTGGTTGAGAGAATGTGGATACTTTTGATGATTCCATATGTGTTAAGTCATAGTTTTGATGATATCCATTTACGATCTTATCTCATCGCTGCAATTTCCCAACGGGATCAGGAGAGACGAAGGTCGAGTCATGCATCCTCCTAAACATGACCCGCCTAACCGCGCTTCTTAACACCCACCCGCTTAACCCGGAAGCTAGCCGCACCAATGTGTCGGAGGAAACACTGTTCAACTGACGACGAAATCAGCCTGCAGGCACCCGGCCCGAAACAAGGAGTCAATCAATTGTGCGCCGCCCTATGGGACTCACGGTCACGGCACGTCACGGCACGGCACGTACGTATGTATGTATGTATGTATGTATAGTGGGGAGAACAAGTATTTGATACACTGCCGATTTTGCAGGTTTTCCCACTTACAAAGCATGTAGAAGTCTGTCATTTTTATCATAGGTACTCTTCAACTGTGAGAGACGGAATCTAAAACAAAAATCCAGAAAATCACATTGTATGATTTTTAAGTAATTAATTTGCATTTTATTGCATGACATAAGTATTTGATACATCAGAAAAGCAGAACTTAATATTTGGTACAGAAACCTTTGTTTGCAATTACAGAGACCATACGTTTCCTGTAGTTTTTGACCAGGTTTGCACACACTGCAGCAGGGATTTTGGCCCACTCCTCCATACCTCCCACTTCTCCAGATCCTTCAGGTTTCGGGGCTGTCGCTGGGCAATATGGACTTTCAGCTCCCTCCAAAGATTTTCTATTGGGTTCAGGTCTGGAGACTGGCTAGGCCACTCCAGGACCTTGAGATGCTTCTTACGGAGCCACTCCTTAGTTGCCCTGGCAAAGAATGAGGTTTCCACCTCCATGCTTCATGGTTGGGATGGTGTTCTTGGGGTTGTACTCATCCTTCTTCTTCCTCCAAACACGGCGAGTGGAGTTTAGACCAAAAAACTCTATTTTTGTCTCATCAGACCACATGACCTTCTCCCATTCCTCCTCTGGATCATCCAGATGGTCATTGGCAAACTTCAGACGGGCCTGGACATGCGCTGGCTTGAGCAGGGGGACCTTGCGTGCGCTGCAGGATTTTAATCCATGACAGCGTAGTGTGTTACTAATGGTTTTCTTTGAGACTGTGGTCCCAGCTCTCTTCAGGTCATTGACCAGGTCCTGCCGTGTAGTTCTGGCCTGATCCCTCACCTTTCTCATGATCATTGATGTCCCACGAGGTGAGATCTTGCATGGTGCCCCAGACCGAGGGAGATTGACCGTCATCTTGAACTTCTTCCATTTTCTAATAATTGCGCCAACAGTTGTTGCCTTCTCACTAAGCTGCTTGCCTATTGTCCTGTAGCCCATCCCAGCCTTGTGCAGGTCTACAATTTTAACCCTGATGTCCTTACACAGCTCTCTTGTCTTGGTCATTGTGGAGAGGTTGGAGTCTGTTTGATTGAGTGTGTGGACAGGTGTCTTTTATACAGGTAACGAGTTCAAACAGGTGCAGTTAATACAGGTAATGAGTGGAGAACAGGAGGGCTTCTTAAAGAAAAACTAACAGGTTTGTGAGAGTCGGAATTCTTACTGGTTTTTAGGTGATCAAATACTTATGTCATGCAATAAAATGCTAATTAATTATTTAAAAATCATACAATGTGATTTTCTGGATTTTTTCCGTCTCTCACAGTTGAAGTGTACCTATGATAAAAAATACAGACCTCTACATGCTTTGTAAGTAGGAAAACCTGAAAAATCGTCAGTGTATCAAATACTTGTTCTCCCCACTGTATGTATGTATGTATGTATGTATGTATGTATGTATGTATGTATGTATGTATGTATGTATGTATGTATGTATGTATGTATGTATGTATGTATGTATGTATGTATGTATGTATGTATGTATGTATGTATGTATGTATATGACAAGGGGTGTGACGTCAGGCATGAGATCACATAACTATTTAACTACCCTGCCATGGCCCTGGTCAAAAGTAGTGCACTATATAGGGAATGGGGTACCATTTGGGCCACATTCTATTTCTATGGGGTTTACAGTCACAGGAACAACACACAGAGCAATTTAGAACAGCAAGGATGGAGGAACACTGCGGTTCTATAGGGAGTCAACCCCTGACCTCCTAGGTAACATGGGAAGCAGAGCCCAGCTGGGACGGAACAAAACCACGAGGGACCCGAGGGTTAACCGTTGGCGAGCTCCATGGTAACCTCACAGGGTGTGAACATAATAGACATGACACTCACAACTAAGGCACTTGGAAAGAAAAAAAGGCGGAATATGCAAAGAAGAACATTCATCCACAGAGCTGCATAGAAATTTAAATATTCTTAACTTAATTGTCCAAGTCTCCCAATGCAAATTATGGAAATGAAATGAATTTCAGAATACTGCAGTATGGCATTTCAGATGATTTAGCAGAGATTGTGCATCCAAATGCTCATCTGAGAAACATTAGCATTGAGATATTGAAGCTTGATAGATTGTGAATGGAAAACTATGGCAACCAAATAATCTGCCTG
Source organism: Thymallus thymallus (assembly GCA_023634145.1). Taxonomy (NCBI): domain Eukaryota; kingdom Metazoa; phylum Chordata; class Actinopteri; order Salmoniformes; family Salmonidae; genus Thymallus; species Thymallus thymallus. Next base: position 18,673,381 of record CM042382.1, on the reverse strand, counting down.
GCTTTCTGACTATAAACAAAACATCAGAAAAAGGTAATATGACAACAATGCTAAAAATAGTCCCATTTTATGTGAAGAACTAGCTAATTAAGATGTCATTATATGCTGGATAGGTGTGTGTGTGTCTGGCTTCTCCCCTCACCAGACATGTTTTCCACTCTGGTGAACTAATATGACTCATTCACTGCCTATATGTACACTGAACTAGAATATAAAACGCAACACGTAAAGTGTTTCATGAGCTGAAATAAAAGATCTCAGAAATTAATTTCAAAAATGTACTTCTCTCAAATTCTGTGCACATATTTGCTTACATGCTAGTGAGCATTTCTCCTTTGCCAAGATAACCCATCAAACTGACAGGTGTGACATATATTAAACAGCATAACCATTACAAAGGTGCACCTTGTGCTTGGGACAATAAAAGGCAACCCTAAAATGTGCAGTTTAGTCTTACAACACTGTCACAGATGTCTCAAGTGTTGAGAGAGCGTGCAATTGATAAGATGACTGAAGGAATGTCCACCAGAGCTGTTGCCAGATAATTTAATGTTAATTTCTCTACCATAAGCCACCTCCAACGTTGTATTAGAGAATTTGGCAGTATGTCCAACTGGCTTCACAACCGCAGACCACCTGTAACCACGCCAGCCCAGGACCTCATCTGGGACCAGCCACCTTGATGGCCACTGACATGATGGAGAAGTGGTTCTTCACGGATTAATCTCGGTTTCAACTGTACCGGACATATGATGTCGTGTGGGCGAGCGGTATGCTGATGTCAACGTTGTGAACAGAGTGCCCCATGGTGGCGGTGGGGTTATGGTACGGGCAAGCATAAGCTACAGACCACGAACACAGTTGCATTTTAAATCGATGGCCATTTGAATGCATGGAGATACCGTGATGAGATCCTGAGGCCCATTGTCGTGCCATTCAGCCGCTCTGTCGTAACAATCTGTACACAATTCCTGGAAGCTGAAAATGTCCCAGTTCTTCCATGGCCTGCATACTCACCAGACATGTCACCCATTGAGCATGTTTGGCAAGCTGTGGATCAACGGCGTGTTCCATTTCCTGCCAATATCCAGCAACTTCGCACAGCCATTGAAGAGGAGTGGGACAACATTCCACAGGCCACAATCAACAGTCTGATCAACTCTATGTGAAGGGGCCTCCCGAGTGGCGCAGTGGTCTAAGGCACTGCATCGCAGTGCTTGAGGCATCACTACAGCCCGGGTTTGATCCCAGGCTGTGTCACAGCCGGCCATGACCGGGAGACCCACAAGGCGGCGCACAATTGGCCTAGCGGTTAGGGGAGGGTTTGGACGGACGGAATTTCCTTGTCCCATCGCGCTTTAGCGACTCCTTGTGGCGGGCCGGGCGCCTGCAAGCCGACTTCGGTCGCCAGTTATACGGTGTTTCCTGCGGCTGGCTTCCAGGTTAAGCGAGCATTGTGTCAAGAAGCAGTGCAGCTTGGCAGGGTTGTGTTTCGGAGGACGCATGGCTCTCGACCTTCGCCTCTCGAGTCAATACGGGAGTTGCAGTGATGGGACAAGACTACCAACCAATTGGATATCACGAAATTGGGGAGAGTAAAAGTACAAATTTAATAAATAAATAAAACTATGTGAAGGAGATGTGTCGCACTGCATGAAGCAAATGGTGGTCACACCAGACACGGAGTGGTTTTCTGATCCACGCCCCTGTGACCAATATCTGTGACCAATAGATGCACATCTGTATTCCCAGTCATATGAAAGCCCATAGATTAGGGCCTAATTAATTTATTTCAATTGACAGATTTCCTTATATGAACTGTATTTTGTCCCTTCAGGGCTAATCAGAAGCAGCAGGGCATGTTGGAATCATTCTGCATGATTTAACTAGTTTCTCTTTGTTGGAAATAGTTTTTAATTTATCAGAATCCCAACCTGCTTCCTCCACTCAGCGGTCTTAGCCCCAGAAACCTAGCTTAATGGTTTGGATTGAATAGGCCCTACTACAGTATTATTCCAATATAATGTTGTCCCTTCAGGATGAGATCATTAAGAGAGCTAGAGGTGGCATTGTAGTCACATTCAGAGGCACAACTTCCTGCAGCCGTGTGTGAAGAGGAACAACAGTTCTCCCAGCTGCACCTCTTCACACACAGAGACAGAGATCCTTCTTCCCTCCACCCTCCTCGTCCCTATAATGATGACAAACAGAGGCAGAATAACAGTGTTCCTCTATAGCTTCTGAATGCTGAATAGAGAGGGTTTGTTCACCTTAAAGCCCCTCTGACTGAGTCCCAATTTGCACCCCATTCCTATATAGTGTACTACTTTTGATCAGGGTCCTATAGGTAGTAGGGAGTGGGTATTAGTTACCTATATAGGGAGTAGGGTTCCATTTCTGACGCAGCCTCTGACTAACGCCTGGTGACAACTCCTCAGTGACACCGTCTGTCCCTCCGGGGTGGCCTCCTCCATGATCCATCCAGACTGAGATGACACGCTGCTGCAGTCCTGCCATGTCATCAAGGATGTTTAGCTTAAAAATGTAGGTCAGAGTCAGCCTGCCCTGTACGCAACCACATGCCTCTTCCTGCTTTGTGCTGAGCCGCCCTGTCGTTATGATCATTTATATGGTAGGAGGAGGGTGGGGTGGGACTAGAAGCAGCCTCTGGTAGGAGGAGGGGGGGGGGGGGTGATGCATATTGAACATAGGGTACCATTTGGGACCCAGCCTATTCCCTATTTTTGACAGGTCCATAGATGGGGCACTATTAGGAATAGGTGTCATAATGGAGTGGATGAGGATGAGAACATGGTTGCTCTACTCTAAGCCCTGAGTAGGCATTACCAAATAGCCATTTGGGACACAGCCATATACATTATATAAATAACGATACAGAGAGGAGGGGTGATGCTGGCTTCAGAGCATAGTGGAGTGAAGGAAAGGTGTCATGGAGTGGATAAGACCATGACTGCTTTCTCTAGGCCCTGAGCAGAGCAGCAGATGCTGCATTGTTTTATGACCATGTAATAACCTAGGTTGTTACCAGCAATAAGGCACCTCTGGGTTTGTGGTATATGGCCAAAATAGGGCTACGGGCTGTATCCATAAGAACAGCCCTTAGCCATGGTATATACCGCACCTCCTCAGGCCTTATTGGAGCTAGCTACAACCATAGAATTAAGCGCGTTCCCACTCCACCTTAGCTAGGGCTGTGGAGTGTTTAATTTAGCCCAAGGTTAACAAATGCTTGTGTGAACACAGGTTAAGCTAGCCCAGGGCCAGTCCAGCCTGAGGCTAAGAACAATGCAGTGTGAAAAGGCCTATAAAGAATCCCTAGTGAATTATAGGATCTCTATGGCAACAACTGAATCTTTCTAATGTAGCTAGTAAAGAACCACTTCACAAAATGTAGATTTGATGATAAACATGCGAGGTATTTACAGTGATAAGGACAATTTATTCAAATAAACATTTTATGTAGGACTAGATCAATATGAACAGATAAGGAATATGGAATGATTGATGATAAGGTTTATTTATGACCACGCAGCATTTCCAGATGCACAGAGAGCACAGTCTAACAAATTGCAGGGTCAGCCTCAGTTGCATAGCTTCAGTCTGCCATGCAGTCCCATAAAATATTTACCAAAAAGTGGCTGGATTAGAAAGTGATAAATATAAAAGGCACCAGTAGAACAGACTCTTATAAATAATTAGAACTCAAAGCTCATAGAGCAGATATAATTTAACTGTGTGAAAAGGAGCCCAAATGATTTCCATCCTTAGCAACTCTAATCTGAATGAGCCCCCGAAACATGTATTTTATCATCCTCAGTTCTAAAGAGGAAGTTAATGACAAAGAGGCGGGAGAGGATAGAAGATGAGGAAGAGGAACGAGAAAAAGAGAGAGCGAAAGAAAAGTATTTTAGAAAAGAGGGATATTGGAGATTTGTGGAAAAGGCCCCCACCCCTCAGAGAACCAACCTGGGATCATGTTGGTCTACGTCCCAAAACCCTGAACCCTATATAACCCATTGGCCTCTGGTCAATAGTAGTGCACTATATAGGGATTAGGGTGCTATTTAGCACACACCCTTGGACTCTGTAGATTAATGACTCTGCAAAGGCCAAACACTCAACATCTCAATACCTCGTTATGGTGATAAAGGAGCTCAAAACCGGCTTGTTAATAGGCTTTAGTGCCAAACTCCATCCCAGTAATCACCCAAAAGTTGAATTACTCTTTGAAAAAGGTGGGCACATAGACCTTGAGTATAATAAATATCACAGCATTTTAGCAGCTGCATTCATCATATACTGTATCATCATAACTGGGTGGTGTAATGTCTGTCATGTATGGTCCTATATGGGCTATGCTTATGAGTGAAATCAAAATACAGCTACACTCGAATGGGCAGAATGTTTTCCTTTCCACATTGAACTCACATTTCAGCCTTGTAACAAGCAGAAATATTCAAATGCAAAGGTTCCCATGACGACTGAACTTTATCAGATTGAGCCCTAGTTTCCCAGGGTTAAGGTTTACTTGTTAACACTAAAACCGCCATAGGCCAACAGCCACTGACATTGGATTTTGTCAATTTAAAAAAAGGATGAAAAAAATAAAAATATTTTAAAAAAGGAACCTCCTGCCCTGAATTTTCTGAAATGTTTCGGTTACTGGCCCAACGCTCTAACCGCTAGGCTACCTGCCGCCCAATGAATGATGAGGCTGAAGAGGTTGATTTCATTTAGAACAATAGCGTAATGAAGAATTGTGGCTATTGTGACAGTGAAATCAGAAGCATAGAGAAGAGAAGACTAGATTGAGTCTTGCGTAAAGGCATGGGTAAGGGCACAACAACCACAAAATAGCTACACGGACTATGAGTTAACCTTGTATCTTTATTGACCTTTTATTTTTACACTGTCTCTATTCACGCTCACAGAGCACTACACACTCACTCCATCTGCTCACTCACATAGTATGCACATACATGTATACTGACTCTATGCACACCCACTCACAGACATTCGGCTGCTACTCTGTTTCTTATATCCTGTTGCCTAGTCACCTTTCCCATATACATACATGACCAAAGGTATGTGGACACCTGCGCGTCAAACATTTCATTCCAAAATGATGCCCATTAATATGGAGTTGGTCCACCTTTGCGCAACGCGCTTCAGCACTCAACGGTCCCGTCCAGTGAGCTTGTGTGGTCTACCACTTTGCGGCTGAGACGTTGTTGCTCCTAGATGTTTCCACTCCACAATAACAGCTCTTACAGTTGACAGGGGCAGCTCTAGCAAGGCAAACATTTGACAAACTGGCATCCTATGACGGTGCCACATTGAAAGTCACTGAGCCAATGTACAGTATACAGTGGGGAGAACAAGTATTTGATACACTGCCGATTTTGCAGGTTTTCCTACTTACAAAGCATGTAGAAGTCTAATTTTTATCATAGGTACTCTTCAACTGTGAGTGACGGAATCTAAAACAAAAATCCAGAAAATCACATTGTATGACTTTTAAATAATTAATTTGCATTTTATTGCATGACATAAGTATTTGATACATCAGAAAAGCAGAACTTAATATTTGGTACAGAAACCTTTGTTTGCAATTACAAAGATCATACGTTTCCTGTAGTTCTTGACCAGGTTTTCACACACTGCAGCAGGGAATTTGGCCCACTCCTCCATACAGATCCTTCAGGTTTCGGGGCTGTCGCTGGGCAATACGGACTTTCAGCTCCCTCCAAAGATTTCCTATTGGGTTCAGGTCTGGAGACTGGCTAGGCCACTCCAGGACCTTGAGATGCTTCTTACGGAGCCACTCCTTAGTTGCCCTGGCTGTGTGTTTCAGGTCGTTGTCATGCTGGAAGACCCAGCCACGACCCATCTTCAATGCTCTTACTGAGGGAAGGAGGTTGTTGGCCAAGATCTTGCGATACATGGCCCCATCCATCCTCCCCTCAATACGGTGCAGTCGTCCTGTCCCCTTTGCAGAAAAGCATCCCCAAAGAATGATGTTTCCACCTCCATGCTTCACGGTTGGGATGGTGTTCTTGGGGTTGTACTCATCCTTCTTCTTCCTCCAAACACGGCAAGTGGAGTTTAGACCAAAAAGCTCTATTTTTGTCTCATCAGACCACATGACCATCTCCCATTCTTCCTCTGGATCATCCAGATGGCCATTGGCAAACTTCAGACGGGCCTGGACATGCGCTGGCTTGAGCAGGGGGACCTTGCGTGCACTGCAGGATTTTAATCCATGACGGCGTAATGTGTTACTAATGGTTCTCTTTGAGACTGTGGTCCCAGCTCTCTTCAGGTCATTGACCAGATCCTGCCGTGTAGTTCTGGCCTGATCCCTCACCTTCCTCATGATCATTGATGTCCCACGAGGTGAGATCTTGCATGGTGCCCCAGACCAAGGGAGATTGACCGTCATCTTGAACTTCTTCCATTTTCTAATAATTGCGCCAACAGTTGTTGCCTTCTCACCAAGCTGCTTGCCTATTGTCCTGTAGCCCATCCCAGCCTTGTGGAGGTCTACAATTTTATCCCTGATGTCCTTACACAGCTCTCTGGTCTTGGCCATTGTGGAGAGGTTGGAGTCTGTTTGATTGAGTGTGTGGACAGATGTCTTTTATACAGGTAACGAGTTCAAACAGGTGCAGTTAATACAAGTAATGAGTGGAGAACAGGAGGGCTTCTTAAAGAAAAACTAACAGGTCTGTGAGAGCCAGAATTCTTACTGGTTGGTAGGTGATCAAATACTTATGTCATGCAATAAAATGCAAATTAATTATTTAAAAGTCATACAATGTGATTTGTATGACTTTTGAAGTGTACCTATGATAAAAATGACAGACCTCTACATGCTTTGTAAGTAGGAAAACCTGCAAAATCGGCAGTGTATCAAATACTTGTTCTCCCCACTGTATATAGTGTATCTACCTCCATCACTCCAGTATCCCTGCACATTTTAAATATGGTATTGGAACGGACCCTGTATATAGTATGCTTACTTATAATGTTCTTCATATTCCTAAAAAAATTTATAGTATTACATTGTTATTGATTATTGCATTGTGTGGTTTTGTTTTGCAAGAAAGTGGATGTTACAAAACTTGAAACACAGGGTCTGATACAATCAGTAAATGATTCAAATTGTTTTTATATCTTGTCATGAATATATATTTGGATGAATATTTCTTTATGCAATTAATATTTTTATGTTATGCCTATTTATCAGCATTGGCGCTCTTGTTTATAGCAAATAATTAGATTTGTATTTTTCACTCCAACTCTAACAATCTAATCCATTGTAAGGGAAATTAAAACATGCCTCATGTTGCAGTAGACCTTTAGAATAATGCAAAACACAGAGTACATATCAGAACGGCCCTTTCTACTGTAACTTCCAGTGCATGCAGTGCATTCTCCATCCATTGTAAATTCATTACAGATGCACGGCTGACTGTCTGCATGGTGGCCGACCTACCTACCTCTGCCTGGCTGTGACCCTCCCCTCTCTCTCCCTCGCTCTTTCTTTGCTGTGAGAGTGTATTCTCAGAAGTAGCCTACGGCAACTAGCCTACTCGGTCTCCTCCATTGCAAAAATACTGAATCTTAGGAACCCAGAAATTGGAGGCGACGCCGGGAGTCGACTCTCCACCACCAACTTAACCAGCTAAAGTTACAGACTCTATAGCTGAAAGGGCAGCAAAAGCAAAATGTGTCTGTTTTTATAGATTTTTTTATTGACATTTAATTGGATAGATCTATGATAATAATATTGTATATTATTAAGCACATATCAGAATGAATCACATATCAGAACGGCCCTTTCTACTGTAACTTACAGCGCATTCTCCATCCATTGTAAATGGATAATCAATGCAATATGCAGTGAGATAATGTTTATTTTCCCCTCTGGTCCTTATAACTCCTCAGAGAGCTGAGCATGTAATCCACTAATCACCTCATCTCTCAGCAACAGTACAGAACATCCTGTATTTACACAAATACCTCCTGTGCGTACATACACACACTCCTGTCTATGTACTGAGGGATATAATGTCACACTCCTGCCTATGAAGACCTACTAGTCTAAAATATGTGTACATACAGAGGTTCCCTAGAGTCACACAAGGTTCCCAGTTCCCACAGCTTTGTACTGTATACCTCTTCTTACCTAAAGCTCTCCTCTCAGTTTTCCAAGACAGCTAGGGAGGGAGGGGGGATAAGTGGGGAGAGAGAAGTCCAGATTGGCATCTGTTGTTCTGGCGCTGACTGAGCACAAGGGCCGGGAGTTCAACGTGTTAAAACAAGGGCAGCAACTGACAAAAACAGCAGATCTGGTGTCATCTGTCTCGGAGAGAGCAGAGGGGAGAGAGCGAAGAGAGAGAGAGAGCGGAGGCTGCATGAAGCACTGGTCATATAGAGCAGGCGCTGGTACATGAGTCAGAATACCCCCCTACTTCCCTCCCGCTCTTCCTGCCTCAGATTGTTTTGTCTGTGAGATAAACGCAGAGCCAAGATGAACAGCGCACTAATATCCTCTGTAGTAGTGAGTGGGAGGGTGTTATCTGGAGGAGTGATACTGCAACACTGATATCAATATGAGGCTAGCCCCCACTGACTGGTCTCGGTTCAGAGAGAGAGCCAAGCTATTAGATCACAGGTATAGTCAACTAGCAACTAACATGAGCATTGTCTGGGATGATGCAATAATGGGAAATGTGATTGATTAAAGAACTCGAGCACACAAAGACCACAATGATCGACACATTTTCAGGGTGCTACCATTCAGGGTGCTACCATCACCCTATTCCCTACATAATACACTAGTTTTGACCAGAGCCCTATAAAATGAATAGTGTACCATACCCTAGCCCCCTCAGTTACCTGGGAACATGGGGAAACAAAACATAGGAGCTGTGTAACCTTAAGACACAATTTACTCTAGTTATGGGGTGGAGGGGGATCGATATAGTTAATATGTCACAATATTATTTTGGGATGATAGTACATCGTTATTAGCATTAAAATCGGCTGTACCTGCGCCAAAACGCTGATATTTTTCATCCTTTCGATTGTTCTCCATCTTCTTTTTAAAATAGTGAACCAACATGTTTTCGGTACTTTAATTTCCTTTTCTCATGCGATTTCTTCTCTCCGCAGCAGATATGTTTGGAACGAATCACATTACTTAAAGAATGGTGAGAATCGCAATACATATTGTATCAGCACTGAAGTATTGTGATAATATCGTATTGTGAGGTCCCTGGCAAATTCCCAGCCCTAAAAACTGTTTAAAATACATGACAACATGAGAAATCTGGATTTTAGGTACTCTCTCTGACAGGGTTTATTTCCTGACCTCTCTCGAAACGTTGAGCGATGAGGATGTCCACAAAACATCCATCCTCATGACCCAGTTAGCATGGCCTTATATAATTTTAACGTTTAGCACAGATAGTTCTAACCAACCCCAGCCAACTCCAGAACGGCCAAACTGGCCAAACTCACATTAAGACCATATGTGGGTCACTAAGGTTTCCCCTAACTTGAGGGGTCAAAATACTTGGTTTTCACAGAGTACAATGCTGTATGAGGTTGAGGCCTTCTATCAGATGGTAATCACTTATTTTTAAAGACTTTAGACGTCGGAGCTCAGTAGAAATGTGATTCAAAAAGGGAGGATATGATTCATGTGTTGCTCAATGAGTTCAAATGCACCATCCAACACTATCGCAACAGAGCTCCTCAAGTGTCTGTTGCACAAGAAGACTTGTTGCTGCATGACTGGGTCAAAGAAGGAATAACTGATATCAATATAAAAAAATATAATTTTTGTATACCTCAAGATGAGGGAAAGAGATAGGATTGTAACATATTTCCTGAACAATGTTGCCACTGTAAGATCAGACACTAGCTTCTCAATGTGCACTGACTGTGCAGTCATTTTCATAACTATAACTATTTACAAACTTCTTCTCATGTTGGCATTGATTACATTTACAGGAAATCGGTGTTCTGGTCATGGAGAAGAAGCAATGACCGAAAAATGCAAATAAGCCTCATTCAGTAATGAAAAACATCAAGAGTAAAAGGTAGTGGCAGAATTTGACTTTGCTGTGTGATGATTGTGCAGTTAGATTACTCAGATGAAAATAACAGAGATTGGAGAAAGAAGGCATATATTCCAAAACTTAACCGCTATACAAGATCAACACCTGGTAGGGTCAGAGGAAGATCCCTAGATCTAAAGAAGGCTTTTTATTTTCCTACAGAAAACACTTATTTAAACACATATTTAAAGATGCCATCTGGAGTACTGTAAACCTCCAACGACCGGCGAGGCAGCTTGGCGCCTCTCCAAACGACCAACAGTCAGGTCGGATTTATAACATATCATTTTGAAAAGGTTCAAAGTCAAACAAAGAGTGAAGCAGGGATCGCAGAGGTTTAGCTTTTGGAAAAGGCAACTTTGCTCAGTCTCTTTTCCTCGATCCGATCAGTACTGGTAAACCTTTCCCTGGGCAAGCTCATGCAAAGCCAACAGTTCCAAGACAATTTGGAGACTAGCTCACAATGCTGGACTTTTTAGGGCAGATGTTAGCCGCTAGCATTACAAAAGCTTTTAGAACAGTGTTGGGTTTGAGCTTTGTTCAAGAAGGCTGTTGTGGATATCTCCAACACCACCATAATTGAGCAACCACATTTGATGCTGTGATTTCATGCTACTTCAGTTTATTGAATAGGCCCTAAATGTAAAAGCATAATCAATTATGTACAAATTTGCATTCCAGGAAGGACAGGCAGTCAGACAGTGTCTCTCCTTCCCACTCTGGGAGTGTGGTCTCTCTAATGGAAAACATTTAGCAGCACGTAGCTAATTTATCAGGGCGCTTTCCTGGCAGCCGTTTCCACCGACGCGCCAAAACCTTTATCACCCAATGTACTGTGAAGCAAAAAAGAAGCCCAACTTCTAAACCACCCAGCCATAAGTTAGTTCCAGGCAGCAAGATTGAGAACCATGTTTATGTTTAGTGCACAATACCACAGTTATCCACTTTTTCTCTCTTCAAGCCTTGTTCTAATCTAAAAAAGTAGTTTAGACCAGTTCATAAATGTATTCAAGGACAAGAGCAATTTTAGAGATATTCTAAGGATAAGGCAAAGTGAGTGGCTTTATTCTGTAGAGCAGGGTTCCCCAACTGGCGGCAAGTGGGCTGAATTTGGCCCTAAGGTTGTTTTTATTTGGCCCCAGGCATTTATATATTTTTACTGCTCTAATATATAAATATACATAAAACTACAGTGACTTTGGAAAGTATTCAGACCCTTTGACTTTATCCACATTTTGATAAGTAACAGGCTTATTCTAAAATGGATTCAATAAAAAAAAAAAAAAAAAAAAAATCTACACACGATACCCCATAATGACAAAGCTAAAAAAAAAAAAAAAAAAAGAAATACCTTATTTATTCAGAGCCTTTGCACTGAGACTAAGTTGAGCTCAGGTGCATCCTGTTTCTATTGATCGTCTGAGATGTTTCTACAACTTGATTGGAGTCCACCTGTGTTAATTCAATTGATTGGACATAATTTGGAAAGACACACACCTGTCTATATAAGGTCCCACAGTTGACAATGCATGTCAGGGCAAAAATCAAGCCATGAGGTCGAAGGAATGGTCAATAGAGGCCCGAGACAGGATTGTGTGGAGGCACAGATCTGGGGTAAGGTACCAAAAGACTTCTGCAGCATTGAAGGTCCCCAAGAACACAGTGGCCTCCATCATTCTTAAATGGAAGAAGTTTGGACCAAATTGAGCAATCGGGGGAGAAGGGCCTTGGTCAGGGAGGTGACCAAGAACCCGATGGTCACTCTGACAGAGCTCCAGAGTTCCTCTGTGGAGATGTGAGAACCTTCCAGAAGGACAACCATCTCTGCAGCACTTCATCAATCAGGCTTTTAAAGGTCCAGTGGCCAGACGGAAGCCACTCCTCAGTAAAAGGCACATGACAGCCCGTTTGGAGTTTGCCAAAAAGCACCTAAAGACTCTCAGTACATGAGAAACAAGATTCTCTGGCTGATGAAACCAAGATTGAACTCTTTGGCCTGAACGTCACATCTGGAGTAAACATGGCACCATCAGCGGTAGGGACTGGGAGACTAGTAAGGATTGAGGCAAAGATGAACAGAGCAAAGTACAGAGAGATCCTTAATGAAAACCTGCTCCAGAGTGCTCAGGACCTCAGACTGGGGCTAAGGTTCACCTTCCAACAGGACAATGGCCCTAAGCACACAGCCAAGACAACGCAGGAGTGGCTTCGGGACAAGTCTCTGAATGTCCTTGAGTGTCCCAGCCAGATCCTGGACTTGAACATCTATGGAGAGACCTGAAAATAGCTTCTAGAGGAGGTGGCAGAGAGACGGATCCTGGCCAAACTGCTGGCCATCATGGACAACATCACCCACCCTCTGCATGCTATGGTTATGACGCAGAGGAGCACTTTCAGTCACAGACTGATCCCACCACGGTGTGCCAGAGAGCGCTACAGGAGTTCCTTCCTGCCGGCGGCTATTAGACTATATAATGCCTCACCGGGGTGCCGTGCCGTCGGCAACATAGATCTGGAACTGTTGGGGTGCAAGGACCTAGTTTAACAATTATGCATCCATCCGTGAGTAACTCTGGTCCGTCAGCACTCATTCACTCAGGACCTATTTATTTATGTATTTATTCATGCAGGTCTGTATATACATACTCATGTACAGTTGTTATATCATATCACGTGCAATATTGCTAGTAATTCTTGGACCCAACTTACGTAGGCATTCACTCAGGAATGCATATTAGTATGCTGTCAGTTGCACCTTTTTTCATTGCTTTTAGTATATTGAATGTGCAATACGTGCAGTTGTCTGTAATTAAACCCTGCGCACTAAGTACTGTATTTTAATGGAATTACTATTATTACCCCAAATTATATCATACACACATTTAGCTATTAAAGTATCTCTTCCTGTCATTTACCTGTACAGTTTGTGTAAACATGCAAGTATTCACTTATCTGTTCATTTAGCCAGTCTGTATATTAAGTAAACTATTATTACCCTCGCTTATATCATACGCATTTTTAGCTACTGAAGTATTTCTCTGCCATCGACCTGTACAGTATAGTTAACCATCCAACATCCACCAATGTATAGTGTACATATTCAGCCAACCACCCATACTATGCAATGTCTTTTTCTAGCTTTTTTTTGCACTACAGATATCTTGTATTTCTATACTTTTTCATACTGCCGCTCTATGTATCATGTACCGTGTATCTGTATTTTGTGTACTTTCGTTGTGGCATTTTGCACCTGCCCTGTGTTTTGTTGTAGCTGCTTGACAAAGAAATTTCCCCCCCGGGGGATCAATAAAGTACCTACCTACCTTATCTACCTATCTATCTATCCATCCTATGTATAGGGACTGCAGTCAGTTGGGCCTTGGTTCTCCTGAAGTCCACCACCATCTCCTTTGTTTTGCTGATGTTGAGCTGAAGGTGGTTCTGCTCACACCACAACACAAACTCATTGATTGCGCTACACACACACACACACACACACACACACACACACACACACACACACACACACACACACACACACACGCATTAAGTTATTGAGCTTGTTTTGGCTGCTTTCATGGGGTTACATTTATGACTTATTTTATTGTACTGATCAACATCTGCATAGAAGTAGCTTATTTGATCAAATGTGCACTCTCTTTAACCAGTAATGATGGCCAGTCAGTCAGTTCGCTGAGGCTATAGATAATCTTTGGGAGAGGCATGAGAAAGACCGAAAAAGTGAACTAATAAAAACGTTGGTTGCAATCAGCTTGGAAAATCAGCCTATTTTGTGTTATGGTTTGCATATTATCACAAACAAATAACTAGGGTAGTGAATTGACTTTAGCTGTCAGCTAGCAAGGAAAGTTAGCCTACAATAACTGGAAGCTACCGGTATCTTCTTGCATTGTAAAGTGTTCTAGCCTGTATGGACATTGCTTTGCGAAACAGTAATTCACCATTTCAACATTTCTACATGCTTTGTTGTTTATTCAAATGTGTTAACTTCTGTGCAGCATGAGTGGGGAGCTAACATGATACAGCCCAGACTCCCAGTGCAGGCTAGCAATGAGTAAGTGGAGCAGACAGAGCGCACTATAAAGAGGTTGGCTGCAGTGATAGACAGGGTCCGATCCGAGACACATACAGAAAAAAGTACCAACTTTTCAGTATACCGTGGAACAGTAATAAAGAACACCACATAAGCCATAGCAAAATGTGTAGAATTGCAGGAAATTAGTTTTACTCAATTTCATGTGAACTCTTACAGATTGCCTTGTGTTGCTTTAAAAAAGTATGATCATTCTACTGTAACCCGCAGGGATAAAGCTTTTAGAATTTGTCAACTTTCCTTCTGAGCTCTGAGCTTTATCTTAATGTGATGTGGGATGTGTGGCTCTTGGAACGGGCCTTTGCTGTATTACCTAAAATCGGTTTCTAACAGTAAGCCTACAGGAAAAGTAGGTCATACACTAAGCATAGGTGAAAGCAAACAATGACAACATGCCTGATGCATAGATTGGCTGATTGAGGATATCCGATACGGGTGCAGAATTATTATTTTTTTCAGCTCTTGATCTGCAAACCAACACAACACTACTGGAGTTCAGTCCACACAACAAAACATCACAGATGAGGGGGAAAAATAGAAAGGGTGTTTATCCCAGTCATCTGTCAGAGGTAACAATGATCCACTGTTCAGTAGAAGAGGAGAATGTGTTCAACCACCAGGCAGCAAAATAATGTTTCACACAGACACTCTACTGACATTGTGATGTCATCAGAAGAGTTAGGTTGAATATCTTTCAGGGGATCACAATAACATTTAGCCTTGGGCCAATTTTTCTTTCAGCGGATGGTCGGGGGGCCAAAACATAGCTATAAATAATTTGTACACTGCAAATTGACCGCAAGAATCGCAAATAGATATAGTTTTGACAAAAATAAAACCTTGATTACATTGGGATACGATCACATATGCCTCTTTATTTATGCGTGGGAATACTTCAGAACAGATTCCCTAAACTAAAATCACTGAGCTAATTTCCTTGTGATTTTACAGTCGTCCAACATAAGATAGATAAGATAGATAAGATAGATAAGATAGATAAGATAGATAAGATAGATAAGATAGATAGATAAATTGTTGCATGTTGCGTTTATATGATTATTTCAGATGACTGGGAATACAGATACGCGTCGGTTGGTCACAGATACCTAAAAAATAAAAAAAATAAAAAGTGGATCAGAAAACCAGTAAGTATCTGGTGTGACCACCTTTTGCCTCATGCAGTACAGCATCTATTTTGCATAGAGTTGATCAGGCTGTTGATTGTGGCCTGTGGAATGTTGTCCCACTCCTCTTCAATGGCTGTGCGAAGTTGCTGGATATTGGTGGGAACTGGAACACGCGGTCGTACACATTGATCCAGAGCATGCCAAACATGTTTAATGGGTGAGTATGCAGTCCATAGAAGAACGGGGACATTTCTAGCTTCCAGGAATTGTGTAAAGATCCTTGCAACATGGGGCTGTGCATTATCATGCGGATGAATGTCACTACAATGGGCCTCAGGATTTCGTCGCATTTAAATTGCCATCGATAAAATGCAATTGTGTTTGTTGTCCGTAGTATATTCCTGCCCATACCATAACCCCACCATCAGGTACTCCGTTCACAACGTTGACATCAGCAAACCGCTCGCCCATATGACGCCATACACGCTGTCTATCTGCACTGGCCACCACAGACTGGTAGTTTACTGCACACGTTGAAGGACCTGAGCCTCCTCAGAAAGTAGAGTCGGCTCTGGCCCTTTTTGTACAGAGCCCTGGTGTTACCAGCCCATTTCAGCCTGATGTCCATATGGACTCCCAGGTACTTGTATGACCCAACCATTTCCACATCCATCCCATGTATAGGGACTGCAGTCAGTTGGGCCTTGGTTCTCCTGAAGTCCACCACCATCTCCTTTGTTTTGCTGACGTTGAGCTGTTTTTATGAATTATTTACTTAGGGGGTAAAATAAAATTTGGTCAGCGGGCCGCCTATTGGGGAACCCTGCTTTAGAGGCTAAAAACAAAACGTGGAGTTGAAGCTTTGTCCCGAATGGCACATTATTGCCTAGGGTGCCATGTGGGACAGAGCCTGCATCCATCGCTGAGAGAGCAGTGTCCTCTGGTCTGAATCTAATAAAGCTGAACTATTTAAACTGATTAAGTATCTTGTGCAATACAGCCTGCCACTGTCTGGACGGACAAAGGTTTGGGCTCATCTACACTGAGCTCTGTGAACGCTCCCTCACTTTGGGATTGTGTCACACTTCCCTATTAAACAGTATGTACTGTTCTTTAGAGTACCAGACACAACAGTTGGCAAAAATTTTAATTATTAACTAAGCTTTGGTTGAGCTGTGGGAGGTCTGTAGAGATTACTCGAACAAGGAAAATAAACTATTCATCATAGCCAGAGCCAGTGGGGATAGAGGGGAGTGTGGGGGAGGCAAGGTAATCACTGGAACTGTAAACTAACCTCACCTATACAATGGGATGGGATCTCATAAAAAGGTAAATGCAGCATCTGAGGCATTTGTCATCTCCATGTTTTGAAAGTTGGGATAAGGCCATGGTTGCGCTACTTATTTTTACAGCAGGGGAGAGCTGGATTCGCTCACCCCAGAGATCCCACTTTAAATAACGAGCCCTTGCAACATGCTGGCTTCAAAGCAAGCAGAGATTGAATCAAGGGAAAAAATTGTAGTGGACTACAAAGGGAATAGGGTGACATTTGGTACGCAGCTTTTACTGGTGTCTGTGTGGCAGTGAAGTAGTAAACATTCCCCAACGAAAGGAATGTGATTGTCCCTACACGGCCTTTAACGCACCACACTATCCAAAACACTGGCTTCTGGGCCTCTCAAGTGGTGCAGCGGTCTAAGGCACTACATTGCTGTGTTTGAGGCATCACTACAGACCCAGGTTCGATCCCAGACTGTGTCACAGATGGCATACAATTGAGGCGGCGCATGAGGCGGCTCACAATTGGCCCAGCGTTGACCGGGTTAGGGGAGGGTTTGGCCGGCCGTAATTTCCTTGTACCATCGCGCTAATCGGTTGCCAGCTGGACGGCGTTTCCTCTGACACATTGGTGCGGCTGGCTTCCGTGTTAAGCGAGCAGTGTGTCAAAAAGCAGTGCGGCTTGGCAGGGTCGTGCGACCAAGCTTTAACTTCCTGACTGATGTCTTGAGATGTTGCTTCAATATATACACATTTTTCTTCCTATATTTGAGATTCTTCAAATAGCCACCCTTTGCCTTGATGACAGCTTTGCACACTCTTGGCATTCTCTCAACCAGCTTCATGAGGTAGTCACCTGGAATGCATTTCAATTAACAGGTGCGCCTTGTTAAAAGTTCATTTGTGGAATTTATTTACTTCTTAATGCATTTGAGCTAATCAGTTGTGTTGTGACAAGGTAGGAGTAGTATACAGAATATATCCATATTTGGTAAAAGACCAAGTCCATATTATGGCAAAAACAGCTTAAATAAGCAAAGAGAAACGACAGTCCATCATTACTTTAAGACATGAAGGTCAGTCAACCAGGAACATTAAGAACTTTGAAAGTTTCTTCAAGTGCAGTCGCAAAAACAATCAAGCACTTTGATGAAATTGGCTCTCATGAGGACCCAGAGTTACCTCTGCTGCAGAGGAAAAGTTCATTAGCGTTACCAGCCTCAGAAATTGCAACCCAAATAAATGCTTCACAAAGTTCAAGTAACAGACATCTCAACATCAGAGGAGACCTTGTGAAATCAGGCCTTCATGGTCGAATTGCTGCAAAGAAACCACTACTAAAGGACACCAATAAGAAGAGACTTGATTGGGCCAATAAACACAAGCAATGGACATTAGACCGGTGGAAATCTGTCCTTTGGTCTGAGATTTTTGGTTCCAACCGCCGTATCTTTGTGATACGCAGCGTAGGTGAACGGATGATCTCCGCATGTGTGGTTCCAACCGTGAAGCACGGAGGAGGAGGTGTGGTGGTGCTTTGCTGGTGACACTGTCTGATTTATTTTGAATTCAAGGCACACTTAACCAGTACGGCTACTACAGCATTCGGCACCGATACGCCACCTGGTTTGCGCTTAGTGGGACTATCAATTGTTTTTCAACAGGACAATGACCCAACACACCCTCAGGCTGTGTAAGGGCTATTTGACCAAGAAGGAGAGTGATGGAGTGCTGCATCAGATGACCTGGCCTCCACAATCACCCAACTCAATTGAGATGGTTTGGGATGAGTTGGACCGCAGAGTGAAGGAAAAGCAGCCAACAAGTGCTCAGCATGTGAGAACTCCTTCAAGACTGTTGGAAAATCATTCCTGGTGAAGCTGGGTGAGAAAATGTGAATAGTGTGCAAAGCTGTCATCAAGGCAAAATACTTTTTTGGTTACTACATGACTCCATATGTGTTATTTCATAGTTTTGATGTCTTCACTATTATTCTACATTGTAGAAAATAGTAAAAATATAGAAAAACCCTTGACAAACGTTTGACTGGTACTGTATATATAAAAATGTATTAAAAAAACACAATCCCTTAAAAACAGCCTACTTTTCCTATTATTTCAAAAACCCATACTGCATGATATAGGGGTGGCATGAGAATTGTCTGAATTGAAATGAGACTTGCCTGAAAAGCAAAATAGTGAAAATGCCTGCCAACAACCACCAATGTCTTTATAGACTAGGTGATAACATAAAGCAGACACACAATTGCAACGATAGAGGAATCGTAAATTTGGCAAATTAATTGTTGAGTCAGGAATACAATATTTATAGCTCTGTTTGCGTTCCTGATAGTTTCAGCCAATTTAGCGCTGAGCTGGGTATCCAGCTGTTTGCATCAGAACCGTCCTGTTGTATAAACTACCAAACAGCGGTCTGGACCATTGAAAATAATAGAATTTACAAATGCTCACTAGCAGATGGGACAGACATACACCACTTCATCCCAACACAGACCCTTCCAACTATCTTCCCACAGGGAAGAACACAAATTTCAATTTGTAAGTTGGGTGAGAGTGCCATCAGACACCAGATAGAAGGCATCTGCCATTCAAATCAATTAGGGCAGACTTTTGGAGTGACATTGGAATCAACCAATCACATTGAGACTTGTAATGGCGGGATCGTTTTTACAAAAACGTATGGAAAATTCTGCCTTCTCGAAGGCCAACAGGTCACAGCGTAATAGCGAGCAGTAGCTTTCCAATGGTCTAGTTAGCTTGCTTTTGTTGTAGGCTAGTTTGCAGCAGCTGCAGCAGGTGTTCAAATTATCATAATCTGGTGAGTGGAATTGTGATTTTTTTTTTTTTTGTTTAGGTTCACCTTAAATTGCTTTGGTATTTATTTTTTATTTTTTTTTTAAATAGTGTATTTGGTCCTTTTTACAAAAAACAATTTTTATGAGCTGTGCATGGTCGCAGTCATTGGTCAGAGCAGGAGAAGCTCGCCGTAAAACTCCAAACAATCTAAAACATCTGCTTTTGCATTATATTAAATTGGCAAAATGGCATGCTAATTAAAAAATTATAATAAATATATATAAAAAAAATTGACATAATACTAGCTCAAAACATTTTGTATCTTCAAAAAATACAAGTTAAATCAGGGTGTGATTTCACATAAAAAGTGAGGGGACAAAAAGCATAATCTCACACACGCCACTAACATAGGGCCACTCTGTTTAGAGAAGTAATCTCAGACAGATCCAGCTCAGAGAGGCAGCAGATATTAATTTAAAATGGAAAATTAATGTGTTCATGCAAAAAAAACTAAGTGCATTGAATGGTATCAATTCGTTCCCCTAATCAATCCGAAGCATTTCAAACTAAAATGTACCCTTCCTGCATCGTATAGGAGCCCATGTATCTAGATGCGTATCGAATCGGTCATGAAAGGAGAGATGCACATCCCTACTAGATTGGGTAGACCAGTAACAGACGATTCAGGAATTTTCACAACACAAAGACATTCCAGCTAGTCTACATGTTCGTCATCAGCTGTCATACTTCACATGCTTGAAAGCAGCCTTTGGAGGCAACGGTGTAAATATTCATTTCTCCTCTGTCAGGGGCGAGAACAACAAATCTGAGGGCTCACTGAAATGTCAGAGGGTGAACAACAGGCATTTGTTTGGCTTTGACAGCATTCTGGACATAGAGGACAGGTTGACATCCTATGTTCAGCATCTTTTAGCCACAACATGCTAAGAAAAGACAAACAGTAGTTTTCAGACAGTAAGATACACAAATTAAGTGAACGCTTGTGGAAAGCAGCATCGTTGTAACCAACATCTTGTTGCATCTACTCTATCTGACCACGCAGACTGCAGAGTGAACGGCAAGAAAGTGTTTGACTCAGTGGTTGAGCAAATGCTCCCAGGGCTTGGTGTGGAAAGCGGCTTGCAGCAGAAGGGAGAAAGACAAGTAGATAACGGAGTAAACTATAAAAACGGACATTACACTCATTGGAGTTGTGCATCACATTTAACAAACCAAACAATTAAATACTTATAGAAGGTAAAGTAAAAACTGGTCCGTGCATCAATACCGGTATATAGCAAAATACGGTATACCGCCCAGCCCTATCAACAGTACCATGTCTGAAGTTTTGAATGACAAGTCTTCAGAATCAATTGTGACTTAAATACGGGCTGAGAAACATCTCTAAAAGACAACCGTGAGAGAAAGTCCTTACCCCATATGATCTGACTGTAACCATGTGAATCAATAAACATTACAATTCAGAACCAAATGAGACCGTCACTTCTCTGATGGTTTATGGTACTGAACCTAATTGCTGAAAATCCTGTTCATTCAATGGTGAGGCATGGACAGTAAAACTCAAACTGTACAACTAAAGCCTCTAAAAGAACAGAGAATATTTTCTCAGGCAAAGCAGTCTCCGAGACCCTGGTATCGCATGTCATTCTCACAAGCGAGCTTCAACTCAACAGGGGACCTGGGACCGGAGTGTACTCAACATGACAATTTCTGTGCCATCTAGAAGGGGCAGTGCCATAATCACCCTCACCTTTCCCCAACGAGTCCCAAATGGCACCCTATTCCCTGTATAGTGCACTACTTTTGACCAGAGCCCTATGATCCCTGGTCAAAAGTAGTGCACTACAAAGGAAATAGGGTGCCATTTGGGACGCAAATGTGAAAGCCAAGACTGAGGGATTGGGACGATGCAAAAAAATATAGCCAGGCAAATACAGGCTGGCTATTACAATGTGAGGGATGATGTCATAAGGTCTCTATTGACCTTTTCAGTGGACCTTTACCCTAGCCTGTCATAACTCATTCTCTATGATAAACAGTGAACACGGACATGTCCTCTCTTTGTATATCTGGGTGACTATCCGTGACATGCCTGCAGCATTCACTGTGACCGTCACAGGTATTCTGGTGTGTGTGTCCTCATCATTAGGGCAACGCGATAGAGAAGTGAGTCATTATTGGCATGTTTAAAAATTCTTATGGGTCACAAAAGAAGGGGCGGCTAACCTGCCATAATCTCAATCCAAAGGTCTTGGCTACACCTAATTTTGATCCCAACTGAGAAGGCAGAGCGTCATCATAACTCACCACCACGCCCATGCTTCTGGCTTTGGGTGATTATGGCACTTTGACTCGCAACTGTGACATACTGTGAAATTCAAACAGAGAGTGAGAGCTTAGGCTGTGCCACTCATTAGGGAGGCTGCCAAACTAAAACAAGGTCATTTTATCCACCTCTCCCTCCACAATATTATTCTGCTTTCACAAACTAAAGACAATTTATAGATCTCTCTGTTTTCCTTGGCTACTGTATAGTTAAATATGGTAATTCTCTCAATTGATGCATTCCAAATAAAGTGCGTTAGACACATTACAGTATTGTAGCCTGCTGTATGTTGTGATGTCTTCCATACAAACACAGTAAGTCAAGGGCAGGCTGACTTTCATACTAGAATGCTAATGAGTATTCATTCCAACAATTCCAGGAATAAAAGATAGGATGATATGTGCCTACTCTCTGCAGACCAAGACAATGGCTGTGTCCCAAATGGCACCCTATGGGCCCTGGTCGAAAGTAGCGCACTATACAGGGAATAGGGTACCATTTGGGATGCAAACAATAGGCCTACAGTGCCTTCAGAAAGTATTTACACCCCTTGACTTTTTCCACGTTTTCTTGTGTTACAAAGTGGGATTAAAATGTCAACGATCGACACAAAATACTCTGTAATGTCAAAGTGGAATTATTATTATTATACATATTTTTTATGGAAAATCAAACATTTATATATTTTGATAAGATAAGTACTCAACCCCCTGAGTCAATACATGTTAGAATCACCTTTGGCTGTGATTACAGCTGTGAGTCTTTCTAGGTAAACCTGGATTGTACAATATTTGCCCATTAGTTCTGTCAAGTTGGTTGTTGATCATTGCTAGACAGCCAAGTCTCGCCATAGATTTTCAAGCCGATTTAAGTCCAAACTGTAACTAGGCCATTCAGGAACAGTCGTCTTGGTAAGCAACTCCAGCGTATATTTGGCCTTGTGTTTGAGGTTATTGTCCTGCTGAAAGGTGGATGTCTCCCAGTGTCTGTTGGAAAGCAGACTGAACCAGGTTTTCCTCTAGGACTTTGCCTGTGCTCAGCTCCATTCCGTTTCTTTTTTATCCTGAAAAACTCCCCAGCCCTTAATGATTACAAGCATACCCATAACATGATGTAGCCACCATTATGCTTGAAAATATGGAGAGTGGTACTCAGTAATGTGGTGTATTGGATTTGCCTCAAACATATCACTTTCTAACTGTTTTAAAGTCACCATTGGCCTCATGGTGAAATCCCTGAGCGGTTTCCTTCCTCTCTGGTAACGGCATTAGGAAGGACCCTTTGTCTTTGTAGTGACTGTGTGTATTGATACACCATCCAAAGTGTAATTAAAAACTTCACCACGCTCAAAGGGATATTAAATATCTGCTTCATTTTTTTTAATCCATCTATCAATAGGTGCCCTTTGCGAGGCATTGGAAAGTCTCCCTGGTCTTTGTCGTTAAATCTGTCCTTGAAATTCACTGCTCAACTGAGGGGCCTTACATATACAGTCCATTACGAAAGTATCAAGACCCCTTCCCTTTTTCCACATTGTTACATTACATCCTTATTCTAAAATGGTTTAGAAATTAGCTTGAGAGGATCTGCAGAGAAGAATGGGAGAAAATCCCCAAATACAGGTGTGCCATGCTTTTAGCGTCATACCCAAGAAGACTCAAGGCTGTAATCGCTGCCAAAGGTAATTCAACAAAGTACTGAGTAAAGGCTCTGAATACTTATGTAAATCTGTTTTGTCATTATTGGGTATTGTGTGTAGATTGAGGAAGATTTCATAAAAAAAAAAAAAAAATTTGAATAAAGCTGTAATGTAACATGTGGAAAAAGTCAAGGGGTCTGAATACTTTCCTAATACACTGTAATTGTATGTGTGGAGTACAGAGATGGGATAGTCATTAAAAAATATGTATAATAATAATTCTACTTTGACATTATAGGGTATTGTGTGTAGAAAATCGAAATAATCTATTTTAAATTCAGGCTTGTTACAACAAAATGCAGAAAAGGTTAAGGGGTGTGAATACTTTCTGAAGGCACTTTATATCATATTTCAGCTGTAGGTCTGTTGCTTCAAAACAGAACAGACAGAGCTGTAATTAACAGTAGATAGCTAGTACAGTGAGGAAAATACTTTATTTAGGGAGATAATTCATTGAGCTGTATGTCTTTAAAACAACAAATGTCTGAGGTCTCACAGAAACAGGCATCATATCAGACCCAGATGTGATGTGGCCGAGGGAAGTTGGAGTATGAAAAACTCTAAAAGGCAAGTAATCAACAGGAGTGCCTCATCCTTGAGACAAAAAAATTATAACAAATATTAAATCCAATAGACAACATTCTCTCTACATCTCATCCCTTATGAAGAACTGGCTTTTCATGGAAATTTAACAGCACTGTCTGCACTATGACGCATCATATTTCTGTATGTGTTAGGCTTGGGAGTTGAACAACTTCCATTTGGTGGAACCAGTGAGTTAGTTTAACCATGTGAATAAAAGCAATTGAGACGATTGACAGTTTAACGGTTATGCTATAGATTTGTCAATACAGTGCTGGTGTGAACAGAAATGGATCAATAAAATAGAAAGTGTGCAGGAGAAGACACCGTATAACAATACTGAGTGGTCCATCTGAGGCCATGACACTATTAGGCAAAAGAGATAAGAGTTCACTGATTTGTTATTGAATAAAATTAGTGCATGTGTGAAGTGCTAACCAAACATATCAGATTCCTTCAGACATTGGACTAGTGATTAAGCAACCATACACTGAGTATACGTACAAAACATTAACACCTGCTATTTCCATGACAGAGTGACCAGGTGAAAACTATGTTCAGTTATTGATGTCACTTGTTAAATCCACTTCAATCAGTGTAGATGAAGGGGAGAATACAGGTTAAAGAAGGGTTTTTAAGCCTTGAGACAATTGAGACATGGATTGCGTATGTGTGCCATTCAGAGGGTGAATGCACGAGACAACATATAGCATTTTGAACAGGCTATGGTAGTAGGTGCCAGGTGCACCGGTTTGTGTCAAGAACGGCAACGCTGCTGGGTTTTTCACGCTAAACAGTTTCCCATGTGTATCAAGAATGGTCCACCATCCAAAGGACATCCAGCAAACTTGACACAGCTGTGGGACGCATTGGAGTCAACACAAGCCAGCATCCATGTGTAACACTTTTGACACCTTGTCGAATCCATGCCAGGACGAATTGAGGCTGCTCTTAGAGCAAAAGGGGATATACTCAGTGTATATTTTATTGTCCAACAGCCTCTAAAAAAATATCACATATCAGGAGAAGATATTAAACGACCATGATTTCTTTGCCGATCTGATTGCTTTAGTTATGGCAAATTTGACTAGTGATTACACTACGTATGTATACAGTATTACGTCCTACTATATCACTACAGCCTACAGCCTCAGCGTGTAAATTAGTGTTCTGAGAGCCAAAACCTACATCCCAAATGGCACCCTATTGCCTTTATAGTGCACTAATTTTGACCAGGGCCCTGGTCAAAAGTGGTGCACTCTATAGGGAATGCATCTAGAATTAATCCCCTGGCTAAAATAAGCCAAGGTGCAATGAGTGGACAGCTGGTGAACTGGTTTGACGTTTTTTTTATTTAACCTTTATTTAACTAGGCAAGTCAGTTAAGAACAAATTCTTATTTACAATGACGGCCTACCAAAAGGCAAAAGAGCTGCGGGGACGTTGACTTTGAATATAAGACCAAACACACATCACGACAAGAGAAACAAAACAACACTACCAAAAGAGATACCTAAGACAACAACATAGCAAGGCAGCAACACATGACAACACAGCATGGTAGCAACGTAACATGACAACACAGCATGGTAGCAACACAACATGGTAGCAGCATAAAACATGGTACATACATTATTGGGCACGGACAACAGCACAAAGGGCAAGAAGGTAGAGACAACAATACATCACACAAAGCAGCCACAACTGTCAGTAAGTGTCCATGATTACTGACAGTTGAGTCTTTGAATGAAGAGATTGAGATAAAACTGTCCAGTTTGACTGTTTGTTGCAGCTCGTTCCAGTCGATAGCTGCAGCGAACTGAAAAGACGAGCGACCCAGGGATGTTTGTGCTTTGGGGACCTTTAACAGAATGTGACTGGCAGAACGGGTGTTGTATGTGTAGGATGAGGGCTGCAGTAGATATCTCAGATATGGGGGAGTGAGGCCTAAGAGGGTTTTATAAATAAGCATCAACCAGTGGGTCTTGCGACGTTAACATTCACCTGACGTCAGTCCGGACATCTGTTGGCATGTTGTGCCCGCGCCATGCTGACTGACCTCCGTTTATACTCTATCCACATAAGAACATCACAAATCTCACTGGCTCACAGCAGGAAGACTCACACAGGGCAGGTATATGTGTATGTACCTGTTTTGACCAGTATCTGATCAGATTTCCCATACAACTCCATGGTAGCGTCCTTAATGCCTCTCTATTCCCTATTTAGAGCACTAATTTTGACCAATAGGGAATAGGGTGCCATTTGGGAAGCAGCTCCATGTGTGGAATGGCTCATTTAGGAAAAACGAAACCAGATCAGCTTCTTCAATACTCTGTGGGGTGTCTGTCTTTAAGCTGAGAATACACTAAGGGCTCAGACACACCAATTGCTTTTGCTTGCCGAGAATCGCATTAAAAATGTCAGCAGGCCGGCATCTATAGCAGGTGGTCCCGTCTACAGTGAGCTGAACGATCAGCAGACGAACACTAGATCCACATTCAGTGTCATGCGTGTGCGGGGTGAATACCATCAGCTCACATATCAGTTCTACAATGAGTCAATGACACAGTAACTATGTTTTGCAGACCACCTAGCACCCCAACCATGGGCCGTATGTATCAAGCGTCTCAGAGTAGTGGTGATGATCTAGGATCAGTCGCCGTGCTACTATGGCTGACCCTGTAGGTATGCAGTCATTGTAAATAAGAATCTGACTTGTTAAATAAATAAATCAAACTTGAAGACGCTTGATCCATAAAGCCCAAGATGAATACAAGCTGAAATATGAGTCATCACTAGCTACCCAGAACAAGGCATTTGATCTCAGGAGCCCCAGTCAAAGGAGGCTGATCTGTAAATATAGGTCAAAGTGTGAGAGGAGGTGAATAAATGTGCATCTGTAAAATAAAGCAAATAAAGAATGCAATACAGCACCCAACTTATTTCTGTAGAAGGTGTTTACATTTGATGCTGAATAACTTTCATAATCAACTACATTCCTGGTTTCTAAAAAGACAGGACTAGGGAGTGAGTTTACCCTGTAACCGTTATAATTATTCCACTAAGCATAGCATGATGATGAAATTAACTTAAACGTATATTGTTCAAATAGACTACCTATCCAAAGTTACTGGTTGTCTGTTAGATTCTCTTTTCTTCCCCCAAGGTTGTCCTCACAGCTATGGACTCAATTAGGCCTAGGTAAACAAGATAATATTTGAATAGACTGAGCAATGGAGATTAAAAAAATAAATAAAAAGGGAGAGAGCATTAACAACATACCCTTATGCAAACTCAAATAACTCTGCATATAGCCTCGCATTTCTTTGATATTGTTATGGACCAATTTTTTTTTGTTGATATTTCTTTTGAATGCTTGCATTGGTAAGATGCTGATGCTGTCTAAACCCGCCAACTGCAACAGAGAACAGAAAAGACTGTTCAGTTTCAGTGTTCATGTCTTTGACTGCCCAGCTATCACATAACGTTCTGAGAACCATATGTTTATTTGAGCTTGGTGAGAGCGCAATTTACTTATAGTTATATTGCATACAACCTTCCTACAACTTTCTGTGACTGGTGCAGGATTGCTCAAAAGCCAAGCAACTTTCTCAGCACATTTAAGTACTTGGAAAAAAAAAAAAAAAAAAAAAAAAGTTATATTCTTGGTATTTCATTACGTTAACAAAATGTTTCTCAAAAGTTACATTTAATTTAAATTGTGTTAATGTTCTAGGATTGTTCTCCAACCGGTTTGACATTGGGAATGTTCTTAAATATACTTAACAAAAAAAAACGCAACACGCAACAATTTCACTGAGTTACAGTTCATAAGGAAATCAGTCAATTGAAATAAATTCATTAGGCCCTAATCTATGGATTTCATTTGACTTGGCAGGGGTGCAGCCATAGGCCCACCCACTCGGAAGCCAGAACCAGTCAATCAATTCGTTTTTCCACACAAAGGGCTTTATTACTGACAGAAATACTCCTCAGTTTCATCAGCTTACCGAGGGCTGGTCTTAGACGATCCCTCAGGTGAAGAAGCCGGATGTGTAGGTCCTGGGCTAGTGTGATTACACATGGTCTGCGGTTGTGAGGCCTGTTGGACGTTCTGCCAAATTCTCTAAAACGACGTTGGAGGCGGGTTACGGTAGAGAATTGAACATTCAACACTCTGGCAGCACTTCTGGTGGACATTCCTGCAGTCAGCATGCCAATTGCACGCTCCCTCAAGACATCTGTGGCACTGTGTTGTGTGACAAAACTGCACATTTTAGAGTGCCCTTTTATTGCCCCCAATACTAGGTCCACCTGTGTAATGATCATGCAGTGGATGGATTATCTTGGCAAATGAGAAATGCTCACTAACATGGATTTAAACAAATTTGTGCGCAAAATTAGCTTTTTGTGCATATGGAAAATTTCTGGGCTCTTTTATTTTAGCTCATGAAAAATGGGACCAACACTTCACATGTTGCGTTTATATTTTTGTTCAGCATAGTTCCAAGAACCTTAAGAAACAACATTCTTCTGTGGGAATTTCAGTACTTCCACACAAGTTCAGATAGTATTATATTTAATTTCATATTTTTTGTAGTCTGGGAATGTTCTAAAAAAAAGTTGTGACTTAAGCGATGTTCTCAGAACGTTCAGTTAATTTATGGTTCTCTTTTATGTTAGTTCTTGGCAATATTCTGCAAATGTTCTTAAACATTTAATTCTACACATTAACATCAATTAGCTTTAAATTCCGTTCTCAGAACATGAAGAAAACTCTAGTAACGCTCAGAAAATGTTCTAAGAATATATATTTTTTGAAATATACATTCTGTTCTCAGCATAAACAAAACTATCTTATCTTGTGTTAAGGTGTGTGTTCAGGTGTATTGGCCACACCTGATCTTAATGAGTGCTTGTTTCCTTTGAAATGGGGTCTGTTTGAATAGACTAAGCTTTTTGTGCGTAAAAAAACATGGCACGCTAGCTCCATCCTGGTGGCGCAGTGGACCAATTCCAGGGATAGACAGGTTGGTTGTTTAGCAACAAAACCGACACATGTGCAACTATAGGGCAAAACAGACAGGGTTGGCTTAGATTGCTGACAACATATATAAAACTATTTCATCTCCAATGTTTATTGAAAACATAAATACAATTTCACAATGAGCACTTGCCTCAAATACATTGATACTGTTGTTGGTTAGCTAGCTAGCAAATTTATGCCAAAAATCAACAAAACTTTGACAACATTTAGAGAAGGTTCTCAGAATTGTATTTAATTTACCTTCAAATTACATAATTAATAATAGTTAATAAAACCTCCCAAGAAAACATTCAGGAAACCAAAGTAAAACGTTCTCAGAACCTCCATGCAATCTAAAAATGTATGTTCCCAGAACAGGCAAAATGTTCACTTCTGTTCTACAACGTTACCAATCAGGAAACGTATGGCTTCGTCCTCACAACCAATGTGAAACCAAAAACATAAGTTCCCACAACTTTCAAGGAACTAAATGTGCTAGCTAGGTGAGCTCTGCAAATAAACAGGATACTTGATCAATGCTCACGCCTCCCCATGAGAAACTAGAAAAACATTGCCAACGGCTCCGCCACCCGAAACGATACTCACAGTGTCCGTTACAATTTAGACCTCACTAACAATTTTTAAAGAACATGTCAAATTGCAAGACCATAGATTGTAGGATAGTTGAGTCCATGGTCAACTTGACAAGCAAAATAATGAGAATGAATGTATTTTTCTAATTTCAAAAGCCACTTTGAAATGATAAAATGTAATGATAAACGTGACGTTTATGCAACACTAATTGAAATTAAAAGAGTGCGCTACTTTGTAGCGCCGAAAAATAATGTAGGCCTATTCCTCATCATTTAGTTCGCGGCAATTCCTTGAAATCAATCTAAAAATGCCATCAGTTGATACATTTGACAATTATATAAAATGTTGTATTGGCTTCTTGATTTGTCACAATGTTTATATTTCTAATAGCCAACGTCTGATTAGAATACAGTGTACTCTGTGGTATGATACAAAAGTACAATGAATCTGATATTATGTAGCTAGCAATTTATCGTGATATTATCCGCATGAATTTGCGGCAGCACTCTGCATGTTCTAGTTCATTCAATGAATTACGACACCGCTTTCCCTTTTCTCAGCAGCAATGAATGTCAGTTTTTCCGCCAATTCTGCTAAATATAATAACTATAATATGGAGATATTAAATATTTCTTACCCTCGGATAACTCCAGTTCCAGCTCTGCAAGTCTGGTTCGCACCTCCAAAGGAAGGGGTAAAGTATCACGGTCCGCCATTCTGCTTTAAAATTACTTGGCTTTTCTCTTCGCTTCTTCTCACTGAGTCCAGCAAAGTGTCTCAACACTGTCCTTTCTCCACAGAGCACCGATGCATTGGGCAAAAGAGAAGCGACTTGAGTGTGAAATAGAAATGCGTAAAGTGTTTGGACGAAAATCGCTCGGCCCGCGTCTTTATTCAAGTCCCGCCATGGTTGGCTGTCCTTCTAGTAAGAAAGGGTACTGCTGCTGTAATTCCAAGATCTGAAAGTGCAGCTGAGGGATACTCAACCAATGTTTCCTCCAGTTTCTAGTACTGCATGCTCTCACTACTCTGTGCTGTCACACATTCAGGTTATGCCTGAGACACACAAGAGCCCACAATCGAACCCTGTGGAGGGCGCCAAATGTCCACTTTAAGAACTAGTCGAGAAATTACCCCCTCTCACCCTGCAGAAGAATGACTGTTGAACATCACTGGCCCCTCAACTCAACTGTTCCAAAGAGCATTTAAATATTGAATATTTTTATCAGCCTCCCAAAAAGTATATTTATTTCACAGGCTTCAGGGTGCAAAATCAGGGTTTGAAGTGAGGGGTTGTAGCCTATATGGGTTAGTTTGAAGAGGAGTTGGAGATAAGGCTGGGCCCTTTAAGAAAGAGAGTGGGACTCACTCACTCAGTCATCACATTCCATAAATTCATGAATAGTCACATCACACCATGACATTGGAGTTAGACTGGCTGGTTAGGCCTACATGTAAAGCCCATGATACATTGAAAATTGTTTGAGGCAATGTTGCTGGCAACAGGGTGAGGAAAGGATGACTGTCCTTGTCTCACTGACCCTCTTGCACTCTAGTGCACAGTCTCTGCCTTTCAGATGTAGCCTACACATTCCCTCCCCAGGGTTGGGAGTAACTAATTACATGTAATATGATTACAAAAACAACTAACTGTAATCAGTTACATTACCAGCAAAAAATATATATATTGTAATCAGATTACAGATACTTTTGAAAACTCAATGATTACCTCTTGGATTACTTTTAAATTTAGAAAGGATGTTTGCAAAAAAATAAAATACATTATGAAACCTTCCTGTTTTCTCAGTGACATTCAATTCAGCATTGAAAAAGAGCACAATTGTGTTTGTTCCACCTGAGGGAGTCTGAACACAGGTCAGAGACCCCTATGACGACACACCAAATGCATTTGATGGATCTTTTTTGTCTTCTTCTAATGCCTCTTGAGGTGAAAGTAATTCAAAAGGTTAACTGAAATTAATCAGATTACGTTACCGAGTTTGATTACTGATTACAATTTTGGACAGGTAAATAGTAACAGATTACATTTAGAAAGGAATCTACACAACAGTCTCTCCCCAATATTTTGGGGGTTATATCAGTATTTTACCTCCAGCCCATTGTGGTGTGGTGTAACCTGAGAAACGTTACATTATAAAAATTCTCCAGAGGTGTGCTGTCAACCCTCAGACACATTAGAGCTGCTAAAGGTATCTGGCAGAGTCCCTCTTTAGAGATAATAACAATAAGGGGTGGGCAGGAGGAGGAGTACAGGAGCACAATCAATGCCTTTGTGTTGTGGTGTGAGCAGAACCACCTTCAGCTAAACATCAGCAAAACAAAGGAGATTGTGGTGGACTTCAGGAGAACCAAGGCTCAACTAACTGCAGTCCCTATACAGGGGATGGATGTGGAAATTGTTGGGTCATACAACTTCCTGGGAGTCCATATGGACAACAGGCTGGAATGGGCTGGTAACACCGGGGCTCTGTACAAAAAGGACCAGAGCCGACTCTACTTTCTGAGGAGGCTCAGGTCCTTCAACGTGTGCAGTAAACCACCAGTCTTTTTTGCAGTGGTGTACTGGGATGCCAACATAAAAGCCGGTGATGTTTCTGGGGTAAATAAGCTGATCAGGAAGGCCAGCTCTGTTCTGGGAATTAGCCTTGACACTCTAGAGGAGGTGGCGGAGACGGATCCTGGCCAAACTGCTGGCCATCATGGACAACGTCACCCACCCTCTGCATGGAATGGTTATGACGCAGAGGAGCACCTTCAGTCACAGACTGATCCCACCACGGTGTGCCAGAGAGTGCTACAGGAGGTCCTTCCTGCCGGCGGCTATTAGACTATTTAATGCCTCACCGGTGTGCCGTGCCGTCGGAAACATAGACCTGGAACTGTTGGGGTGTTAGGACCCAGTTTAACAATTATGCATCCATCCGTGATTAACTCTGGTCTGTAATCACTCATTCACTCAGGACTTATTTATTAATTCAGGTCTGTATATACATACGTAGTCATTCACTTACGTAGTCATTCACTCAGGAACTTACGTAGTCATTCACTCAGGCATGCATATTAGTATCCTGTCAGTTGTATCTTTTTTCATTGCTTTTAGTATATCGAATGTGCAATACGTGCATTTATCTGTAATTAAACCCTGCGCACTAAGGACTGTATTTTAAGGGAATTACTATTATTACCCTAAATTATATCATACACACATTTAGTTATTTAAGTAGCTCTTCCTGTAATTTACCTGTACAGTTAATGTAACCATGCAAGTATTCACTTCTGTAAATTGAACTGTATATTTACCTGTACAGCTAATTTAACCATGCAAAATATTAACTTACCTGTTCATTTAATCAGTCTGTACATTAAGTAAACTATTATTGCCCTCATTTATATCATACGCACTTTTAGCTATTTAAGTATTTCTCTGCCATCGACCTGTATAGTATAGTTAACCACGCAAATACTCCTTATTTATCTATATCAACTTGCAATATTTGTATAAAAAAAAAATTCACCTAACACTCTGTAACAATGTATAGTGTACATATTCAGCCATCCACCCATACTATGCAATGTCTTTTTATAGCTTTTTTGCACTCCAGACTCTACTTTTTCATACTGCCGCTCTATGTATCATGTATCATTTGTGTATTTTCGTTCTGGCATTTTGCACCTGCCCTGTGTTTTTTTCGTAGCTTGATGAAGAAAGTTCCCCCTCGGGTATCAATAAAGTACCTACCTACCTACCTAAGCCTCTGGCCCTTTTTTACCTTTTATTTAACTAGGCAAGTCAGTTAAGAATAAATTCTTATTTACAATGATGGCCTATCAAAAGGCAAAAGTCCTCCTGCGGGAACAGGGGCTTGGATTAAAAACAAATATACACTACCGTTCAAAAGTTTGGGGTCACTTAGAAATGTCCTTGTTTTTGAAAGAACAAGCAATTTTTGTCCATTAAAATAACATAAAATTGATCAGAAATACAGTGTAGACATTGTTAATGTTGCAAATTACTATTTTAGCTGGAAACGGCTGATTTTTTATGGAATATCTACATAGGCGTACAGAGGCCCATTATCAGCAACCATCACTCCTGTGTTCCAATTGCACGCGGTTAGCTAATTTTAAAATGATAAAAGCCTCATTAAATAGTCCCCGGAAAACACCAGTCTCAACGTCAACAGTGAAGACGTGACTCCGGGATGCTGGCCTTCTAGGCAGTTGCAAAAAAAAAAAGCCATATCTCAGACTGGCCAATAAAAAGAAAATATTAAGATGGGCAAAAGAACACAGACACTGGACAGAAGAATATTGGGAAAAAAAGCGTTATAGACAGACAAATCTAAGTTTGAGGTGTTCGGATCACAAAGAAGAACATTTATGATACGCAAAACAAATGAAGATGCTGGAGGAGTGTTTGACGCCATCTCTCAAGCATGGTGGAGGCAATGTGATGGTCTGGGGGTGCTTTGGTGGTGGTAAAGTGGGAGATTTGTACAGGGTAAAAGGGATCTTGAAGAAGGAAGGCTATCAGTCAATTTTGAAACGCCATGCCATACCTTGTGGACGGCGCTTAATTGGAGCCAATTTCCTCTTACAACAGGACAATGACCCAAAGCACAGCTCCAAACTATGCAAGAACTATTTAGGGAAGAAGCAGTCAGCTGGTATTCTGTCTATAATGGAGTGGCCAGCACAGTCACCGGAGCTCAACCCTATTGAGCTGTTGTGGGAGCAGCTTGACCGTATGGTACGTAAGAAATGCTCATCAAGCCAATCCAACTTGTGGGAGGTGCTTCAGGAAGCATGGGGTGAAATCTCTTCAGATTACCTCAACAAATTGACAACTAGAATGCCAAAGGTCTGCAAGGCTGTAATTGCTGCAAATGGAGGATTCTTTGACGAAAGTAAAGTTACGGACACAATTATTTAAATGAAAAATCATTATTTATAACCTTGTCAATGTTTTGACAATATTTCCTATTCATTTTGCAACTCATTTGATGTGTGTATGTTTACATGGAAAAATAGGATATTTCTAAGTGACCTCAAACTTTTGAATGGTAGGGTATATAGGACAAAACACATCACAACAACATAGCATGGCAACAACACATGACAACAACATGGTAGCAACACAACATGGCAGCAGCACAACATGGTAGGAGCTAAAAAACATGGTACAAACATTATTGGGCACAGACAACAGCGCAAAAGGGCAAGAAGGTAGAGACAACAGTACATCATGTGAAGCATCCACAACTGTCAGTAAGAGTGTCCATGATTGAGTCTTTGAATGAAGAAATAAAAAAACTGTCCAGTTTGAGTGTTTTTGCAGCTCTTTCCAGTCGCAACCCTTTCAATGCGTCAATTCAGATTCCAGACTTCTTTTTGTCCCATGGCTAAACACTGCCACACAATGACCCAGTACTTGTAGAGAATGGACCAGGTTAGATTAGGCCTACATTATCACACTGGCTCTTGTGAATGCTAACATCCTAAACCCCCCTCCCAACTAATGGCTGATCCAGTTTCTTTGCCACCGGCTGTCACACAAGCTTCTTCTGATGAATAGGCTGCCCAGTCCCAGTCTCTCAGGCTACTCCTGGAGGAAGCTGGGGTGGTATAATGTCCCAGGATGCCTGTACACATTAAGACAGATGGTCAGGATCTGGCCTGTCTGAGCCATCTGACCAATGATGATGTTGCTAAGATGGCCAGAGGAGAGCATACAAATCAAGATGGCCAGAGGAGGGCATACACAAACTCTCAGTGTTTGATTCAGGCGCTCGCATATCAGGGGAGAGAAGGAATGGAATGGATTGTTTTTGAGTTGGTGGGTATAGGGCGGGCCCGGGGGCATTCCTACATCTGATTTGGTTGTAAATGTTCCATTTACATTTTCTAATGAAAGAAAACTAATGTAAAGAAAACTGTAAGCCCACATCTTTATGCTGATCTCTCAACAGCTGTACACTAATAGCAAACAGACACAGACCCCATACCAAGTGTTACCCTATTGCCTATATATTGCACTACTTTTGACCAAGGCCCATATGACTCTGGTCAAAAGTAGTGAACTATATACACAATAGTGTGCCATTTGGGGGGGGGGCACGGAAAATGCAAACCGCCATGACATGGAAAAAGGAGTGGGAAGAACATGTGTTTGCAGAGTAGGCCTACCATTGGATAAAAGGGGTTACGAATTGCTTATGCCCAGGTCTACTTGTTCACCAAATGACTGCAGCTGCAAGACAATCGCCATTTGTTGGATCAAATCAAACTGTGGGTAGATGAAGAAGCCTGTTTTGTGTGGGGTGTGATTCACTGATTTACCCTAATAGGATTGTGGTGTGCTGTGGAATAAATCCTCGCAAGATGTTCTTGTAGGAATATGTTGCCACCTTGTGGCTAGTTTTTCAAATGGAATAGAGAAAAGCACTACCATAGGCTTGGCTATGACGTGGCGGATGGACAACGGCTCATGTTTTCAATGCGTGTTAACGTTTTCCCCTGCCTGCAAACAAATTCATGATTTTGTTACAAATTCTGTGGGTGTGAACTACCCTTCAGTTTTGGCTCAGGGGCATGGCATAAAATTTGTGCAGATTGAATGGGTTGGACTAAAGACTTCCAGGCAATTTCAATGTTTGAATTGTCAACTATCACTACCTGTGGTGGGGTGTTCCAGAGGGGTACACTACTAAGCTATACTACAAATGAGGGTCATTGAGTAAGCCAGACAACTTTAATGAACAACCATTCATTAAGAAAGCTTAACTTACAGTGAGACTCGAAGTTGAGCTCAAGTGCATCCTGTTTCCATTGATCATTATTGAGATTTTTCTACAACTTGATTGGAGTCCACCTGTGGTAAATTCAATTGATTGGACATGATTTGGAAAGGCACACACCTGCCTATATAAAGGTCCCACAGTTGACAGTGCATGTCAGAGCAAAAACCAAGCCGGGAGGACGCAGGAATTGTCCGTAGAGCGCCGAGACAGGATTATGTTGAGGCACAGATCTGGGGAAGGGTACCAAAACATTTCTGCAGCATTGAAGGTCCCCAAGAACACAGTGCCCTCCATCATTCTTAAATGGAAGAACATTGGAACCACCAAGACTCGGCCAAACTGAGCAATCGGGGGAGAAGGGCCTTTTTCATGGCCAAGAACCCGATGGTCACGCTGACAGATCTCTAGAGTTCCTCTGTGGAGATGGGAGAACCTTTCAGAAGGACAACCATCTCTGCAGCAATCCACCAATCAGGCCTTTATGGTAGAGTGTCCAGATGGAAACCACTCTCAGTAAAAGGCACATAAAAGCCCTCTTGGGTTTACCAAAAGGCACCTAAAGACTGACCATGAGACAAGATTTTCTGGTCTGATTAAACTATTGAACTCTTTGGCCTGAATGCCAAGCGTCACGTCTGGAGGAAACCAGGCATCATCCCTACAGTGAAGCATGGGTGGCAGCATCATGCTGTGGAGATGTTTTTCAGCTGCAGGGACTGGGAGACTAGTTAGGATCAAGGCAAAGATGAACGGAGAAAAGTACAGAGATCCTTATTGAAAAAAAGCTCCAGAGCGCTCAAGACCTCAGACTGGGGTGAAGGTTCACCTTCCATCAGGACAACCACCCTAAGCACACAGCCAAGACAACGCAGGAGTGGTTTCAGGACACGTCTCCGAGCGTCCTTGTCGCCCAGGCAGAGCCCGGACTTGAACCCGGTTGAACATCTCTGGAGAGACCTGAAAATAGCTGTGCAGCAACGCTCCCCATCCAACAGAGTGAGAGGATCTGCAGAGAATGGGAGAAACTTCCCAAATACAGGTGTGCCAAGCTTGAGGCTGTAATTGCTGCCAAAAGTGCTTCAACAAAGTACTGAGTAAAGGGTCTGAACTTAAGATGTTATATTTGTTTTTGCTTTGTCATTATGGGGTAATTTGTGTAGATTGATGAGGGGGAAAAAACCCAAAATGTAATACATTTTATAAGGCTGTAACCTAACAAAATGTGGAAAAAGTCAAGGGGTCTGAATACTATGTGTTGTCAGTTGAGTCAATTACACCATGCCCATTTCAAGTTCATATAAAACAAATCTGAATATTAACACAAACTGGCTTACTCATTGATCCTGCTTTGTAGTATACCCCTCTGAAAGCAGGATCATTAACTTAGCCAGCAAATTTTGATAAACAGGTTTTTTACTTCTTTTAGAAATCTAAGCTTGAATATGGGTCATTGGTTGAGTCAATTATACCATGTAAATTTCACATTTAAGCTTTTATTTCCTCACAAGATTTGTGAGTTAGCTGGCTAACTCATTCATCCTGATTTCTGGATCAGCCCCCAAATATCCCAGATTATAGGACACACACATCACGAGAAAGAACTCATTAACAGTGCCTAAATCTTTATTTTTCAGTAAGCTACATTTTTTCCCTCCAAATTAGACAGTTTAACATCATGACACAAGAGTAACTGAAATGATCAATAGTTGACATGTACGCTTGACTCCAATCTTAATGGAAGAGTAGGTAAGATAAATAAATCAAAAGCCCTCTCAAAGATACCTCCATGAACAACTGTCTGTTACTGCTGTTATGTTCATAGGTTCTTCTCCCCCATAAAGTCAGCGATTGTCCACTGCTGTTAGCGTAACATGGTATGGGTAAAAATGAGTTAGTTGACCACAGTGAGTTGATAGTGAGACAATGGTTGTCTCATTCCAGTCAGTTGGTGCATTGTAACATCACTTTAGACGCAAGGTCAACTCACAACAAGCTGTAGCCATTGCAAAAAAAATACATGGCACTGTCAAACTGGTGAGACGAAGCAGATAGAAGCGAACTGGGCAAGGGGAACGAGACAGCCTGATATGAGAGACACTGTCTGTGTACAGTAACACAAGGAGAACAGCCCAAAATTACAACAGGGCTTTAGTAGTGCTAGCAAAAGAAAGAAGAAAAAGTGCAACACAAGTTCAGTCAGTCTTTCGTACTGCAAGCAGTGACATCTTCTGGAGAGATTAACCAATAACATTTCTCATCATCATGCTGCACACACCTGGCTGGCGAATCAACCTTGGGTAACTGGACTTTGCATTTGTGTTTTATACTTCTGCTGACCCCAGGTGGTACACTTCTCGCTCTCTCACACACACACACACACACACACACACACACACACACACACACACACACCCACAATGCCCAGCCTGATAACATATCCATACCCAATCTGCAAAGACAAAAGCATTAGCATTTTGCATTAGAGAGGCCTACTAGCATAGACCAGCTTAAATTTACAGACAAACATGCCTCGCTTCATAAGCCAGATCAGATTCCCGGTCAGATGCAGGTTGCTATGAGTACTTTGTCTAATGTCAGTGGTATCAGATTTTAATTCCCAGTTTTATCATTCTGGACCAGCTACATTTCCCATCAGTAACAACAAATATCAAAATATAATGGCAGGCTTTTAAATATTATGTACAAGTCAAACAAACTGCCAGGCTGAAACAAATTAAATGGCACAGTTAATGTTTTGTTTTTTCAACATTAAATGCAGTCCACGTGTGATCAAACGATTCAAAAGACAATGCAAAGTATGTTATACAGTGTGCCAGAAAACAAATTTTCTTACCGAAATGAAGTGTAAAAAATATCTAGTGGAGTCTAAACACTGGTAAAGCCAAAAAAAAAAAAAAAAAAAAAAAAAACTTCTGGGGGCTACGAAAGTTCAGTTGATGTAGATCTTCATGAAAAACAAAACTTAAAATAAACAAATGTTGGAAAAAAAATAATCACTTTGCTCCAAACAATTAAAAGTTTTTGTCTGTTACAATTAAACCATATGCTGCTGTGGAAATGACATTGGTTATGTGTGAAAGATTTGATGTTCCTGTGCTTAACTAGGATTCATAAAGAAATATTTTATGGGCTAAATCACACATCAGATTGATATAAGCAGTCAGTCACAGGACATAATAGTGACTTTGTACTGTCATTTAAATATGTGTGTTTGTACCATAGGTAGGTTCTCCCCTTTTCTCATTGTGCAGTGAAGGGGCTGAACAGAAACAAAGAACTGTTTGTTGAGACAACAAGGAAATGGAATGAGAATGACATTTAAAAAGTTACAGACAACCTGCCCACATTGCAAAGTGAGGCAGACGCAATTCACAGAACTAAAAAAAATCTAAAATAAAAATCAAACCACAACATTTAGTTTTTATCCTACATCCAGCTCAAAAGCGACAACATTTCAACAAGATCAATATATGTTTGTTTTTTAAATCATTAAGGTACCTCTTTATATTTTCTGATTATTTACAACTGTACAAGCAAAGCACACACTTCAAAGTGCACATATTTGATACAGTATTGACTATTTTGCATTTACAGGATTTATATTTCCCCCAAAACAGAAAATAGAAACAAGGTTAATCAAAAGAGATTTGAAATTTTACAAAACCAAAATAAAATGCTGCTAGTACTTAAGACCAAGTAAGACTTGTGACGTTTGGTATGACTAAATATTTCCATGTGTCTCCCTTAGTAACATGCTGGGGTTTGAAAAGAAATAAACTAAGTCTACGTTGTCTCGTATAAAAGTTAAGGCAAAGTCATTTTCAAGTTTAAATAAAATTCAAGTTTTTAAACACTGGATGGAAATTATACATTTGTAAATATATAAATTGTATATATTTTTTCCTTCTAAATAAACTTTTTTAATGATATCTCATGGAATAAACAGCACTGGTTTATAAATAAGCAGATATGGTACAACATGTCTTTATACCATCTCAGGGAAGAAAATAAAATATATAATTTGAACACTGCCCATACAAGTGCATCTCAGTCCTTCAAAATCAAACTCTCCAAATAATGTGTTTGCAAACCAAACCAAAAAGCATCCAAATCAAAAGCAGCAATGACTATCAGTACAGGCAATGTCTCCTCTCTCCGAAATAAGTCCTCTTTTCTAAGCAGAGTACTCCATGGTAGCTCCTTGTTGCAGGAAGACGTCAATGAGACACTAAAGCGCACAAGTTCCATGTTCTTTCTTTCTACTTAGAGATTTATACAAAGCACAGAGGGGAATTTGGAAGCTATGTGGTTGTTTGTATGGAGAGCTAGGTGAAATCTCTAGAAGAAAAGCATGCTAAAAATAAATATTGAGAAGTCCTGCAATGAACCAGGCATTTCTACTGTATGGAGGGGGGAGGAGTTGGAACAACCAAGAGTGCTGCTTGCTCTGCCTAACATTTGTCCAAACTGAAAGGACTCAGTGGTTGCTCAGGTTTACAGCATCCAAACAGGTCAAAGGTCATGCTCTGCCTGCTCACAGGGTGCAGTTTACTACTCATATTTTCTGAGTGTCACCGAATGCCTAAAGCTATATCTTCATTCTAAAATGGCTGCCTGGTCTTTTGCCTTCATATCTAACATTTGTAGTGAAGGAAAACCCCACTTGTTCCTTTCAACCAATTCCAACTACTTTTCAAATGTTTTGAGTCACCAGGTCAATTTAAGGCAGGGTTTCCCAAACTCAGTCCTGGGGCCCTTCTGGGTGCACGTTTAGTTTTCTGCCCCTGCACTAGACAGCTGATTAAAATAATCAAAGCTTGATGATGAGTTGGTTAATTGAATCAGCTGTGCACTCTTAGGGCAAAAAACAAAATGTGCACCTGGGGGGGCCCCAGGACAGTTCGAGAAACCCTGCTCTAAGGTGTAAACGCAAATTACAAAATCAGCTACTGCAATACTGAATAAGCTGAAAAAGCATTAAAAAACACCACGTACCAGTGGTTTCACAATTGACTACCTCAAAAGCAAAAGCAAATCAAATAAAACACAATTGTTAGTGGGACTCCAAAGGTTTAAATCAATGAGAGAGAACACAAAAGAAAATAAGACAAGTTATTTTCATCATGCACGGAAGTATGTCCAGTAGGCATTTACATGGCAGTAAACAAACAAAGTTTAACTCGTGAATTTCTCTGTGTAGAGATTAATAAAATGTGTCAACATTTAGATATTCTGAAGCTGATTACCCTGTCACAACGTTTAATAATAATGCGCAAGTCAAATGGCAAGACAGTTGAAATCAAAGAGGGAAAAACTCAATTTGTTGTATAACTGACATTTTAAAGGGCTTATAATGTGACTCAGAACTTTCGATATTCATCTTTACATTTCGGAGAATATGAAACTAGCTTCACATGTTAGGTTCCCTTTTTGCTTCTGTATGTAGGTAAAATATGGATTTCTTAATCAATCCAGAAACAAAAAATAGTGCAAAGTTTAGTTGATGACATTTATCAAGTATTATTATCTAAGTACAGTACCAGATGAATTGAAGTAACACGTTCCAGGTTCATCCTCTAGCACCATAGCTATCTAAAATAATGAAGTGACTGCACCCTGCCAAAACCCTACTGCCTACTCCTTATAGTAGCCTAGCCACTTCCATTGACGACATGTGCCGCTGAACTAGTCTTTGACCTGCTCGTTTCACAGCAAAATAGAACGAGAAGAGTCACC
This sequence comes from Thymallus thymallus, assembly GCA_023634145.1. Taxonomy (NCBI): domain Eukaryota; kingdom Metazoa; phylum Chordata; class Actinopteri; order Salmoniformes; family Salmonidae; genus Thymallus; species Thymallus thymallus. Next base: position 18,631,066 of record CM042382.1, on the reverse strand, counting down.
AATCGACACCACGTGATGAATTTATCATTTTTTTCTGAGATCAAAATACATGTAGATTTCTACTGACACTGATAGTACCTCTCTCTAAGAGGCCTAACTAGCAATGTACAGTATACGGCTAGGAAAGACTCCTGTGAACGGGATAGCAGAAAACAATTAAATGTTATGTTTTACCACAAGAAATACTAGATAAAGAAAGTCTAAGGCGCTCTTAAAACCACCATCATGCAACAACTAGTAGTACTTGTACCAACAATCAAAACCAGTAACCATATGCTGGTGTTACAATGAGATAAAGAGTTACATGTTGGCAAAAAGGTAATCTCAGAATTCCCTCAGAAAGTAGGTCTTCTATGGATTTCAGTGAAGTCCGTAAAATGAGACTAGACTAGTTGACCTTGCATATGAACGCAAATATGTATAACACATTATGGATGCATCCCACACGGCGCCTTATTCCGTATGTCGTGCACTACTTTCAAATGAGAGTAGTGCACTACTCAGGGAATAGGATGTAATTTGGGACGCCAGTATCATGACTGACGGATACGGTGATCATCACACCCTGCAATGGAATCACATTACATCTTAATAAGACTGCATACAACATAGAGAGACACCCCCACAACTAACAAGACGTAAACCGCTATTCTGTTACTCATCTGCTTCCTTTCATTCACTCACTGGGTGGCTTCCACTGATGGCCTACCTACTCTCACAATACTATCTTGGAAGGCAGTTTGGACATATTCATTTATCCCACTAATCTGAACAAGATTACAGATTTTACAGATTGACACAAAATAATGCAAAAAAAATATGAAAGAAACAAATAAACCCCCCAAAAAATAAATAAGTAAAGATAATGAACAGTGCTCTACATGCACAATAAAGTGCTATTGTCAGTAAGCCCTGATCCAGAAATGCATCCTCTATATGCTGTGACTGACTGATGATTTTGGGATAGGTTGTATTTCAATAGCCCTGACTTTTTTCAGATTTTTTTTCCCTCACGCGTTTGTTTTGAAATTGACTTGTTTGCAGTTGGGGGTTACTGCAGGTACTTTGGGGGGGTGTTGAGATCTTTGCTGCTGGGACCCTTCCCTGGGTGGTGGGGAGGTGGTGAGGACCACCGGCCGGTTGGTCTCCGGACCTCTCGGTGTCTGCCTGGGGTAGCAGGCTTGGAGGAGCCTGGGTATGTCTCTCGGGGGGCCTTGGGCTCGCCCCTGTCCCCTGGGGCTGAGTCAGGGCACTTCCTCTCTTCTCCCACGGAGGCAGTGCTGCTGGCTGGCTTGGCCTCTTTAGGGGCCTGTAGTGTCGGCGCGTGGTCTTTAATCCTCTGGCAGATCTCAGCGTAAGAAGGCTTTCGCTGTTCCTGACCACAAAACAAACAAAAAAAACTAGATTTGTAGCGGATTCATTTCATAGGACATTATGTACTATGCACCCTGGTTTGATATGTATTAATGTCTAAGAAACAGTCATTACCAACCACAAAACATCATTTTTGACTATCAGCATATCTATATCAGCTAATAATATTGATAATTGCACCTGGTTATGTTTAAACGCTTTAGTGAACCAGTACTTACTGTAGCAGCCCCATTGACTTGAACAGATTTGCTAGCGGTGTACAGAGTGTCAGTGATCAGCTCCACAGAGACCTGGGTCTCCTTCTGCTTCACCTCCGGAACCTTCACTTCCCTGAAAAACACACAGGACCTCAAAATTAATTCACAGAGATGTGTAGGACATGAAATGCTGCTAAGTCAGTTCACCAATCTATTTTGACATCAACAACTATTCTATGTATGGTGTTTGATGAGGAAAAAGAGACAAGTGTGAGAGAAAAGATACTGTAGATGAGATGAAAAACAAAATAAGTTCTGTTTTTCTATACAAATCGTATGGTGTTAGTGGGGGGAATATTTACACATTTTGATGGAAACACACGTGTCCTATACTCACTCTGCGGGTTGGGAGGGAGCAGGCACAGGGGTGGGGCCAGAGACTGGTGCTAGGGTCGGGGCTGGGGGAGCAGCGGGCTGGAGGCTCAGGGGCTGTGGAGACGTGACAGTCCTCAGTGGCTCCTTGGGTCCTCCTGAGGGGAGGGCGGCATCTGCAGCACTGGCATCAACGCTTACATTCTGGAACAGGACGAGAACAACAACGTCAGCTTCCTACTGACAGCAAAGCTGAAATGTTGAGCTGAGTTATTGACTATGTTGGCTTGGAGATAAGAGCTTGGCTGCATCCCAAATGGCCCCATATTCCCTTGTCAAAAGTCTATGGGCCCTTGTCAAAGGTAGAGCACTATATAGGGAATAGGGTGCCATTTGGGACCCACACAGAGTACGGTGGTCTGGAGATGACAGCTTGTGTTGTGTAAATACTGACCCTGTCCTTTGTGGTTCCTATCACCATGTTGGCCAGTCTGTTCTCAAACATGTTGTCAGGGGTCTTGAGGTGGCCTGCAGCCCCAGGCAGTGGGGGGAAGCTGGAGAGCCCCAGCTCAAAGCTAGGGGACGGGGGCTTCTGAGGAGGAGGTGACTGGGTGGCCACTCTCTATACAACAAAACAGAATCAAACACCGTCAGACAGGGTGGCCACTCCCTAAACCCCAAACACACCAGAGTCGGCACAATGCAGTGAGAGTCCATCAGAGAAAACAACCTCTGCGCCCTATTCCCTTTATAGAGCACTACTTTTGACTATAGAGGCCTATAGGGTTCTGGTCAAAAGGAGTACACTATGTAGGCCAGGGTGCTAACGCCAGCCAGCCAACTGTACGTACAAAATAAGTCAGGAGATGTCAGCCTGAAAGTACTGATGAATCTTTCTCAAAGTCAAAGACTAGTTTAAGGAGAGAAATGAAAAAAATATCTACTTACTGTAAACTTGTCTTCCCGCTTTTTCCTAGAACAAGAAATATTTGTCCTTTAAGAAAGAACATTTGAAAGATTCACTGACATTTTATTAAAAATCTATTTGAAGCACAATTTTGCCTTACAGAGATTTCTACAATTAAAAACTTTGCGCACCATGCTCTCTCTCATAAAACTATAATGCATCCCAAATGGCACCATATTCAGCGGACTACTTTTTAAAAAACCAGATCCCATGGGCCCTGGTCAAAAGTAGTGCACTTAATAACGAATATGGTATGCTGATGTGATGCTGATGCAGATAATGGATGATCACTTACCTTCCCCGGCCCATGCCCAGTGAGTAGTCGGTGCTGACGGGCTCCACCCGACCCATACCGACGTCCCTCCTGGGGTAGATCATGGTGGAGGGAGGTAACCTGGTTCTGTTCTGGCTCGAAAGCCGTGTCGTCTGGGGGGAACCCCGGGGCACACCGTTCAGGATGCGCTCTGTGGGGAAGTTGAAGACGGTGGGGCTGTCCAGGAGCCCTGTGCCGCGCTGATCTGCGTTGGGTATTGTGGGCCTCAGGTGAGGTTTACTGTGAGTGTGATTCCTGAAAAATTCCACAAGAAACACCGGCCAAAAATATATAAAGATCCTACATCTGTACTAGCCATAGAATTGGAATGAGCACACATTATGGCATTATTGACTTGAATGCGGATGCCGGTTCAACTCATTCTATTTCCACTATACAAGCACAGTCAAGTGGACATTCTTGGTAGTATCGTATACATTAGATGGAATGTCAGTGTACCCACCTATTCCTTGGAGAGTAGTGCCTAACACCAGCAAGGGGAGACGTCGCTGGTTTAAAACTATGGGATGTTGTAAATCCATTGATGAATTGGGTGTTGTGAAACGATGTAACCTGAATACAGAGCGAAATACTCAATCAATGACTTCTATAGGAGTTCTAGCAGCATATCATACAGTGACAATACGAAAGTTATATATTGATGCCTTGTCGTTGGTAGGTTTGAAAAGTTTACTAAAATTCCCAGGTTTTCCAGAAACCCCCGGAATCAGGAGAGAAAAAGCATGAAATCTATGAATTTCCCAATCAGAATTTTGGGAATTTTGCAACCCTAGTCTGTATTGTAGGTTTCTAGGTGTGTGCATGACTGTTGTCCTCACCAGTGAAGGGTCTATGAAGCTGTGGGTGGCTGACCAGGCCTGTGGAGTGATGAGGTTGTAGAGGGGGAACTGCTGCTGAGGGCTATACACTGGAGGAATGTAGTAGGAGGTGTAACGCTGTTGTTGTTGTTGTTGCTGCTGCTGTTGCGCATACGGGTTCACCTCCCCAGGGCGGTAGCCATTCTTTGGCATAAAAGTGTTGATAGCAATTGCCTTCGCCTTTATCCGTGCCTGATTGGGGTTAAGAATTGAGAGTTTCTTAGAAAATAGATTTTTCCTCAAAACAAACAAAATCTGCAAAGTAGCCATTTCAAAGCAGTCCACAGACATTTGAATAAATTAGCCACATTTCTCAGAGGTATTATTTCGTGTCAACTCTAATTGAACCCATACAAACACTGTAGATTGAATTACGTTATCCACTGTAAGTCTTTTGGGGGAAAGCATTAGTTATGTAGATTCTGAACGCCCATACTGTGAAATACTCCAGAAAGTACAGTAAATGGGTCATGTTCAAATTAACCTTATCACAAAAACATTATGAATTAGCTTACCTTAATAGGTTTCCCTTGAAAGGTTTTTACTTCTTCACGAAGATACTGATATGCCTAGGGGAAAGAAAAAGGTTAATGAACACTTCAGACACAGCTGGAAATAAATCTTCAGTTCGTATAGACACTGAAAAGTACTTAAGCTCAAGGCCAGTATGAAATCCTGTATGGCCGCAACTAGCGACTGTACACCAAACAGCCCTACATTCCTAAAACATTCTATGACGTGCAGGGGAAAAGTCCAAAATCAAGAGCTATAATCATGCAATGGTGCAACATTCCAGAATGTTCCTTACCTGTTGTGCATCTGCTTCTGATTCAAAGGTGATGAACCAGTTGTCATTGTAGGCAAACTCAGAATTTATGAATTTAGGTAAGTTCTCTCCTTTAAAAAGAGCCTCGACTTCCTGCAAAACAAGAGCAAATGTCAACCTTAAAGGGATAGCTCAGGATTTAAGTTTTCGGGTACAGCTAGCATACGCTAAGCTATAGCATTGGCTCGCAAAACTACCTCCAACTTCCTTCATACTGGACGCAGAGACATACAAAAATTGTATCCACGAGTTCATCTGACTGACTATTTGAATCTGGCGCACTGCGATTTCAACGCACTCACTCTATCTGTATCCAACAAATAAAAAAATAAGTTGGCCCTATCAATGTGAAATATTGTCAATATTCCCTGATGGGAGTACAGCTCAGACTGAAGGAATTCAATAACACCATTTAAATGTTTTGAATTCTAAACTGATAAAAGTCACCCTTTAATACAGTTGAAGTCGGAAGTTCCCATACACTTAGGTTGAAGTCATTAAAACGAATTTTTCAACCACTCCACATATTTCATGTTAAACTATAGTTTTGGCAAGTCGGTTAGGACATCTGCTTGGTGCATGACAGACGTAATTCTTCCAACAATTGTTTACAGACAGATTACTTTACTTAATTCACTATATCGCAATTCCAGTGGGTCAGAAGTTTACATACACTAAGCTGACTGTGCCTTTAAACAGCTTGGAAAATTCCAGAAAATTATGTCATTTCTTTAGAAACTTCTGATTGACATCATTTAAGTCAATTGGAGGTGTACCTGTGGATGTATTTCAAGGCCTACCTTCAAACTTGGTGCCTCTTGGCTCAACATCATGGGAAAATACAAAAGAAATCAGCAAAGAAGGTACCACGTTCATCTGTACAAACAATAGTCCGCAAGTATAAACACCATGGGACCACGCAGCTGTCATAGCGCTCAGGAAGGAGACGCGTTCTGTCTCCTAGAGATGAACGTACTTTGGTGCGAAAAGTGCAAATCAATCCCAGAACAACAGCAAAGGACCTTGTGAAGACGTTGGAGGAAACAGGTACAAAAGTATCTATATCCACAGTAAAAAGAGGACTATATCGACATAACCTGAAAGGCCGCTCAGCAAAGAAGAAGCCACTGCTCCAAAACCGCCATAAAAAAGCCAGACTACAGTTTGCAACTGCACATGAGAACAAAGATTCTACTTTTTGGAGAAATGTCCTTTGAACTGTTTGGCCATAATGACCATCGTTATGTTTGGAGGAAAAAGGGGGAGGCTTGCAAGCCGAAGAACACCATCCCAACCGTGAAGCACGGGGGTAGCGGCATTATGTTGTGGGGGTGCCTTTCTGCAGGAGGGACTGGTGCACTTCACAAAATAGATGGCATTATGAGGAAGGAAAATTATGTGGATATATTGAAGCAACATCTCAAGACATCAGTCAGGAAGAAAAAGCTTGGTCACAAATGGGTCTTCCAAATGGACAACGACCCCCAAGCATACTTCCAAAGTTGTGGCAAAATGGCTTAAGGATAACAAAGTCAAGGTATTGGAGTGGCCATCACAAAGCCCTGACCTTAATCCTATAGAACATTTGTGGGCAGAACTGAAAAAGCGTGAGCGAGCAAGGAGGTCTACAAACCTGACTCAGTTAAACCAGTTCTGTCAGGACTAGGTTCACTCAACTTATTGTGGGAAGCTTGTGGAAGGCTACCTGAAACGTCTGACCCAAGTTAAACAATTTAAAGGCAATGCTACCTAATACTAATTGAGTATGTAAACTTCTGACCCACAGGGAATGTGATGAAAGAAATAAATCACTCTCTCTACTATTATTCTGACAAAGACAGGACATTTTTACTAGGATAAATGTCAGGAATTGTGAAAAACTGAGTTTAAATATATTTGGCTAGGGTATATGTAAACATCCGACTTCAACTGTATGTCACACAGCATGAAATTTGATGACTACCCACTTGCACAATAGATGAAACCTCTAAACACTGTTTAAACAATGCGTTTCAATTGGACATTTTCAGTAGGGAGGGACCTAAGTGAATCTGCCCAATAGAAATGCTAGTTTTCATTACAAAACAGAGTTTTGCAACTGTTTGGCGTAATGATTACACCCCAGGTACGGTGCTGTGCACTCAACAAGAAATTACCTACAATGCCCTGGTTAAAACACACATATGCCTAGTCACTTAAGAGCTTGTACTAGAATGACCTAGTCTTGCTGAAACTTGACTGATTTCTTTCCACTGCCTGTCATACTAGATACAGTCAGTCCGTCTTAGGTAATGCATTGTTTTCTTAGCAGATGGTCCAGACAGAATGTCCCAAATGACATTACTTTTGACCAGAACGATTTCCTACATAGGAAATAAGGTGCCATTAGGGACACAGACAGAGGCTAGCCAGTGAACATACCTCTATAGGAGTGCTCTCAGGGACCTCTCTGAGGATGACTATGCAGCGGTTCTGGTTGGGTCTCACCTTCTCACCCTTCTCATCTACCTGGACCAACGGCAGAGCTACGGAGACAGGGCAATATAGAAGTTCAGTAAATGTATAATCAAAATCAGAAAACTTTATTGTCATGTAACAAATGTTGCTAGGAATTTGTGTAGTTCAAAGAAGATTAATGAATAATACTGCAATACATAAGTAAAATGAAACAACCATTACCAACAATGTCTCTTTAGTCTCAATAACCAAAAAATGCTGTTAGTATCAAGTAAATCAGAAAAAGTTTAGTGAACGATAGTCTCAAATAAAAGGGTGTCGCTTACATCGTAGGATATCAACGATTAACTCCACATCCGTGCTGAGTTTCTTGACGTGGTCCAGGTTAGCTACCGTCACGATTGGCACATACTGGTCACTATCCATCTGAGAGATAAGGTACATGTCGCTGGCCAGGTTCTCCCTGTAAGCGAAAAGAGTCGAACAGTAAGTCACTCCCTGTAGACTAATTCACTCCTCCATCCCCACAACACCCACCAGTGAATTCTTGACAGCATGAAATAAAGCTTTCATTTACAACACGCCTCCCACAAAGGGCCAAAGAGAACTAATGAGTATGCGGCAATTGTGCATCATAACAGTGACATATTTCACTGGCTGTATTCTAGCATGGGAGGCACTTGATTACATCAACAAAAATCACGGCCTGGGATCGATACATAGTATGGGGAACAGCATATTATATAGTACAATTGTGGTGTACATCACTCCCCTAGCTACCTCCCCTAAGAGGAATCAATTTAAGTCAAGTCTGGCGGGTTATGTATTCTGTAATGTCAGAGCTGTGCCTCTTTGCAGCTGTAGTTTAAATGGTTGCTGAAGCACAAAGTATGCCCAGTGGATTATTGGCGCTTTTGTAGTAGACAATGTCTATGTACTACTTTTGACCAGGGACAACTGACCAGAGTACTATTGGCCCTTGTCAAAAGTAATGACCTATACATTCGGAAAGTATTCAGACCTCTTGACTTTTCCCACATTTTGTTAGATTACAGCCTTATTCTACTTTATTTTTAAAAATTCCCCCTCAATCTACACACAATACCCCATAATTATAAAGCAAAAACAGGTTTAGAAATGTTTGCTAATTTATAAATAAAAAAACCCTGAAATATTACATTTACATAAGTATTCAGACCCTTCACGCAGTACTTTGTTGAAGCACCTATGGCAGCGATTACAGCATTGAGCCTTCTTGGGTATGACGCTACGAAGTTGGCACACCTGTATTTGGAGAGTTTCTCCCATTCTTCTCTGCATATCCTCTAAAGCTGTCAGTTTGGATAGGGAGCGTCGCTGCACAGCTATTTTCAGGTCTCTCCAGAGATGTTAGATAGGGTTCAAGTCCGGGCTCTGGCTGGGCCCCTCAAGGAAATTCAGAGACTTGTCCTGAAGCCACTCCTGCATTGTTTTGGCTGTGTACTTAGGGTCGTTGTCATGTTGGAAGGTGAACCTTCGCCCCAGTCTGAGGTCCTGAGTGCTCTGGAACAGGTTTTCGTCAAGGATCTCTGTACTTTGCTCCGTTCATCTTTCCCTTTATCCTGACTAGTCGCCCAGTCCCTGCAGCTGAAAAACATCCCCACAGCATGATGCTGCCACCACCATGCTTCACCGTAGGCATGGTGCCAGGTTTCCTCAAGAAACGCTTGGCATTTAGGTGCCTTTTGGCAAACTCCAAGCGGGCTGTCGTGCATGTGCCTTTTACTGAAGAGTGGCTTCCGTCAGGCCACTCTTCCATAAAGGCCTGATTGGTGGAGTGCTGCAGAGATGGTTGTCATTCTAGAAGGTTCTCCCATCTCCACAGAGGAACTCTAGGAAGAGTCTTTGTGGTTCCAAACTTCTTCCATTTAAGAATGATGGAGGCCACTGTGTTAATGGGGACCTTCAATGCGGCAAAACATTTTTGGTATCCTTCCCCAGATCTGTGCATTGACACAATCCTGTCTCGGAGCTCTACGACAATTCCTTCGACCTCATGGCTTGGATTTTTCTCTGTCAACTGTGGGACCTTATAGACAGGTGTGGGCCTTTCTAAATCATGTCCAATTTACCACAGGTGGACTCCAATCAATAATTTTTTTTTTTATATACATTTGCAAAAAAAATGTAAACCTGTCATTATGAGGTATGGGGTATTGATTGCTGAGGAATTGTTTTGATTCAATCAATTTTAGAATAAGGCTGTAACATAACAAAATGTGTAAAAAGCCAAGGGGTCTGAATACTTTGCGAAGCCACTGTATTTGGTATTTTATTACGATCCCCATTAGCTGTCGCAAAAGCAGCAGCTACTCTTCCTAGGGTCAACACAAAACATAACATAATACAGAACATTAATAGACAATGACAGAACTATAATTTTTTAAGCATACGTAGCCTAAATATCAATACATACACAAACTATCTAAGTCAAATAGGGGAGAGGCCTTGTGCCGTGAGGTGTAGAGGGCCTAGACAGCTGCCCTGTGGTACACCACACTTTACATGTTTAACATTAGAGAATTTTCCATTAAAGAAAACCCTTTGAGTTCTATTAGATAGATAGCTCTGAATCCACAATATGGCAGAGGTTGAAAAGCCATAACACATACGTTTTTTTCAACAGGTTATGGTCAAAATTATCAAAGGCTGCACTGAAATCTAACAGTACAGCTCCCACAATCTTCTTATTATCAATTTCTTTCAACCAATTATCAGTAATTTGTGTCAGTGCAGTACATGTTGAGTGCCCTTCTCTATAAGCATGCTGAACGTCTGTTAATTTCTTTTCAGAGAAATAGCATTGTATTTGGTCAAACACAATTTTTTCATACAATTTGCTAAGAGCTGGCAGCTTATAGGTCTGCTGTTAGAACCAGTAAAGGCTGCTTTACCACTCTTGGGTAGTGAAATTACTTTGGCTTCCCTCCAGGCCTGAGGACAAAGACTTTCCTCTAGGCTCAGATTAAAGATATGACAGATAGGAGTGGCTGTAGCGTCAGCTACTCTCCTCAGTAGCTTTCCATCCAAGTTTAATGCCAGGTTTGTCATTATTGATCTATAACAATTTTTCCACCTCTCCCACACTAACTTCACAAAATACAAACTTACAACGCTTCTCTTTCATTACTTATTTTTGTATGCATGAATACGATGGCTCACTGTTGCCCACTTTGCCAATGATGTAATGCTAAAAATAATTGGCAACGTCAAATGGTTTTGTGATGAATAAGCCATCTGATTCAATGAAAGATTGAGTTGAATTTGTCCATAATTATATTTAAAGTACCAGTTTTTTTTTCATTGTTTTTATTTGAATGATCTTGGCTTCATTATACAGTTTCTTATTCTTTTTGTTGAGTTTAGTTACATAATTTCTTAATTTGCAGTAAGTCAAATGTGCAGCTAGACTTATAAGCCCTTGTTCAGGGGCAGAACGACAGATTTATACCTTGTCAGCTCGGGGATTCGATCCAGCAACCTTTCAGTTACGGGCCCAACACTCTAACCACTAGGCTACCTGCCGCCCTCTTTCAACCATAGACTTTAAATTCCTCATCAATCCATGGAGCCAGACAGTTTCTTATCAGGTGCATGTTTATAAATAATTGGAAGAAGCAATTTCATAAATTCATGTGCAGCGTCTGGATGCTCCTTATTAATCACATCAGACAAACAAATATTTAACAATATTTTGTATGGTCTCTAAAACACTATTTTAGGCCCAGCTGTTGGAACTTTGGCTTTCCTGGACATAGCCACTATATTATGATCACTGCAAAGTTCTACAGTACTAGTAAAAAAGTGATTGATACAAGTGGATGATCTTGTTCCTGTAGTGTTTGTGAACACTCTGGTAGGTTGATGAATAACATGAACCAGATTACAGGCACTGGTTACAGTAAGGAGCTTCCTCTTGAGCAGACAGCTTGATGAAAACCAGTCAATATTCAGGTCCCCAAGAATGTAGACCTCTCTGTTCACATCACATACACTATTAAGTATTTCACACATATTATTTAGATACTGACCGTTTGCACTTGCATAGGGAATAAGATGTAATTTGTGACACAGCCAGTGTGTAGTATGGCTGTTACTCACCGGGACAGACAGAACTCCAGGGTCTTCTTCAGGTGTTCCCGGAGGTCCTCCTGACGGCTCTCCTGCCGGGGCTCACTGCCTGCTCATCACACAGGGGGAACAGACACTCCGTCATTCACTTTCATAACAAGACCATTCATTTGAAGTCCTAGTCCCAAATGGCACCCTATTCCCTATATAGTGCACTCTAGTGACATTTTAGGGCCTACTGTAGGCTATTACTGTAAAATACCTGTTCTAGAGGAAACTCTACTGGTTGTTTAAGTTAAAACAAACTCATTGATGCATACATTCTAATATTCTAAACAATGTTGCAGTGAATTCGGAATACTATTTGTATAATTGTGCATCACTTTCACAGACGCTTTGCTCAACTCAAGTGAATGGTCTCCACTCCAGCGGATGAGGATCCCACCTGTGTGAGTTGCCTCCTGGCCAGACTCTGGGTATGCAGCAGGGTCGGAGCACTCCAGGGTGACGGTGGCGGCCATGGGGGCTGGCTCCACCATCATCACCGGCGGAGGCTCATCTGGGTCGACTAACAGGGGCTCCTCGAACACTTTATCTTTGTTGGCTTCATAGCCTGGACAGAGTAAAATAGGAAACAACCATCCAAGCAGTTAACACTAGATATCGTCTTCACTGGCATCATAGCCTGGACAGAGTAAAAAAGGGACAACCAAGCAAGCCGTTAACATTACCTAGTAATACTGTGATGGCTTAAGTTGAAGAAACAATAGGCCTACATGTTATGTAGTACTAGTAATAAATTGATCTATACAAGGGGAAAGTGAATATCTAGATGTTAAAACGGATACCATGAATGTGATTATTTTATTTAACCTTTATTTAAGTAGGCAAGTCATCCCCACAAATAACTTCACATAATGAGCTGGGAATAATATGTAAATGTGTCAATCTGAATAAACCTTGTCCTAATTGATCACTTTCATGTCTCCGCCATTCCCTTGTTAAATGCCACAGCGGCTAAACTTGGCTAACCTTAATGTCCGCACATGAAATTATTATGCTTATGTGTTAGAAGGAAGGATGGGTTGGTAATATTCATAGCTCTCCCTCTGACTAAATTGAGTATAAATGATTCAACCCCTGGCTGCTCCATGCGCTGTGACGACAGGGGTTGCATACCAAATGGCACCCCAATCCCTACATAGTGCAATACTTTTGACCAGGACTCTGGTCAAAAGTAATGCACTATGTAGGGAATCGGGTGCCATTTGGGACACCGCCACGGTAACGGAGGGACTATTTCCATCCGGTCCTTAAAATGGCTGACCTTCTGGCCCAGGGTCAGCTGAGCTGCTATCGCAGCCATCCTTCCATGGCTGGAGAGCAGGTGTGTTCGCAGTACCAGTCCCAGTGGCGGTGTCCAGGTTAAGCATGTGATTGGCCCATGCTTTCGCATTGGGGTTCAGGTCAGAAAACTTGGCGGATTCCTGTGGCAGGAGACAGGAGAGTATTATATACATTAGTTCGGGTAGGCCTCCACGATTCATCAGACAAAAGAAAGTAGGAGACAATAACAGGAGTACAGATATAGCAGTATATCAGAATATAGGCTAGATCAGGGCATAATGAGAACGTAATCGCCAGGAGTTTGACAAATGCTCATTCTTTTTAAGGCCCTTCCACTCAAGCTTGCGTATTGTTCTCATACATATACATATATATATATATATATATATATATATATATATATATATATATATATATATATATATATATATATATATATATATATATATATATATATATATATATATATATATATACACACATATATATACATACACATATATATACACACACACACACACACACACACACATACATACAGTACCAGTCAAAAGTTTGGACACACCTACTCATTCAAGGGTTCTTTATTTATTTTTACTATTTTTAGAATAATAGTGAAGACATCAAAGCTATGAAATAACACATGGAATCATGTAGTAAACAAAAAAAAGTGTTAAATCAAAGAGATTATTCAAAGTTTGCCTTTGCACACTCTTGGCGTTCTCTCAAGCAGCTTCATGAGGTAGTAACCTGGAATGCATTTCAATTAACAGGTGTGCCTCGTTAAAAAGTAAATGTGTGGAATTTATTTTTCTTAATGCGTTTGAGCCAATAAGTTGTGTTGTGACAAGGTAGGGGTGGTGTACAGAAGATTGCCCTATTCCATATTATGGCAAGAACAGCTCAAATAAGCAAAGAGAAACAAGTCCATCATTACTTTAAGACATGAAGGTCAGTTAAATCAGGAAAACTAAGAACTTTGAAAGTTTCTTCAAGTGGAGTCGCAAAAACCATCAAGCGCTATGATGAAACTGGCTCTCATGAGGACCACCACAGGAAAAGAAGACCCAGAGTTACCTCTGCTGCAGAGGATAAGTTCATTAGAGTTAACTGCACCTCAGATTGCAGCGTGAATCAGGCCTTGGTGATCAAATTGCTGAAAAAAAAAAAAAAAAAAAAAAGAAAACACTACTAAAAGGACACCAATAAGAAGAAGAGACTTGCTTGGGCCAAGAAACACATACAATGGACATCAGACCGGTGGAAATCTGTCCTTTGGTCTGATGAGTCCAAATTTGAGATTTATGATTCCAACTGCCATGTCTTTGGGAGACACAGAATAGGTGAACGGATGATCTCTGCATGTGTGGTTCCCACCGTGAAGCATAGATGAGGTGTGATGGTGCTCTGCTGGTGACACTGCCAGTGATTTATTTCAAATTTAAGGCACACAACCAGCATAGCATCCACAGCATTCTGCAGCGATATGCCATCCCATCTGGTTTGCGCTTAGTGGGACTATCATTTGTTTTTCAACTGGACAAGGATGCAAACACCTCCAGGCTGTGTAAGAGCTATTGGACCAAGGAGAGTGAGGGAGTGCTGCATCAGATTACCCAACCTCAACCCAATTGAGATGGTTTGGGATGAGTAGGATGGCAGAGTGAAGGAAAAGCAGCCAACAATTGCTCAGCATATGTGGGAACTCCTTCAAGACTGTTGGAAAAGCATTCCTCAAGAAGCTGGTTGAGAGAATGCCAAGAGTGTGCAAAGCTGATATCAAGGCAAAGGATGGCTACGTTGAAGAATATAAAATATATTTTCATGTTTAACACTTTTTGTTTTTCTACTTGATTCCATGTGTTATTTCATAGTTTGTCTTTACTATTATTCTACAATGTAGAAAATACTAAAAAATAAATAAAAACCCTTGAATGAGTAGGTGTCCAAACTTTTGACTGGTACTGTATATACAAATCTAAATGTTACCCCTTGGCAGCGTTATCAGAAAGCACAGCATAGGTTCTCACTGCCACGCAGACAATACACAACTTAACATTTGTGTCACAAGAGGATATTAGCTCCACAGTTAAATTATTAGACTGTATTAGTGATTTAAAATACTTAAATGGCTCACAACTTCCTCCAGCTAAATAAAGACAAGACCGAGTTACTTATTGTTGGAGCAAAAGCAGAGAGAATCTAGGGACACATTTTAATTCACAGGCAATAAATATAAAACACCAGGTAAAAAAACCTCAGTGTTATTTTAGATTGTGAAGAACATTTCTAAATCACACATTATGAATGTGACCAAAATAGCTTTTTACCACCTGAGGAACAATGCCAAGCTGCAGACATTTCTCTCAGGCTGATAGAGAGAGACTCATCCATGCTTTTATTACAAGCAGGCTTGACTACTGTAATGCTCTGCTGGGGGGTACTGGCCAATACCAGACTGAGATCACACATTACACCGGTTTTAAAGTCTCTGCACTGGCTGCCTGTGAGTTTCAGAATTAATTTTAAAATCAATCCACGATTGTGCACCCCAATATATGTTAGATATGCTTTTAAAGTTGTGTACCCAGTAGGTCCCTCAAGTCCTCTGGCACCGGCCTTTTAACTATCCCAAAGGCTAGGACCAAGAGGCATGGAGAGGCAGCCTTTAGTTAGTATGCCCCCAGCCACTGGAATAACCTGCCACAGAAACCGAGGGGGGCTGAAACTGTGGACATATTTAAAAGAGATCTTAAAACACATATTTTAGCTTTGCTTTTTAGTTGTTCAGTTTGTGTAATTCTTTAGGGTTTTTTTTCTCTTATGTTTGTTGTGTAGTAAATATTTCAGCTTTTATTTTAATTGTTTATTTTATTCCTGTAAAGCACATTGCGTTGCATTCCATGTCTGAAGTGTGCTGTATAAATAAAGCTAGGTTTGATTTGTGGTGTGATCATACAAATAGCAATGGCCAGAGGTCACAAGTTAGTGTTCATCTCAGTACAGCCAAATCAGCAACGCTGATAGCCAGTATAAAGAAACTACTATGCATGCAGACAATGATTGGAGATATAGGCTACTTCATCTTGTCACACAGCCAGTAGACCATCAATTCTGGGATTACTAGTTATCAAGTAGCCTAGTTTCCTTGTCAGTTCCACAGAAGTAGTCATGGAAAATAAATAAATGAATGATCTGGCATAACAGAGATATCAATCAAGACAACATATTTAAGATGACAAAAATTACAAAATCAGATTGATTGCCACTGCTTTGGGCAAAGAGAAGTCTGAACATACTCACAAGAGATAAGTAATTGTTCTGCCAATTTCATACACAAGACTCACAAGCTATACAGCTGTAGCGGAGGGCTGTGGTAAAAGCCATACTACTAGAGTCCTGAGGCAAAGCAGCATGTCTGTAACAGTCACTCTCCACTGGCTACTGTGAGAAGAGAGTCCAGTAGCGCATCCAATCCTGCCCTGCACACTCCGGGCTCACAGTCATTGCACTTGCTGCACACAGTGACGGCCCCTGTTGCTCCTCCTCAACCACAGGCAGAGCCAAGCACCACACAGTCTACTTGTATCCCTTCCTGGATATTCCCAGAGCTTTCCGAGCACACCGACGAAGAGTCGACTATTCCCTGGTTATTCCCAGAGGCTTCCGATTCCGAGGAATCACACAGCGCATTCAGCATACCCTCCTCAGGCTTCTGCCTACCATAGTCTTCACTGCTCTTTGATGCTTCGGAGGCTGTGGCTGCTTCTGTGGTCCGTCTGTGCTGTCAAACTGCCTCGGTCACAAGGAGCGACAGGTTGTCGGGGGAAAAAATAAAAACTGATGAGCGAGACACTGCTGCTGAGGCGTCTGACGTGGCAGCCACTGATTCGTCGTGGTCACTCATTTCCATTTAATGGCGCTTGGATTTCATCACTGTTGCTGCTACCCTCTGAGTCATTCTCTCTCTCCATCAGAACATCAAATCGCACGTCACCAACGAACAGACAGATTGATGGCGAAGGTGTGTTATTGTTAAATCCACCAAAGACGTAGGCTGCCTGAGGAATGGATTATCCAGTGTGTGTACTAGGCTTCTCCTTCAGCAATCCACACCCAATAGGCCTTTAGGTGTCATATTAACCTGTGTTTAAGTAACACACCAATATCCATAATCTACATACAAGTGTCAGGGGTCGCGTTAGCTTTTAGAAATCTGCATTTTCAAAACGCAGACCATCCAGTCCACACAGTGGTATTTTGTAGCCAAGAGTGATCATAGGCATGCAACTGTAGTTTCTCTTCACAGAAAATAAATTAATGCTAACACAAAAAAAGTGCTTAGTTATTAAATCAGATGACAAAAGTGCAACAATATTTGGCTAGCAGCCACACAAGTAAATTAGCTTACAATGAAAAAGCTAAAACGATGCATGTTTATCATAGAAAGAATGTAGCTAGCTACATTTCCTAATGTTTTGCTTGAAGTTCATCTCGCATTTTAACTTGCTAACAGAGAAGAACTACTACACCGAAGCACATCAGTAAAAGCTGTCTGCCGATCGAATGCCAGTTCGTGTAAGCAGGATTCTGATTTATTAAGATTACAGCAAATATTTGTCATCCGAGTGGAGAAGTGCAACTGAAGCACAACATTAGTTATTTTACATTCAGGATTTGGAGCGAACAGTGACTGAAGCCGAGCAGAAATTACAATTAGAAGCATTTTAGATTTTCTCTGCGTGAAAAACGCAGAATTCTGCATTCACATGACCCCCGAGTCATCACTGCTGCAAAAAGCCTTATTGGAAAACTTGGATAGACATGGTTCTCTGCTGTGGGAAATTCAAGAGGCTGTGAGCGAGCGAGCGAGAGAGATACTTTATTGATCCCCGTGGGGAAATTACTTTGTCAAGCAGCTACGAAAAACACAGGGCAGGTGCAAAATGCCAGAACGAAATACACAAAAGATTTGGTGCAGTGGTCTAAGGCACTGCATCGCAGTGCAAGCTGCATTACTACAGATGCGGGTTCGAGCCCCGTCTGTGTCGCAGCCGGCCGCGACCGGGAGACCCATGAGGCGACGCACAATTGGCCCAGCATCGTCCGGGTTAGGGGAGGGTTTGGCCGGACGGGTTGTCCATGTCACACTATACGTTATGTTAGGTGAAAAAAACATACAATTATTGCACGTTGATATAAATTAAAAATATTTGCATGGTCAACTATACAGGTCGATGGCAGAGAAAGATACTTAAATAGCTAAATGCTCGTATGATATAAGTGAGGGTAATAATAGTTTACTTAATATACAGTCTGGTTAAATGTACAGGTAAATGAATATTTGCATGGTTAAATTAACTGTACAGGTCAATTATACTTAAAAAGCTAAATATGCGTATTATATAATTTAGGGTAATAATACTAATTCCCTTAAAATACAGTCCTTAGAACAGGGTTAATTACAGAAAAGCACATTCTATATACTAAATGCAATGAAGAAAAAAAAAGATACTACTGACAGGATACTAGTATACAGTCCTGAGTGAATGACTACGTAAGTTCAGTCCAAATATTACTTACAATATTGCACGTGATAACAACTGTACATGAATATGTACATACAGTCCTGAATGAATGAGTGCTGAATGAATAAGTCCTGAGTGAATGAGTGATTACAGACCAGAGTTACTCACGGATGGATGGATGCCTAATTGTTAAACTAGGTCCTAACACCCCAACAGTTCCAGGTCTATGTTGCCGACGGCATGGCACCCCGGTGAGGCATTAAATAGTCTTAATAGCCGCCGCCAGGAAGGACCTCCTGGGTGGGTGATGTTGTCCATGATGGCCAGCAGTTTGGCCAGGATCCGTCTCT
Source organism: Thymallus thymallus (assembly GCA_023634145.1). Lineage (NCBI taxonomy): Eukaryota > Metazoa > Chordata > Actinopteri > Salmoniformes > Salmonidae > Thymallus > Thymallus thymallus. Next base: position 18,612,347 of record CM042382.1, on the reverse strand, counting down.
CCACCACCTCCTTTAGAGTGTCAAGGTTAATCCCCAGAACAGAGCTAGCCTTCCTGATCAGCTTATGTACCCGAGAATCATCATTGCCTTTATGTTGGCTCCCCAGCACATTGTCTCAACGGAGGTGTCGTGTGCAAGGGGGGGGGGGGGAAATCAGCCGTCAGGGTGTGTGACCTGGAGGGGAGGTGGACAGAGCTAATATCGTACCTCTTAAAAAATTGGTTCAGCTCATTGGCTCTGTCCTGGTTCCCCTCCGTCTTCCCACTGTTTGACTTTTTGAAGCCAGTGATATCTTATACCCTTCCACACCTCTCTCACCTGGCTCTGCCTCAGCTTGTCCTCCAGCTTCTCCTTATACACTCTCTTCCCCTCAGCAATCCGCAACATCAGCTCCCTCTGGACGCATTTCAATTTGTCCCTGTCCCCCTCCTTGAAGGCCCTCTTCTTCTCATTCAGCAGGGCCTTCAGGGTTTATTATTTTGAAAACAGCGTACCTTCCTGGTGGGTACGGTGTTGTCTACACAAAGATTGATATAACCCGTTATGCAGTCTGTAAGTCCATCAATGTCCTCCCCATGAGCCTCACAGAACACAACCCAGCTTTCTGTCCCATTAATGTATAATACAACAGCAACAAGACCCTTTGCTTTTCACTTGGAGCTTCTGTCTGTTCGCCTGGGTCAGACAGTATGCAGCATATTTAAAAAGTGCTGCATTAGGCTATAAACTCTGTGGGCTGTCTGGTCAAGCAAACACACACACACCGTTACATCAAAACCAGAGAGCCACACTGAGACCAAGGTAGGGGAAACAACAAGCCCATAATCCAGTCATGCAATAATGTAATACCCTCCCACTTGGCCTGGCTGCTATAGAAACTAGCCTGACATAACTGACTACCGTGTCCAATGCTTCAGAGCGTTTCAGGTCCGCTTGACCTTTCCCAATAAAAAGCCTCTGTGCCCCCCTCCCTCGCTGAGGGGGGTGATTCACCTTTCCCCAGCAGCCTGATTGGAAGTTATTTTTGAGAGGATGTTATTCATAATAAACTATAGACAGCGGGGTCGCGGGACATTATTGTCATCGAGTGCACAGCATGGTTTTATTGCTCATTTAGTCAGTCAGAAGGCCAAGGAAGCGTTTGTTTGTAGACAGGGATAGGTCAAAGTCCCTGAAAAAGACACTAAACTAAATACACAATTTGGACTGGTCCGTCTGGACGGCTTCTGCCACGTTGAGCTCCAGACCCAGGGCCGACAGACAGTGGACTGGTAATGTGCTGAGCTGAGCACCCAGGATTCAAACGACCTAGGGAAAAAAATGCCCTGTCCACAGTAAATGTTATACTTGTGCATCATCACATGCCTGTAGGTTCTGGCAGATAGCCTAGGCTACAACTAAAACGGACATCTCTTGGACAGGTAGATCCTGAAAACAATTACCTCCAACCCTGACACAGAGCAGTAACTAGTACAATAATAGAACAAGCAAAAATCTGACTTCCGTGAATGGCAGCAGCATTAGACTAACGTAACAGCATTCATGTTTGGATAAGATATGTCGAACACATGGCTATAAATAGGTCATATGTGCAATTCATGAATGTTCATATGCACAGAGCATATGGCACAGTAGTGCTGTGCATAGCAGCACAGAATGAGATGTTTAACACACACTACATGTAAACAAGGAGCTTATTATTTAATAAGGTGAGTGGAAAGAGGCATAAAGATTCCCCTAAACAACAAAAGTCCCTGGATTGAGACATGATACACGTGAATACATCATACTTCAAGACTCCATTGGGGACTTTTTACTGCCACCAATCTGGTTTCCAATCTTACGCCATGTGTTTAGCCTAAATGACACTGGAAAAAGACCGCAATGTCTTTCCATTTCCTAATTTTGGAGCTTTGGGTGGAATAAGCTTTCCTTTTGGCCCTCCATTTAGGCTATTCAACTTAACATTCTTTCCAACACAAAAGATTGACGACCAGGGGGAATTTCAATGAATGTGTAGCCTACCTGCATCCACACGCTTCTTAACAAAATGTAGCCTACAGCATGCAAAGACAATATGCTCTTCTTCATCTAACATCAAAACTCAATTACATACCAGTACAAGCCTTACAACAAATCTATTGAGCGAGGCAGCCAGCCACATAGCTGCGCCATGAAGGGCGAGCACAGCACCCTTGTGTTAAAATGAAAAGAGCAAGGCAAGTCCAATCCCATATATCCCTCTGTAGACAGTTTCAGTTTGGGACCTCTATAGCAAATCATATGTTGCTGTCAATCAAATGTAGCAGGCAGCACCCGGTGTCCCAGGGCACGGAATTGCCCATATAGTGCACTTCTTTTGACCAAGGCCCATAGGGTTCTGGTGAAAAGTAGTGCACTATGTAGGAAATAGGTTGCCATTTGGGATGTGGCCCCAGAGACACACACACACACACTGTGTGAAAGAAGTGAGGAGTCTGTAGGGATACTAGTACAGAAGTATCTTGGAAACAGAAACGACATGAAAGGTTGCAGCAGAACTATGACTGAAAGGAGTTAAAATGCAAACTAAAGAGTGCCTGTTCCTATAAATACTGTATATAAAGTAAAAAATACACTCAGTTATGAAAGCGGCAGCAGGTAGCCTAGTTGTTAGTGTTGGGCCAGTAACTGAAAGGCCGCTGGTTTGAATCCCGGAGCCGACAGGGTGCGAGAGAAACGGTCGATGTGCCCTTGAGCAAGGCACTTAAGCGTAATTGTCGACATTGATAACGGCAGACCCTGGCTGTGACCCCATTCTCCGATGGCGTCTCAGCGGGGAGTTGGGATATGCAAAAAAAAAATAACATTGCCAATTCTCACATGTGAACTAGGACAAATATAAGCAACACCAAATTAATAAATGACCTCAGCTCTGAAAGGCAACAGCTGTTCGCATTGAGGAATACGTTAAAAAAAACATGGTAAAAAGGTCCATGGAGCTACAATGAGTCAAAATTGGTTTACAAACTAAATTAGAAATATAAATGTGCCTATGAGGAACTCACCAAGTGTTAGTTATACAGGCGAGCAACCAACATTTTTATATAGCTTACCTCCCTACTGATGTAGCCTAATTCTATGTTTACCAATCCAGAACAGGAGTTCAGAGAAGAGAGATTTCCCCTAATTTTGTAAAGCAAACGATGAGGAAACACTGGTTCAGATGATCAAGGGGTACAGTTTTATGTAGGGCCATATAAATTCTGTAATTTTTGCCTGGTTCAGTTTATCCCTCAGTTTTTCCAGGTTTCCGCTTTTCACACTTTAATAGAAAAACAACATTGGATGTTCTAAGTCCACAACCATGCTTAAACCACATCAGGAGACCACTTTTGAGTTAAGCGAAATGTTGCAATTGCCCTTTAATTGAACTGTGCACATAGCAAGAGGCTGTTAAGCTGTGTTTTTTCAGCGCACGTGATGGTAGCGTTTGCAAAACAAATACGAATCACTGATGCATTCTATTATTGCCATGATAAACTTGTGCAAATTAATACATTTAGGTAATTCCCTACTATGTTCCATACATTTTAAATAATGTTGAAATACATTTTAAATGTATGGATTCCGTCTGTTCTCCACATCGCAGATTTTCTAGGGCCCTAGTATTGGGTACCTACCAGATGAGAGCTCTCTTTTGCTTCTTGTACTTGCTGCACCTGTGGTTCAGCTACAACTTTTGTATCCTGGTCAGAAGTCATGAGCCGTCTACTTCTTGGCTCCTCAGGGAGAAGTCTCTTTGTCACCAAGTAAGCTGTGGATAGAGAAACAAATAAATTAATGAGGGTTGTATTCATTAGTGCACAGCATTGCAAAATGCTTTGCAATGGAAAACGAAACCAAGTGTTTCTTATTGGACAAATTAAGGTAGGTGCCTCCGTTTCGTCCCGTTTGATTCCTTGTGAATACGCACAGAGAAAACACTGCAGCTCACCATGGAAGTCCAAAGAAATATTTCCATTAGTGATACGTGTCAACAAAACATACATACAATCTATAAGTATGAAGGGGCGGCAGGTAGCCTAGTGGTTAGAGTGTTGGGCCCGTAACTGAATGCCGGATCGAATCCCCGAGCTGACAAGGTAAAAATCTGTCGTTCTGCCCCTGAACAAGGCAGTTAACCCACTGTTCCTAGGCCGTCATTGTAAATAAGAATTTGTTCTTAACTGACTTGCCTAGTAAAATAAAGGTTAAATTAAAAAAAATGAACACCATTGGAAATCTCCCTTTTCTATCCAGTAGGTCCCATTTGTAAAGAAGTAATAATCCTCCAACAATCGAATGCCTGTCTAGCATGAGCTCTCGTTGTGTTCGCATACAAAGCAGAAAAAGAATGGCAGAGCTGTAAAGCTTACGACCTTTGACCTACATACTAATTAACACAGACAGTGTGAGCCGGGCTAAACAAGCCACTATAATGAATCACAGATGTTTTTCCATCAAGCAAGGCACAACTAATATTCACACTCATATTCAACAACTGTCATGTTTAATACTGTGTCATGGACCTATTTTGCATACGGACCTAAGCGGTTATCATTTAAATGTTAACCTTGTATGTAACTGTATTTTAGTCCATTTCTGCTTATTCTGTGAGAAACAGAAGATAGATTGTGCTATCTGATATGTGGCTAAATAAATAAAAGCATTTTGGGAAGTTTGCTAACTTTCAAATCCCCTGAGGATTGGACAAGCTCTTTGACAGGCTAACAGTTTGTATTGGCATAAACCTGTGGCAATTTTGCTGACTGGTTTTCATCGTCACTTGAGGACTGTGCTGTTGTACAGTATGCAAGTATAGTTCTAGACTCCATAAAAATGGCAATTTGAGCACAAAGTTCCAACAAATTCACAACAAAAGGTGGTGATTGCAATACATGCGATCAAAGTGATAGATGACATGATAGGTTTGATATAGCCTACCAGTGGTTATCAACAGTCGACAAGTTCCTATTGAATATTCCCTACCTCAGATTAATTGACAAACAGACATTGACAATTTCAATCATTGGTACTACCCAACTTGTTTGCACTATGCATTATCACTTTTAGTTTAGATATTCTCCGCACACTTCAAGAAAATTATTATGGATACTATAGTCTGAATGGGAGTGAGACACAGTCCAGTCCAGGCCTGTTACTAAGATGACACAGCCAAGTATTCAGTCTCCTGCTGACAAGTTAGGCAGGGACCATGCGATGAGGTAAAGCTAGCAAGGAGGATCTCCATTGTGTGTGTGTTATTATGATTGAGGACAAGAGGATGGTTAACTTAGCTACTAGCTTAACCTAGCCAGTTAAAACTTGCCAACTAGACAGTGGATCGTGGTAGCCTGGATGGCAGTCTTTCTGCTCTTTTGCTAACTAGCCACCTATGGAATTGTAGCATGAGCCCAAACAGATCTGAGACCTGGCTAGAATTGTGGTGGCATGTGATTCTGGCTAGCAAAATACAATAAAGCAAAGCTGTGTAAAACCTGTTAGTTCAACTACAAAGTTGACCCAAAATGCTAGAAAAAGCAGAGCATCATCAACATTCAATGAAAGATGGTCGACCTCCAGCATGATTCCCCTTACCAAATGTATTTATAGAGCCCTTTTTACAACAGCAGTTGTTGATTGAGACTAATCCAAAGGCTAGCAAGCAGATCCTACCCGCTTGCTTACAGCTGCACTTGGGTCGAACAGCAATCCTGTGTATATTAAGACACAGTGGAGCAGACGCGGGATATGGCTCAGAAAACCTACCCCCTTCCAGGGTTGAAAAATAGATTGTAGTCCAAATTGTCACAGTATACCAACTGTTACATCAAGAAGCTTGAACAATTGCTAAACAACTAGCAGTCGTTCAATCTTCTTGGTGTAACAGTGGGGATAATGGGGCAATTCGAAGTACAACACATTTCTCATCCCTGGTTTGAGGTACATTTTCGAGCCGTATATAGCTGTGGCTCTGCAGTGTCTTAATATACACAGGAATGCTGTCAGACCCTAGTGCAGCTGTAAGCAAGCAGGTCGGACCTGCTGGCTATTCCATATGCTAGACACCAATTCTTATGTGCACCTGACGCTCCAGACAAGGCCATTCATAACTCGCCAATTTAGCAAGCAACCTAGCTGGTAGTTAGATAACGTTGATTTGCTGACTAACAACAAAGTAAAAATCACGAAACATTTAACTACTACCTATCTAACTAGGCCAACCTTAACTATCGAACAGTAAATATTGATCTAGTTAACTAAATAGTTGGGAATCATTTCACGAAGTAACTAACTTCAATAACTAACGTTAGCAAACGCAACCACTTCTATATTCGTTTAGTTAACGTTACGTAGCTAACATTAGATAGCTAACTTGAGATAACCAACGGTAGCTAACGTGGGGAGATAACCAACGGTAGCTACCGTTGGTTATCTCTGTACTTGCTAAAAACAACGCACATCAAGAAAACCGCGTTAGTTGGCTAACTAGCTAAATTAGTTTGCGAGCCACTTCAGTTTACTTGAATGTATACCTGACTATCGTAGCTATACGATATTGTTATAGGTGTAGGCAGCTAGCGAACAACAGTTAGCTAACGTTAGCTAGCAACAAGCACGTTAACGTTACTAGTAAGCAATGGGCGCTACTCACCTGTCAGTTCTCACTGCACGACGATACAAAGACTGGTGGTAAGCAAGGCCTTGAATTGGCTTCCAGGCTGAATACGCACGATATTATATTTAGTTAACGAGTGCGCTAGCTACGATTAACGACAGTCTTCTAATGAGCAATAACAAGCTGTTGGTGGCTGCGATGGAGGGATGGCAAAAAATAATACCCGCCCTTTTAGCCAAATCTCAGAAAACTAAATACCGTCACGTTAGCTTTCCTAACAAGCAATGCTAGCACATTAGCTGAAATGTAGCTATTAACTTTGCACTTGTTTTGTGCAGTTGGATTAAAATGTAATATATTATTCTTCGAATTTTACCACATGGAGGTTCTACGAGTAGGAAAATGGATATGGAACATCAACCCAGAACTCTCAAAATACAGATTTTTCAACTTCAAGCGTTCGTTCGTTAGCTAGCTGGATCACTCGAGGTAGCTACCAGTTAGGAATGGAGAAATTGCTGTTTCCACCTGTGTGAGGATAGCCACAATAGTGGGATTATCGGTTCGCCTTCAAAATAAAAGTTCCCCATTCAAACTGATACAAAGAGTGGACTAATGCCATATTTGGACGATATAATGCTAAACAAGGTTGGAAGGTTGTTACTAAACTTAAACATAAATACAGTAATACATTAATTTGACAATAAACAGTAAAACAAAACAGTTTAAATCCCACTATGGATGTAAAACAATTGTCAAAGACTACAGCCACCCAAGTCATACACTGTTCTTTCTGCTGCCGCACAGCAAGTTGTACCGGAGTGCCAAGTCTGGGACCAAAAGGCTCCTGAACAGCTTCTACCCCCAAGCCATAAGACTGCTGAACAGTTGATCAAATGGCTACCCAGACTATTTTCATTGACCCCCCTTTTTTTGCACTGACTGTCTTGCACTATGCACACTCACTGGACTCTACCCACACACATACTACACTGACACTCCCAACACACAGACACACACACACACCCTCACACACACAAAACACATGCATATTGACGCCACACACATACTCTCACATAGACACTCTTTCGTACTCTTTTCAAACATTGCTGCACTTGTGTTTATCAATCTTCATTGCCTTGTCCCTTTTCCCCTACCTACTGTACATGTACATATTAGTCTACACCTGTTGTATTCGGTGCATGTGTCAAATATCAGCATTGCATCATCAGCAAAACAGTTGAGCCTGAGGGCAGGGCCCCTCTGGAGAGTATCACCTCTACTAGGCCACTACAGCTAGTTTGCATTGACTTTTGGTCAGCTGAAGATTCAAGTATCAAGTCCATCGATGTGTTGGTGATAACGGACCACTTTACAAGAATGGCTCAAACATTCGCCTGCAAAGACCAATCAGCTAAACAAATCGGAAGAATCCTGTCAGACAGCTACTTCTGTATGTATGGATTTTCTAAGAGAATTCATAGCGACCAAGAGGCAAGCTTCGAGAGTAAACTGATCAGCGAGCTACTCAATCTCTAGTGTGAGGAAGTTGCAAAATCAAATCAAATGTATTTATAAAGCCCTTTTTACATCAGCAGATGTCACAAAGTGCTTACACAGAAACCCAGCCTAAAACCCCAAACAGCAAGTAATGCAGATGTAGAAGCACGACCCCCTTACATCCTATGGGAAATGGCAGCGTGGAGCGATTCAGTCGGACACTGGGCATCATGATCCGAGCTCCGGCACTTGACACCAAGCAAGATTGGTCAAGATGCTTACAAACACTGACGTACATCTACAACTGCACTACCCATAAGACGGCAGGGTACAACCCCTTATACTTGATGTCTGGAAGGATCCCTCATCTGCCGGTAGTTTTGCTCTTCAGAAACATTGAGAATGACCCAGCTGTGACCAGTTACGACAAGTACGTGGGGTCGCTTTCCAAGGATCTGAAGGAAGCTATGGTGATAGCTCAGGAACATGTTGCAAAAGAACAGAACAGACTGATATCTACAACAGAAAGGTCAAGGGGTCCGCCCTATAAGTCGGCGATTGAGTACTTTTGTCGAACAAGAAGGAAAGGGGCAAGAGGAAAGTAGCGGATCGATGGGAATCAAAAGTATACACCGTGGCGGACAAAAATGCTGAGACACACATTTCGGATTTGCAACGCAGCCACTGGACAAGAAAAGGTGGTCCATTGAAACCTGCCGATGCTGGTCAACTTCCTTCCAGTGAACGATGAAAGTGCAGCCTCGTGCCCAGTCTCAACCATGTCCGTTGACCTGACTCCAAGTTCCGGTGCTACTGAAGTGATCGCGAATCCGGTATCAGACGTGGGACAAGAAAGTAACTTACCTGAAGAAGAGAGTGGAGAATCCTTACATGATGTCCCGCAAGAGGAGAACCTGATCACGAAGAGAAAAGAGGAGGACCTACTTGAGGAGGAGAGGGTGAATTCCATTCCTGAAAGAGAGAGATAATTCTTTACCTGACCCGGAGCCTGTGGACTCTGAAGGAAGAGCTTGAGAATGGATTACACAGCTGCCAAACGGAGGAGATGATCGAGAAAATCAGTGTAGCCTTAGCGCCCCTGGTCTTTCAAGACTCAGAAGAAACTCAGAAGATATCCAGTGAGCAGACAAGCCCTCTAGTTACCATTGTACAGCCTGAACAGCCTAGTGGCTCACAGTACACTGTCACACTTGCATCTGACATTCACACTGAGCATTCTAGTGCAGTTACACAAGACAGGACCTGTGTTGGTCGCTTTATCAGACCTGTTAACAGACTGATCTACTCTATGTTCAAACAAGGCATTGTCAGTGATACAAAGCTTCATATAAGCCTTTGGGCTTCCAACTACACTTGCACACCGTTTTTTGTATTTGTTTTATCTGTGTTGTTGTCTATCACTTGTTTTCTTTGGTGCACAACCACACTTGCACAGCATTTTTTAAATTTGTTTTATCTGTATTGTTGTCATCACATGTTTTTTTTATTGCAAATATAATAATAATAATAATTAAAAAGCAGTGTTCCAAGCCTTTAGAGATTAGGCAAGTCAAGGATTTTCAACTAGACAGGATCTTTCAGTAAACATCCCAGTTTCTTTTCTTTTATGTGGGCATTTTATTTTATTGTTCAGGGCATGTAGTACACAGTGTGAATAGGTTGTGTGGGATGTAGAAAGGCATCCTACAGCCAGTAGTTGGTTTGAGAGTTAGGCCAGGTCTCCTTATGGATACTTCAGATGTTGGCTATTTAGTTTATGAGAAGCTATGAGTTAGCGAGTGGTGTACCTGGGTGCACTTTACCGTATGGTTGTGACCTAATTTTGTCGAAATTAAGTAGGGGTGAGTGTAACAGGGTTAGAAATTACCCTGTTGAGTGACTTTCTCCAAAATTATTAGTTTTTCATGTTATTCATGTGTTAATGTGGTGTAATGTGGCACAATGTGGTATTGCAGTTCTGTGGTTACATCCTGGTCTTCGCGCTCTCCAGTTTACTTTTTTTTTACCATTGCTGGATTGAATTGTGATGGTTTATTTGGATGTATTTAAAGTAAATGTAAATGTATGGGCATTTAGCATTTCGTCTAAGTCACATTGTAACATGTAGCTATATTAAATTGTAGCTGTTGTTATGTCATTGAGAGCAATATTTTGTTTATTATTGTATCTCATTGTAAGTTTATTTTACCATTGCTGGAGATCATGTGTCAATACTGCAGTTGCCAAGATATTTCACCAAGACACTGTGTGTGGTTGTTTCTTTCTAGTGTGTCTCCAGAAATAAAGCAATCAAGAGTGAGAAATAAAGCCCTCCTGTGTCCTGTCTAAGTCCATTTGGCCATCGTTACGTGTGCACCCATGAAATGGGGTATCAGACTACTCAGTGACACCCACAGATTACATTTCCAAGGAGTTTACACAAATATTAGCATCATAGCGCTTATTGCACGACTTTGACTGTGGCAAATCACCTCCGCAGTCAACCTACCTGGTTAAATAAAGGTGAAATAAAAAATAAAATAAAAAAACCTATTGTGCATATTGAACATTCATATTGGACTGTACAGCCTTACCTATAAAGTGTGCACCCATTAAATGGAGTATCAGACCACTCAGTGACACCCACAGAACACAACTATGTAGAGTCCTACACTAATATTTGTGTAAATGCTGCATAGTTGTGTTCTGTGTCACTGAGAAGGTTGATACCCAATTTCATTGGTTCACACTCAATATGTAAGGCTGTACAGTCCAATATGAATGTCCAGAACACAACTATGTAGATGCTTAGACAACAATAGACTGACTGGTGAGGTGATTTCCCACAGTCAAATTCCTGCAATAAGAGCTATGATGCTAATCTTTGTGTAAAATCTACAGAAATGCCATCTCACTGAGTCACTGAGTAGGCTGATACCCAATTTCATATGTATGGCCCCAATGCAATTATGCAGCCTAATACATCCAGTGGGTTTCAACTGTTTTGTTTTACAGTTTATTGTCAAATTAATTCATTATTGTATTTATTTTTAAACTATGTAACAACATTCCAAACTTTTTTTTTTTGTTGCATTATCTAGTCCAAATATGTAATTATTCCACCATTTGTATCCTTTTGAATCAGTATCATTGTGCAACTTTTATTTTGAGGGCGAACCGCAAACTCCATATTGTAATCTAATCCTTATTGTGGCTAGCTTCACACAGGTGCATTTTCCTTTCCTTTTCGAAGTACAGTGACCATAGAACTTAAAGCTGTCACACAAGCAAGGAACTCCCGCCTCCTACCACAATTAACAGGCTCCTCAGTTGGTCGAAACTCACAGCGGGCTCACGGATCCCACTCGTGATCAACATTGTGGGTGTGGATCAAAGGCCACGTGTGAATTGGTTGATTTTTTAATAAAAAACGTTAAACTGTAACCAGTGCCTGCAACCTGGTTCAGGTTATCAGTCAACCTACCAGGGTAGCACAGGAATTAAATCATCAACATGTATTGATCACATCTTTACTAATGCGACAGAAATGTGCTTTAAAGAAGTATCAATATGCATAGGATCACAATATAGTAGCCATATCTAGGAAAACCAAAGTTACAAAGGCTGGCCCTAATATAGTGTATAAGAAGTCATACAATAAGTTTTGTAGTGATTATTATGTTGATGATATAGAGAATATTTACTGGTCTGTGGTGTGTAATGAGGAGCAACCAGACGCTGCACTTAATACATTTATGAAATTGCTTATTCCAGTTACTAATAAGCATGCACCCATTAAGAAAATAACTGTAAAAAGGGTTAAATCCCCTTAGATTGATGAGCAATTGAAAAATTGTATTGTTGAGAAGGATTTTTTTATTTCACCTTTATTTAACCAGGTAGGTCAGTTGAGAACAAGTTCTCATTTGCAACTGCGACCTGGCCAAGACAAAGCAAAGCAGTGCGACAAAAACAACAACACAGAGTTACACAGTAAACAAACGTACAGTCAATAACACAATAGAAAATCTATATACAGAGTGCAAAATGTAGTGCAAAATGCAGTAAGGTTAGGAGGTAGGACAATAAATAGGCCATAGTGGTGATATAAAGTACAGATTATCATTAACACAGGAATGAAGGATGTGCAAATTATGATGTGCAAATAGAGATACTGGAGTGCAAGATTAGCGAAAATAATAAAAATAAATATGGGGATGAGGTAGTAGTGTGGGCTATTTACAGAAGGGCTATATACAGGTGCAGTGATCGATAAGCAGCTTTGACAGCTGATGCTTAAAGTTAGTGAGGGAGATAGGAACCTCTAGCTTCAAGGATTTTTGCAATTCGTTCCAGTCATTGGCAGCAGAGAACTGGAAGGAATGTCGGCCAAAGGAGGTGTTGGCTTTGGGGGTGACCAGTGAGATATACCTGCTGGAGCGCATGCTACGGGTGGGTGTTGCTATGGTGACCAGTGAGCTGAGATAGGGCGGGGATTTACCTAATAAAGACTTATAGATGACCTGGAGCCAGTGGGTTTGGCAACGAATTTATAATGAAGGCCAGCCAACGAGAGCATACAGGTCGCAGTGGTGGGTAGTGTATGGGGCTTTGGTAACAAAACGGATGGCACTGTGATAGACTACATCCAATTTGCTAAGTAGAGTGTTGGAGGCTAGTTTGTATGAGGATGAGGCAAAAGGTAAGGCAAATAACTCTGGCAGCACAACCGATTAGCAAACGTACTGCAAATTGAGAAATCATGTTAGTAAACTAAATAAAAATACAAATAAAACTATATTATGAAACAAAAATAAATAATATAAAGAATGATAGTAAAAAGGACCTTAAATGACAAAACCCACTGATATTGCCAACTACTTTAATTACTTTTTCATTGACAAGATAAACAAACTTAGGCATGACATGCAACAAACGCTGACTCCACACATCCAAGTATATCTGACCAAATTATGAAAGACAAGCATTGTACTTTTGAATTCTGTAAAGTGAGTGTGGAAGAGGTGAAAAAATGATTGATGTCTATCAACAATGACAAGCCACCGGGATCTGACAACCTGGATGGAAAATTACTGAGGATTATAGCGGACGATATTGCCACTCTTATTTGCCATATCTTCAATTTAAGCCTTCTAGAAAGTGTGTGCCCTCAGGCCTGGAGGGAAGAAAATATCATTCCGCTACCCAAGAATAGTAAAGCCCCCTTTACTGGCTAAAATAGCCAACCAATCAGCCTGTTACCAACCCTTAGTAAACTTTTGTATCTGGTGTTTGACCAGATACAATGCTATTTTACAGTAAACAAATTGACAACAGACTTTCAGCACGCTTATAGGGAACGACATTCAACAAGCACAGCATTTACACAAATGTATTATAAAAAGATTGTGGGGTATGTTTTGTTAGACTTCAGTGTGACTTTTGACATTATCGATCAAAGTCTGCTGCTGGAAAAACATGGCTTTACACCCCCTGCTATATCGTGGATATAGAGTTACCTGTCTAACAGAACGCAGAGGGTGTTGTTTAATGGAAGCCTCTCCAACATAATCCAAGTAGAATCCGGAATTCCCCAGGGCAGCTGTTTAGGCCTCTTACTTTATCAATCTTTACTAACAACATGCCACTGGCTTTGAGTAATGTATGCGGATGACTAAACACTATATATTTAAGCTACTACAGCAACTGAAATGACTGCAACACTTAACAAAGAGCTGCAGTAGCCTTCAGAATGGGTGGCAAGGAATACGTCCTAAATATTTCAAAAACTAAAAGCCTTGTATTTGGGACAAATCATTCACTAAACCCAAAACTTAAACTGTATCTTATAATGAATAATGTGCAAATTGAGCAAGTGGAGGTGACTAAACTGCTTGGAGAAACCCTGGATTGTAAAATGTTATGGTCAAAACATATTGATACAACAGTAGCTAAGATGAGGAGAAGTATGTCCATAGTAAAGCACTGCTCTGCCTTCCTAATAACACTATCATCAAGGCAAGTCCTACAGGCCATAGTTTTGTCGCACCTGGACTATTGTTCAGTAGTGTGGTCAGGTGCCAAATTACAATTGGCTCAGAACAGGGCAGCACGGCTGCCCCTTAAAAGTACATGAGAAGCTAACATTAATGATACGCATGTCAATCTCTCATTGCTCAAAGTGGAAGAAAGATTGACTTTATCACTACTTGTTTTTGTAAGAAGTGTTGACAATCTGAATATACCGAGCTGTCTGTTTACACTACTAGCACACAGCTCAGACACCCATGCATACCCCACAAGACATGCCACCAGAGGTCCCTTCACAATCCCCAAGTCCAGAACAGACTATGGGAGAAGCACAGTACTACATAGAGCCATGAATACATGGAACTCCATTCCACATCAGGTAACTGAGGCAAGCAGTAGAATCAGATAAAAATGCACCTTATGGAACACGCAATCTACACACATGTACATTTTAATAGTGTTGTATGGTGGTATTATATATTTTTTTATTGTAGATACAGTATGTAGTGGTATAATAATGTTATAAGATGTACTGTTTTATCTTTTGTTGTATATGTAATGTAAGTGCCTTAATGTGTTTGGACCCCAGAAAGAGTAGCAGCTGCCTTGGCAGCAGCTAATGGGGATCCCTAATAAATACAAATACAAATGCCTCCTCCATATTTATTCCTCTGGCAGATATACACACCCATTTTAAACAATTCAGAGTCAAAGACAGATCTAACAAAAGCAAGGAAAATTGACTCTGTAGTTGATTGGCAATATATTTCCACTGCCAACCTAATATGGGAGGCCGTTACTGTGACCTGATAAAGATCCACTCTTGGATCAAAACGTGCCGGTCCTACTTCATTTCTAGATATAGATATACTGTACATCATGTGATGTGAGAAACTTTACATAAGCAGAGTTGACACTAACAGAGTTGACACTAACAGAGTTGATACTAACACAGTTGACACTAACACAGTTGACAATAACAGAGATGTACTATCTCGATTAAGAGAGCTAAATCAAGCAACGTTTTAGGCTATATCTCTGTTGGTGATCCTTCAAAAAAATTTAAAACAGTTAATGCACTGAAGCATACACATTTCTCTTTCACTGCCTAAGTAAGTTCTGTCTTACTCTGGCATCATTTCTGAGAAGAATGGGATAAGTGATGTTTTTAACCAGCATTTTATCTCGGCAGGTATTTTATTTTGAGATAAACAGTGGTTTAATCGACTGCTCTTCCAGCCTCTAGCTGACTTCTAGTGAATCTTAGTTTTCATTTCAACAATTTACCATCAGTGATGTGCTAGATATGTTGCTGAAGATTGATGTTAAAAAATCCACTGGGGCTGATATATGCTTGATCCATTTTTGCTGCAGCTCTCTGCCCCCTTTACTGCGGAATCATTAACCCATAATTTTAACCTGACTATTATATCTGGTATTATCTCCAAGGTTTGGAAGGCGGATCATGTACTCCTCCTTCACAAAGGTGTTGACCCTTGTGACCTAAATAACTATCGTCCTATTTCAAAACTTGCTTGCCTAGTTGAAATATTATAATATGAATAAATTATTCATTCTCAGTTATGATCTTTCTTGTCTATGAAATGTATTATGAATGTACTTCAGTCGGGTTTTAGACCAGGTCATAGCACTATCTCTGCTACATCCCTAGTTATAAATGATGTGGTTAACTGTATGGATAAAAGGCAACATTGTGCTGCCCTCTTCATTGACCTGTCAAAGGCCTTCAATACTGTTTATCACTCAGAAGCTTTCCTCAATTGGCCTAGACCAGGCTGTATGTAACTGGTTTAAAAATTACTTGACAGATAGAACTCAATGTGTATCTACTGATGGTGTTAAATGAGGTTTTCTGGATATTACAAAAGGTGTCCAGCATGGTTGATTCTGGGTCCTGTACTTTTTACTGTTTACATTAACAATATTGACTGTAAAAAGTTGAACCTGCACTTATATGCCGATGATACTGTTGTGTGTGCTATTGCCCCCACGGTTGACCAGGCGCTATCTGAAATTCAGAATGCCTTCATTGTTTTACAGAATAACTTTATTGACCTGAAATTAGTATTGAATGCAGTTAAAACTAAGTATACAGTGCATTCGGAAAGTATTCAGACTGCTTGACTTTTTAGCAATTTTGTTGTGTTACAGCCTATTCTAAAATTGAATAAATACACATTTTTCCTCATCAATCAACAAACAATACCCTATAATGATAAAGCGAGAACAGATTTTGTAGAAAGTTTTGCAAATGTATAAAAAAACAAACATAAATACCTTATTTAAACAAGTATTCAAACCCTTTGCTATGAGACTCAAAATGAAGCTCAGGTGCATCCTGTTTCCATTGATCATCCTTGAGATGTTTCTACAACTTGATTGGAGTCCACCTGTGTTAATTCAATTGATTGAACATGATTTGGAAAGGCACACACCTGTCTATATAAGGTCCCACAGTAGACAGTGCATGTCAGAGCAAAAACCAAGCCATGAGGTCAAAGGAATTGTCCGTAGAGTGCTGAGACAGGATTGTGTTGAGGAACAGATCTGGGGAAGGGTACCAAAACATGTATGCAACATTGAAAGTCCCCAAGAACACAGTGGCCTCCATCATTCTTAAATGGAAGAAGTTTGTAACCACCAAGACTCTTCCTAGAGCTGGCCGCCCGGCCACTCTGACGGAGCTCCAGAGTTCCTCTGTGGAGATGGGAGAACCTACCAGAAGGACAACCATCTCTGCAGCACTACAACAATCAGGCCTTTATGGTAGTGGCCAGATGGAAGCCACTCCTCAGTAAAAAACAGCACCTAAAAACTCTGAGTGGCCCAGCCAGAGCCCAGACTTGAACCCGATCGAACATCTCTAGAGAGACCTGACAACAGCTGTGCAGCGACGCTCCCCATCCAACCTGACAGAGCTTGAGAGGATCTGCAGAGAAGAATGTGAAGCTCCCCAAATACTGTGCTAAGCTTGTAGCGTCATACCCAAGAAGACTTGAGGCTGTAATCGCTGCCAAAGGTGCTTCAACAAAGTACTAAATACTTATATTAATGTGATATTTCATTTAAATTAGCAAACATTTCTAAAAAACAGTTTTTGCTTTGTCATTATGGGGTAATTTGTGTAGATTGATGAGGGAAATATTTAATCAATTTTAGAATAAGTCTAATGTAACAAAATTTGGAAAAAGTCAAGGGGTCTGAATACTTGCCGAATGCACTGTATGTTGTTCTCTAGAACGCATAAAAATAACGTTTATGATTTAAGCATATGTATTTTAGATGGTGCCCATATTGATCGTGTCACTGCTTACAGATATCTGGGCATCTGGATAGACTTTTAAAAACGCATATTGATGAGTTACTGTAGTTTAGAAGCTGAGAATAAAAATGGTCTTCTTCTAGGTCATACCTGTCACTAAATAGTATAAAGCCGATTATTCAGTCGACGTTCCTTCCGATCCTAGACTGACGACATCTATGTGAACGCAGCTGCCACTTCATTAAAGCCATAAAATATAGTTTTCCATAGCGCACTGTCCTATATTACAGGCGACAGGTTTAGTATAAATCTACCAGAAAGTTGGTCGGCCCTCTTTGATGTCACATAGGTTGATAAATTGCTATGTTTTCATTTATAATGCCATTTTACAAAAACTCCCACTGTATCTAAGATCGCTACTAACCTTTACGTATGAGTTACCTCATCCGCTCTCAGGGATTTTTTTTATTTATTTCACCTTTATTTAACCAGGTAGGTCAGTTGAGAACAAGTTCTCATTTGCAACTGCGACCTGGGATGGCTAACTCTGGAAATTCCTTAGGTCTCTACTGAGTAAATCACCTTCTAGTTTTTGTGCACCATATTTGTAGACCACTCTTTAGGCAATTCAGGACCTTATTACTGATGAATGTGTTTTTTTGTATTTATATTTTGATGAGTGTATTTCTATAATTTCTGTAATTCAGGTCACATCTGTAGAAGAGACCTTGGTCTCAGTCTGAGACCATTAAAAAAAATAGGTTAAAATAAATACATGTGCATTATATAGCACACATAAACAGTGGTTCCATCAGCCCCCTGAAGTTGTGGGAGGATGACACAAAGCCAATAGACTGCAGTATTCTAACATGGGGACAACGTTTATTGATCAGTTACACAGATTTGCAGTTGTTATGGCAGGTGCAGCGAAATGATTGTGTTTATAGCTCCAACAGTGCAGTAATAATGCCTAATATATGCAGTAATAATACCATGGCTGCTTGAATTATTCAGGTTTAATATAATGTGTACATGCAAACTGACCTTGACTTCAAACTGCCAGTGCTTTATTTAATACTTTTCTATGGGACTCGATTTTTTGCGGCCCTGACTTCATATGAGCAGTAGAGGGCAGTGTAAAGTAAAGCACGCAGATTTGTTTCTAAATCGGAGGTACTCTTGATGAAACAGCTTCACTTCCTCATCGTTGTTGTTTCGATCCGGTTCGATCCTTTCCGCGTACCGTCAGTGGCAAAACGTGCTCCGCAAAAATGGCACTTTATAATTTTAAGAAAATTATGGTGGTTCCTACCTCAAAGGTACGTTTTTACGCATTTTATAAGTTGTTGATTTATCTCTCCCGAAAATAGCGACTCTAAATATTGAAAACATGCTGTTTCTCGGGTTGGAATTAAATGTCTGCGTCTGGAAAGAGACACGTGTTGAGTTTGGGAAAGGAGAGAAAAGCAACGCTTGAGATTTATTTTTATTTTTTTGTCAACAATATACCTACAAATGCATGTCTAGTGATGTGAATTGGTTGTTATAAAACAAATAATATTGACCAATAGGTTTTTGCTTACATTGACTTCGTTCATTGTACTGATTGCCTTTATTTGTTTCACAGGAATTCATTGACATCACTTTATCGAAAACCCAAAGGAAGACTCCGACAGTAGTACACAAACATTATCAAATTCACCGCATCAGGCATTTCTACATGCGCAAGGTGAAATTCACCCAACAGAACTATCATGACCGGCTCTCCCAGATTCTGACAGACTTTCCCAAATTGGACGTAAGTAATGTTGTCGCTTTGAAAGTCTTGTAATATTCACACAATGTCAAGGTCCACATTGTCCTAATGAATATGATGTTGTCTTCCACAGGATATCCATCCCTTCTATGCTGATTTGATGAATGTCTTGTATGACAAAGACCATTACAAGTTGGCCTTGGGACAGATCAACATAGCAAAGAATTTGATTGACAAGTATGAAGCTTACTTCATCCTCTTTATATTTCACTGATGATGTATTCTGGTCTGTTTGGAGCGGTCCCTCTCAAATGTGTTCTTGTTACAGTGTTTCCAAAGACTATGTTCGACTGATGAAGTATGGTGATTCCCTGTACCGCTGTAAACAATTGAAGCGCGCTGCTCTGGGTCGAATGTGCACCATCATGAAGCGACAGAAGCAAAGCTTGGAGTACCTGGAACAGGGTAATCTTTATGTACTTTGTTTGAATGGCAAAGTATGCATGTCTGAAAATGGCTCTGGTGTGCATATACTAGAAGATACTAAAGACATTTGGCTCCAGTTGTCATTGTTATGTAGTTTACATTTTGTTACTGTTTTTTTTTTTTTACAGTGCGCCAGCATCTTTCCCGTTTACCAACGATTGATCCCAACACTCGGACTCTACTGCTTTGTGGATATCCTAATGTGGGCAAGTCTAGTTTCATCAACAAGGTATGCATCCCTGTTGTTATTCTTTGTCAGTTCAATGGAATGTAGAACCTTTACAGTGTTTAAATTCTATTTTATTGGTCACATGCTCCGAATACAACAGGTGTAGACTACATTGAAATGCATACTTACAAGCCCATTCCCAACAATGCAGAGTTAAAAAGTAAGACAAATATTTGCTAAATAAAAAAGGAGATGGTAACAATAATGAGGCTATATACAAGGAGGACCAGTACTGAGTTAATGTGCAGGGGTTCAAGGTAATTGAGGTAATACAGTATATACGTGTGGGTAAAAGTGACTAGGCAATCAGGATATATAATAAACATGTTAGTGTAGCATGTGTGGGTAGAGTCTAGTGAGTGTGCATAGAGCCAGTGAAGGGTCATTGTAATTAGTCCAGGTAGACATTAGATTAACTGTTCGGCAGTCTAATTGCTTGGGGGTAGAAGCTGTTCAGGTGCCTTTTGGTCCCAAACTTGGCGAAAATACACAAGACCGATACATAGAGCAGCAGTATGAAAAACTATAAAAATACAAGAAGTCTGGAGTGCAAAAAACCTAAGACATTGCATAGGATGGCTGAATATGTACACTATACATTGTTAATGTTAGGTGATAAAAATATAGCAAGTTGATATAGATAAATAAGGAGTATTCACATGGTTAACTATACTATACAGGTCGATGGCAGAGAAATACTTAAATAGCTAAAACTGCATATGATATAAGTGAGGGTAATAATAGTTTACTTAATGTACAGACTGGTTAAATTTACAGGTAAGTGAATATTTTGCATGGTTAAATTAACTGTACAGGTAAATGACAGGAGAGATACTTAAATAGCTAAATGTGTGTATGATATAATTTAGGGTAATAGTAAATAAAATACAGTCCTTATTGCAGGGTTTAATTACAGATAAATGCACGTATTGCACATATGATATACTAAAAGCAATGAAAAAAGATACTGACAGGATACTAATATGCATTCCTGAATGAATGACTACGTAAGTTCAGTCCAAGAATTACTTACAATATTGCACGTGATATGATATAACAACTGTACATCAATATGTATATACAGACCTTAATGAATAAATATGTCCTGAGTGAATGAGTGATTACAGACCAGAGTTACTCACGGATGGATGCATAATTGTTAAACTAGGTCCTAACACCCCAACAGTTCCAGGTCTATGTTGCCGACGGCACGGCACCCCGGTGAGGTATTAAATAGGTATTAATTGCCACCGGCAGGAAGGACCTCCTGTAGCGCTCTCTTGCACACCGTGGTGGGATCAGTCTGTGACTGAAGTGCTCCTCTGCATCATAACCATGGCATGAAGAGGGTGGGTGATGTTGTCCATGATGGCCAGCAGTTTGGCCAGGATCCGTCTCTCCGCCACCTCCTCTAGAGTGTCAAGGCTCATCCCCAGAACAGAGCTAGCCTTCGTGATCAGCTTATTTACCCGAGAAGCACCACCAGCCTTTATGTTGGCTCCCCAGCAAAAAAGATCCACAGACTGGTAGAAGGTATGCAGTAGTTTACTGCACACGTTGAAGGAACTTAGCCTCCTTAGAAAGTAAAGTCGGCTCTGGCCCTTTTTGTACAGAGTCCCGGTGTTACCCGCCCATTCCAGGAACTTGTATGACCCAACTATTTCCACATCCATCCTCTGTATATGGACTGCAGTCAGTTGGGCCATGGTTCTCCTGAAGTCCACCACCATCTCCTTTGTTTTGCTGCTCTCTTCGCTTGGTTGGTGGTGAAAGCCATCCCAGGTGGGGGGGAAGTGGATCAGTCCGGAGGTGGGGGGAAGGGAGGTGTTGCAGATCAGTCCAGAGGGAGCCGAGGTGGGGAGGGGGTCGCTGATTGTCTAAACAGAGGTGTTGTGAGCAAAGTGGGGGTCGGACAGCCGTGAGGGTGTGTGGTCTGGGGAGCTTGAAGGGAGGTGGACAGGGCCAGTATCGAACCTGTTTAAAAAAATTGGTTCAGCTCATTGGCTCTGTCCTGGTTCCCCTCCGTCTTCCCACTGTTTGACTTTTTGAAGCCAGTGATATTTCTCATACCCTTCCACACCTCTCTCACTTGGCTCTGCCTCAGCTTGTCCTCCATCTTCTCCTTATACCCTTTCTTTCCCTCAGCAATCTGCAACCTCAGCTCCCTCTGGACGCATTTCAATTTGTCCCTGTCCCCCTCCTTGAAGGCCCTCTTCTTCTCATTCAGCAGGGCCTTCAGGTCGCTGGTGACCTAGGGTTTATTATTTGGAAAACAGTGTACCTTCCTGGTGGGTACAGTGTTGTCTACACAAAAATTGATATAGTCTGTTATGCAGTCAGTAAGTCCATCAATGTCTTCCCCATGAGCCTCACAGAGCACATCCCAGTCTGTTGTTTCAAAGCAGTCATGGAGGGCCTCATTCGCCTGCGGGATGTAAACAATAACAGCAATGGCCGCCGTGAATTCCCTGGCTACAAAACTGTTCCTTAACAGTAATATGTCTCGGATTACACCATCTGTTGTTAACTAATAAAGCCAGCCTCCCTTACCGGAAGAAATTCTATCCCAGTGATATTCTCTTTGGGGATGTTATCATTCAGTCATGTTTCAGTAAAGCACAATAGGCTAGCTTCCCGGTAGACTCTTTTTACATGGAAAAGACCGTCAAGCTCGTCCATCTTGTTATGCAGCGATCTCACGTTGCCCATAATGATAGATGTTATAGCCGGCTTGTATTTCCTAAGTTTTGCTTTACACTTCAATCCCACCCTGCGTCCACGGCGTTGCCTTTTCAACTCGTCCGGAATATCAAACTTTTCCCTAGCGCTGCTTGTGCTGAATCCATGAGCTGGGCTCGGTTGTAAATAATTGAGGACTCGCGTGTACGTACTGCGCTGAGAAAAATTGAAAGTGCCTCAGTGATAAAAAAAGGACCGCTAGCACACCATAATCCTGAACTATTATAGTTAAACTGTTGCAAAAAAAAAATATTACATACTGATGAAACAAACAATGTCTTGTGGCACCCATTGTTAGAGGCATTGCTTATAGGTTTCTTGTCTGCATTGCTGCACAGTGTATCGATCTTAGTTGTGTCAATGACTTCCCTGGCAAAATAAAGGCAAATAGAAATAAATGGGCTACTGTTAATTTGAACATCTTGGTACATATGCAGAACATGGATAAAATGTGTCATACAATACATTGTAGTAGTGTGAGAAAAGATGTTGACAAAGTTGAACTGTCTTCCCCAGGTTACCAGAGCTGATGTTGAAGTCCAGCCCTACGCCTTCACCACCAAGTCCTTGTTCGTCGGCCACATGGATTACAAATACCTTCGTTGGCAGGTAAGATCAATCAAACTAATTTATTTATAAAGCCCTTTTTACATCAGCCGATGGCACAAAGTGCTATACAGATACCTAGCCTAAAACCCAAAACGGCAAGCAATGCAGATGTAGAAGCACGGCAGCTAGGACAAAACAACCTGTAAAGGCAAGATGGCCTTTGCACTTACACACTCCCCACTCCAGCGATCTCTAGCTGAAATAGATTGGAACAGTTCTATATTTGATATTCATACAGTGTCTTGCAAAAGTATTCATCCCCCTTGGCGTTTTTAAATAGATTTTTATTTGTATTTCATGTAATGGACATACACAAAATAGTCCAAATTGGTGAAGTGAAATGGGAAAAACATTTTGTTTAAAAAAAAATGGAAAAGTGGTGCGTGCCTATGTATTCACCTCCTTTGATATGAAATCCCTAAATAGGATCTGGTGCAACCAACTACCTTCAGAGATCACATAATTAGTTAAATAAAGTCCACCTGTGTGCAATTTAAGTGTCTCCTGATCTCAGTGTATATATACACCTGTTCTGAAAGGCCCCAGAGTCAGCAACAGCACCAAGCAAGGGGCGGCACCATGAAGATCAAGGACCTCTCCAAACAGGTCAGGGACAAAGTTGTGGAGAAGTACAGATCAGGGTTGGGTTATAAAAAAATATCAGAAACTTTGAACATCCCACGGAGCACCATTAAATCCATTATTAAAAAAAATGGAGGCAACAAAGAGACCAAAGATAACCCTGAAGGAGCTGCAAAGCTCCACAGCGGAGATAGGAGTATCTGTCCATAGGACCACTTTAAGCCGTACACTCCACAGAGCTGGGCTTCACGGAGGAGTGGCCAGAAAAAAGCCATTGCTTTAAAAAAAATTATAAGCAAAAACGTTTGTTCGCCAAAAGGCATGTGGGAGACTCTCCAAACATATGGAAGGGACTGGGAAACTGGTCAGAATTGAAGGAAGGATGGGTGGTGCTAAATACAGGGAAATTCTTGAGGGAAACCTGTTTGTCTTCCAGAGATTTAAGACTGGGACGGAGGTTCACCTTCCAGCAGGACAATGACCCTAAGCATACTGCTAAAGCAACACTCGAGTGGTTTAAGGGGAAACATTTAAATGTCTTGGAATGGCCTAGTCAAAGCCCAGACCTCAATCCAATTGAGAATCTGTGGTATGACTTAGAGATTGCTGTACACCAGCAGAACCCATCCAACTTGAAGGAGCTGATGCAGTTTTGCCTTGAAGAATGGGCAAAAATCCCAGTGGCCAAGCTTTTAGAGACATACCCCAAGAGACTTGCAGCTGTAATTGCTGCGAAAGGTGGCTCTACAAAGTATTGACTTTGGGGGGGTGAATAGTTATGCACGCTCAAGTTTTCAGTTTTGTCTTATTTCATGTTTGTTTCACATTAAGACATATTTTGCATCTTCAAAGTGGTAGGCATGTTGTGAAAATCAAATGATACAAACCCCCCCAAAATCCATTTTAATTCCAGGTTTTAAGGCAACAAAATAGGAAAAATGCCAAGGGGGGGTGAATACTTTCGCAAGCCACTGTACACTTTTCCACCAGATTTGTACTTCGTAAGAAACTAGATTAGCGACACAGATACATCTAGTACTCTTTGTAGGTCTGTGATGAGAAATCATGCACCACGCTGAACGTGTGATGGATAACCCCTACCACAATATCTGAGACCTTCAATAAAGTACTCTAGGTAGTGTTAGTTTCTCTCTCTCTCAATCACGAGTTGTAGAATATGATTAACACCTGGACCATTTCATGTGTATAGCTAACTCCATATGTGACCGTAGGTGGTTGACACCCCAGGGATCTTGGACCACCCTTTGGAGGAGAGGAACACCATTGAGATGCAGGCCATCACAGCCCTGGCCCATCTGCGTTCTGCCGTGCTCTACGTGATGGACGTCTCCGAGCAGTGTGGCCAAACTCTGGAGCAGCAGCTGGAGCTCTTCAACAACATCCGGCCCCTCTTTGCCAACAAGGTCAGAGGTCATGTGTTATGGAAGCACCATTAATAACTCAAGGCTCTGTGCTACATTATTTATCTGAAAAGGGCAAGGCGTGTGTGTGTACAGTATATAATATATATTTATTAAAACCTTGCAGAGTACATGTTAGCCCTTTAGACCCCAATAGAATACTTAGACAATAATTCAGTGAATGCAACCAGTATTAGACAGAGAGAATATACAAAACACAACTGTTAAGAGACATATTTCACACTGTCATTTTAGTGTTTGCATTTAGCCAACAACATGTCATTGAACTTCTGGAAACACGGCCCTATCCTGCAAAGTGTCACAGAACATGTAGAGCACCCAAAGAAGGTTTCTACACATCTCCCACTCTTTGCCCTGGGTCCACTCCAGATGTACACCACACACCCTCTCTTGCTCCATTCAAACTTCACCTGCTTTCAAATGAGTTACAACCCGGTACACGCTCTTGGCTCCCACAAAGTTAATGCACAAGCTGCATTTTGAATGCCTTCAGTGACCTGCGGTTTCCACAAAATGTACACATTTATGATGGCAATGTTGAGCATCGCCCAAAACGCATACCACCATTTTCTGCCTGTGTGTCCAACATTGTAATAGCTTCTCAGAGTAACAGAGGGAGAGGAGTAACAAATAACATACAATTGTGGTCAGGAACATTATCTCACACTCTCCTCCAATCAGCTCTTGCTTTCTTGCATGACAGACTAACTACAGAGTTCGCCAATGTTAGTTGATTAGTTACGAAGCTGGGACAGTTTCCAAGTTAATTGTATCGGTAGAAAGAGGACAAAACAAGCAACTTGTTAGCTGGCTATGTAAATAAATATCCAACTCATCTGCGCGGCCATCTACTACCCTAACACGACAGCTAAGCTGTCAAATAATAGGAAAATTAGGCCATGTATAGCATGACAAACCATGAGCTAAGCCCAACAGAAACATGATTTACTCTAGCCTTCATTTTGGTGGCTAGTTCGATAGATGGGTACTTTATTGATCCAAGGGGGAAATGTCTTAAAGCTGGTATGGTTAGCTAGTGGAAGTGACAGCTTAAGGTGAGCGCAGGCCAAATTCACTGCTAAACACAACTTTTCTTTCCTGACTAACTATACTGAACAAAAATATAAACGCAACATGTAACAGTTTCAACGATTTTACTAAGTTAAAGTTCATTTAAGGAAATCCGTCAATTGAAATAAATGGATTATGTCCTAATCTATTGATTTCACATGACTGTGCAGGGGCCCAACCACTGGGGAGCCAGGCCCAGCCAATCAGAATGTTTTCCCCCACACAAGGGCTTTATTACAGACAGAATTCCTCCTCAATTTCATCATCTTTCTCTGTGGCTGGTCTCAAACGATCCCACAGGTGAAGAAGCCGGATGTGGAGGTCCTGGGCTGGCGTGGTTACACGTGGTCTGCGGTTGTGAGGCCAGCTCTGGTGGACATTCCTGTAGTCATCATGCCAATTGCACTCTGTGGCATTGTTGTGTGACACAACTGGACATTTTATTGTCCCCAGCACAAGGTGCACCTTTGTAATGATCATGCTGTTTAATCAGGTTCTTGATATGCCACACCTGTCTCATGGATTGTTTATCTTGGCAAAGGAGAAATGTTCACTAACAGGGATGTAAACAAATTTGTACACACAATTTGAGAGAAATAAGCTTTTTGTGTGTATGGGAAAATTCTGGGATCTTATATTTCAGCTCATGAAACATGGGACCAACACTTTACATGTTGCGTTTATATTTTTGTTCAATATTTTTAGCCAGCTATAGCAAGCAGCTTGGGCCATTTTCATATGAATTACATCGGTAGACACAAGACAAAATGACCAACTAGTTAGCTGACTATATACAGCTAAACCCTGCAACTACAGTATTTCCATGAGACAGAGGGCAATCATTTGAGCTCCACCACTGATGTGCTCGCCTGTACCAAGCAAGTTATCATGACGTGACAGGACTTGCTAATCTGAGAGCTATTCCCCAAGTTTCACAGCATGAACATCACAAACATCGACAACACCCAACATATATCCGCTGTTTACTTATTTCACTCACCTCGACATCATCGCTTTTCAAAGTCCATGGACTGGTCCGAATCCATATCACCAACCAACATAGATATACAGCCTCTTTCACAGTGAAATGTCGTGTCCGCTTCGGTGCCGTCATTTTGAATAAAAACGTTTTAAAAAACGTTAATGTCAAATTACAGCATACCCTGTTTCTGGATTCACGTAAATATGACAATATTGTTGTTTTTTCCCGCTAGCCTTTGCTCATTGTGGCAAACAAGTGTGATGTCAAGAAGATCAGTGAACTCCCTGAGGAAGACCAGGTTCGTAGATTTGTTCATTAACATTCTCACTCTTTACTTTGGCTGTATTTCTCGGCCCAGTTTACTTTGTCATCCTCTTCCAAGATGGGACAGGCTTATCAGGGTTTCCTGCTTTGTTTCCTCAGAAAATCTTTGCTGACCTTACTGCAGAGGGCATCTCTGTCATTGAAACCAGCACTTTGACTGAGGAGGGAGTGATGACTGTGAAAACAGAAGTGAGCAGTCTAGTCTACTCTTCTGATTTACTAACAATTATTTTTTTTTTTTTATATAAATTTGTAAAAAATATATTTTACTAATATTTCCTTCAATTTCAGGCCTGTGACAAACTTCTGTCCCATCGTGTCGATGGCAAAATGAAGGGAAAGAAGGTGCATGATGTCCTCAACAGATTGCATTTAGCAGTGCCTGCTAAGAGGGATGAGAAGGTTGGCTAAATACTGTTACTTCCTGTAGTTGTTTTCCCAAGTGAAACGTGTCATAAGCATGATTTAGTAATGTTAAAAAAAATAATGTAATGGTATATACATTTAAATGTGAACAGTTGAAATTGAGTGTCCTTTTTTAGATATGCTTAGACTGTTTTCTCAATACTAGGCGAGACCACCGTTCATTCCAGAGGGAGCTAGGATTGGCAGAAAAACAATGGTGGTGGATGCACCCAAACGCAAAACGGTAGAGCCATACTAATAATCGTAACAGTTGTGGAAGGATTATCTTGGAAGAGCCTTGGATGTAATCGGCGTTGGTTATGTTGTGGTAAACATGCATTGTAAAGATCTAGCTGTCTTATTATTATTTAATGAATTACCAATTTCATCATTGATTTACAGGAGAGGGATCTGGAGGTGGAGATGGGAGATGATTATATCCTGGACCTACAGAGTATGTATTTTGACATTGTCATCAACTTTATGTAAATAGCTTGTCTGAAATTATATTATGTACATGGTTATCAGCACACTAATTTGGTCAATTTTCTCTAATACTTCATGTCTTCCTTTTTCAGAATATTGGGATCTGATGAATCAAGATGAGAAATATGATGTGATTCCTGAAATATGGGAGGGTCACAACATTGCAGATTATATCGACCCTGAAATTATGAAGGTGAGTGGGGCGTGAAACCTCTGATCTTGGTGACCATAGTTATTGATGACCAGTATGGATAGGATGTATTGTTCTGCCACTATAGCCGCCAACATTGACTGAAAAAGGATCATTGACTAGAATGGAGATGCCTTTCTAGTGATTCCATGGAATCATAGACTTGAATGGGGATGCATGTTCTATTCACTAGTTCTATGGCCGCCACCTCTCCTAATATCTCTTATCATGCCCATACAGAACCTGGAGGATCTGGAGAAGGAGGAAGAGCTGAAGGAGAAGGCAGGGGAGTACGAGACTGATGAGGAGAGTGAGGACGAGGAGATGCAGGAGATCCGTCAGCTGGCCAAACAGATCAGAGAGAAGAGGAAGCTGAAGATCGTCTGCTCCAAAGACAAGGATGTGCATGGGCCCAGACTCCCTAGAACTGTCAAGAAGGTGACAAGGACATGTTGTTTATATTCATATAACTTTTAAAGTTAATCTTCTTTTATTTACGGTCTTACTAATCACTGGGCCAAAATGTTAAACATTTACAGGTTGAAAGAAAAACCCTGGAGAAAGAAATGGGAGACCTTGGTCTGGACATGACTGGCAAAGATGACGTAAGTTGCTTTTCATTTAGTTCTGTGCATGTCAAGCACAATATCTTAATACAAGCTACAGACTATACTATATTCACACTTTGCTGCTCATGTCCTTTCAGAGCCACTATGCAGTGAATGCCCGTAGATCCCGGAGTGTTGGTGTTGCCAAGAAACGTAAGCGTGAGGCGTCTGTAGTTCCCACCTCTCGAACCCGCAGCCAGAGTGCTTCTCGTCCCCCACGCGACCAATCTGGTGTTCGTGATCCTAAGGTATGTGATGTAGGCTACTCTATTTTCCTGTCATTCGGTGAAATGGTTTGTGTTAAAAATATGCACAATGCATTTAGGGAAAGTATTAGTCCCCTGGCTTAAAGAAACATTGTGTTTGAAGTGCACCCTATTCCATATTGTTGGCCCTGGTCAAAGTAGTGCTCTATATAATGATAAGAGTTCTATTTGGGACACGTGTTTTGCTGATGATTTACTGAAAGTATGTTTTCCTGTATAGATGGCGAAACAGGCCAAGAAGTTGATGAAGAACCAACAGAAGGACATGAACCGCCAGGGGAAGAAGGGGGAGGCAGACAGACATGTATTCGACCTCAAACCAAAACATCTTTTCTCTGGCAAGAGGAAGTCCGGAACCAACGATCACAGATAAAGGCATTGATCAATGTGGTTTACCTTTTTCAGAGTCTAGTCCAGCTTCTGTCTAAATTGTATACCTTTTCTCTGGAGTAAAACTGAACATAATAAATGTTTGCCCTTTCCTGAATTATCGTTCACTATATTGAGGTATTGAGTGACAGGACATGTCATTCCTGCTGCACAGTGGAGCGCAAAAATCTAATCTGTATACAAGGTATCAGCAAGCAATGAGATATTAGTGGATTTTAGTGGTAGTTCAACTTCTGTCACTTACATGAACATCCATAGTCATGGCTTACAATTGCTGTGGCTACCAATTGTTCTATAAAGAAGTTCAAATAGCATTCAAGTCAAGTGTACTTGAATTGGAACGTCTTGACTTAACTGTAGCTAGAAACAGAAAGAATGTGAAGCTCCATGCACGGTAACAGTTAAGTCCTCTCTAAATGTGAGTTTATTATACAGTGTACACTGAAGTGGGGGAACTGATTAAATGCTAAATTGAAAAGTCTCTGCTTTATTAAATTCAAGTGTACTGATTACTTTAATATGGATCTTGTCCTGCCTGTTTATTCAATAGTGTGATCATAATATATAATACATTATGTACAAAAATATTGTATGATGCACTCAATGGGCCTGACCAAAGAGGGATGTTAAATCATAGCTTGGTCAAAAACTAGAACCAGAGATCTGTATACAATGACCAGATGCTCATGTCTCCACCATAACAATGAGGCTGTTTGTTTATCTGGCCCGGGTTATCCCAGTGGGAGAAGAAGTTTGAATTCGGGTGAGCCAGTTGTCCTGCTCTGTAAGATGGCGAAGTCTGCAACAAAACAAAAGTGACACGCACGTGGAGTGATGAGTAGGATTCAGTGTTCTCACATTGCTTAAGTCTCCCGGAGGACCTGAGCCTACCCGGAGGACCATGCTTCAGGACCACCTGTCCTGATGACTCCTAGCTGTCCCCAGTCCACCTGGTCGTGCTGCTGCACCGGTTTTCAACTGCTGCACCGGTTTCAACTTTCAACTGCACAGGTTTTCACCTCGCTCTATTGCACTGAAAAACCAAGTGACATTCACTGCTGATGTATTTACCTGTTGCAACCTCCACAACTACTTTTATTATTATTTGACCCTGCTGGTCATCTATGAACATTTGAACATTTTGGAGAAAGAACTGGCCTTAATGGCCATAAATTGTTTTAATCTCCACCCGGCACAGCCAGAAGAGGACTGGCCACCCCTCAGAGCCTGGTTCCTCTCTAGGTTTCTTCCTAGGTTTTGCCTTTCTAGGGAGTTTTTCCTAGCCACCGTGCTTCTACATCTGCATTGCTTGCTGTTTGGGGTTTTAGGCTGGGTTTCTGTATAGCACTTTGTGACATCGACTGATGTAAAAAGCGCTTTATAAATACATTTTGATTGATTGATTGATAGCGTTTGATAAAAACATACAAATGCATTATGTGGGTTGAATGCTGTAACAACACAGAATAAAACGGTTAAGTACCGTGATGGTAGCGACTGCCCATGACTGCTGATCATTTATTAACCATCAGTTATTCACATTACTTTAGGCCTGCTTTAATAAAATATTTCCGTTGTGTATTTTACATTTGATTATTTCATTGTCATCTCTTTATAGAGCTGCTGTCTGACAATCACTTTTTGTAGTTCTTCAAAGTAAATAAGGCATACTTTGACTGCTGCATACCAATACCTCGCAAAGCAACTGCTCTCTATGTATCCCCTCTTGATTGCACATAAAGCAGGCTTAAAAGAAAGACTGGACAAGTAGGTGCGCAATGGATTATGGTCATTGTAGTTAATTATCACGTTTTCTGCGCTGAACTATGTAGAACATTAGCCTGTTGGAAAATACACTGAACAAAAATATAAAAGCAACATGTAAAGTGTTGGTCCCATGTTTCATGAGCTGAAATAAAAGATCGAAATGTTCCATGCACACAAAAAGCTTTTTTCTCTCATTTTGTGCACAAATTTGTTTACATCTCTGTTAGTGAGCATTTCTCCTTCGCCAACATAGTCAATCCACTTGACAGGTGTGGCATATCAAGAAGATGATTGAACAGTATGATCATTACACATGTGCACCTTGTGCTGGGGGACAATAAAAGGCCACTCTAAAAAAATATATGTTTTATTAATTTTTTACCCCATTTTCGTCATATCCAATTGGTAGTTACAGTCTTGTCCCATCGCTACAACTCCCGTACGGACTCGGGAGAGGCGAAGGTCGAGAGCCGTGCATCCTCCGAAACACGACCCACCAAGCCGCACTGCTTCTTGACTCAATGAACGCACCAATGTGTCGGAGGAACCACCGTCCACCTGGCGACTGAGTCAACGTGCATGCGCCCGGCTCGCCACAGGAGATGCTAGAGCGCGATGGGACAAGGACAACCCGGCCGGCCAAACCCTCCCCTAACCCGGACGACGCTGGGCCAATTGTGCGTCGCCTCATGGGTCTCCAGGTCGCGGCCGGCTGCGACACAGACGGGGCTCGAACCCGCATCTGTATTAATGCAGGGCCACTCTAAAATGTGCAGGAATGTCCACCAGAGCTGTTGCCAGGGAATTTAATCTTAATTTCTCTACCATAAACCATAAACATTGTTTGGCAGTACGCCCAACCGGCCTCACAACCGCAGACCACGTGTAACCACGCCAACCCAGGACCTCCACATCCGGCTTCTTCACTTGCGGGATCGTCTGGGGACAGCTGATTAATCTGTGGGTTTGTACAACTGAAGAATTCCTGCACAAACTGTAAGAAACGTCTCAGGGAATCTCATTTGAGTACTTGTCGTCCCCATCTGGGTCTTGACCTGACCGCAGTTTGGTGTCGTAACCGACTTCACTGGGCAAATACTCACCTTCGAATGCCACTGGTATGCTGGAGAAATGTGCTCTTCACAAATGAATCCCGGTTTCAACTGTACGGGGCAGATGGCAGGCAGCGTGTATGGCGTTGTGTGGGCGAGCGGTTTGCTGATGTGAACAGAGTGCCCCATGGTGGCGATGGGGTTATGGTATGGGAAGGCATAAGCTACGGACAATGAACACAATTGCATTTTATAGATGGCAATTTGAATGCAAAGAGATACCGTGACAAGATTCTGAGGCGCATTGTCATGTCATTCAGCTGCCTCCATCGCCTCATGTTTCAGAATGATAATGCACAGCCCCATGTTGCAAGGATCTGTACACAATTCCTGGCTGTGTACAGGCCAATTCCATGGCCTGCATACTCACCAGATATGTCACCCATTGAGCATGTTTGGGATGCTCTGAATCGACGTGTACGACAGCGTGTTCCAATATCCAGCAACTTCGCATATCCATTGAAGAGGAGTGGGACAACATTCCACAGGCCACAATCAATAGCCTGATCAACTCTATGCAAAGGAGATGTGTCGCGCTGCTTGAGGCAATTGGTGGTCACACCAGATATTGTCTGGTTTTCTGATCCACGCCCTTAACTTTTTTGTAAGGTATCTGTGACCAACATACGCATATCTGTATTCCCAGTCATGTGAAATCCATAGATTAGGGCCTAATGTATTTCAATTGACTGATTTCCTTATATAAATTGTAACTTGGTAAAATGTTTAAGGTTGTTGCATGTTGCGTTTAAATTATCCTACTACTTCACAGTTTGGGCATGGTCTGATTTATATCTCAATTGACTGTCAATTAGTTGTTTAAAAACTACTGAAAAATAACCAACAGTTCGGTTAATCTCTCAGCACTAATAAAAACTGCCTTCCCAATGAAAAATAGTTAGAACATTCAAGCATTTATTTTATGGAAAAGAGATGTTTCTGGACGATGCCTTGTTGACAACATGACCGAGCAGCGCAGATGACTGTTCGATTTGAGAAGGGCGCTCCTCCTTTCGCCCGATGACGTGACGGGTCATTGCCTAGTTCAACTCGGGCCTACTAGCGGCATGCCAATAATATGCATAGCCATCTCGAGACAACTCCGATATAAAGTGTTTTTTCTTAAATTGGCCAGGATGTCACAGGTCCTACTTATATAAGTACAATCGTAACAATTTAAGCATTACGAAACTTCTATTCGGTTAAATAAACCTCACATAGGAAATAAGACATCATGTTTTGTTGTTGGCCATATTCGACACTCATTGACCGCCATACAAACTCCTTGCTTGTTGGGCGAAACAACGAAAAAACGCCACCTGCTGGAGGGAGACAGATTTTCCGCCGAGTTGTGCCTCTCTCCTTATCTTCCTCCCCGAGACTAGAAAGACCAGGTCAGCTTTCCACTAGATAGCACAACCACAAAGTCAAAATATCTTAATAGTTCATAAAAAAAAAGGTTAGGGTTAGGCATATGGTTAGCAGTATGGGTTAGGTTAAAATCACATTTACTGCATTTTGCACTCTGTATATAGATTTTCTATTGTGTTTTTGACTATGTTTGTTTACTGTGTAACTCTGTGTTGTTTTTGTCGCACTGCTTTGCTTTGTCTTGGCCAGGTCGCAGTTGCAAATGAGAACTTGTTCTCAACTGACCTACCTGGTTAAATAAAGGTGAAATAAATTAAAAAAGAAGTAAAAATAGGTATGGGCTATGCCTTTGTGGCTGTGATAACTAGACGACCGCCAAGCTGCTAACTAGCTATCTGCTTAACAGTGCAGTGGGGACAGAGACAGAAGAGGAAGCGAGACACCCCACTTGTTTTTGTTTTGTTTCATTGGGGATAATTGAACTAAGTAGGCCAGACCCCACTGCTATTGCATTGGTGTCGATTGGAGACACACCCAGTTAAGTTGACCGGAACTGAATTATTTTTTTCAACGGTAAACGGCCTGAGTGATCTTAATTTATCCACCATCTTTGGTGGGGAGAAGTCAACAAGGATCCCAGTCCTTCTCATGTAGAAAATTGCAAAATGGTCTACCGCAGAATACATTTCAGAGCAACTTGGAACAAATACATGGATTGCTAGTATTGTATGTAAGTGTGATTGTGTTTCTTTCTTAGCGAGTTAGCTAGCTATTTACGTACATTTCGCTAGCTAGCTGCTCAGTGACTAGCTAACGTTAGCTAGTTCGCTTCGTAATAGCTTGCCTGTTTTCTTCTTGCCAATTTGCGTGTACATTTTGTGCAAAACAAATAGCTAGATTGTTAGTTCACTGACATCGTTCTGTCACTAAAGTAACATTAGTTAACTAGCCAGTTATGTTTGACAGCTAACGTCGTTAGCTAGCCAACTAACTTGGGATCAGACAGGGTGGCTTGACAGTGATGGTGTTTAGGTTCATCTTCATCAACAGTAGTTGTTATCTTGTAGTAATTAGTAGTTATGTATTGTTTCACATTCGTTGAACGTTTTCTTTGCTGACATCAGTCCTTCACACTCCTTCCAAGGGCAAAATGATTCCAAGCTTGTCATGCTGACATCACATATATGAACATAACATTAAGTTAATTTAACATTTCAGATGTTACATCTATTTTATGATGACTTACATGCATAAATGTCAGACATACTCAGAGTTGTCGAGATGTTGTCCCTAAATCAATAACAATGCCTTGGTGCCCCTGGGAGCTGTTCAGATGTGAAGGAGAATGTGAGCAATACTGTCTGTCAGCATGTTGTGGTATTCGTGTACCTGACCACCTCCACACCTACCACCACCCAACATGGGGTCTTGCCATACCAGAGAGGACGAGGCAACAGAATATACCACAATATTTGTCCATACTGACTCAAAAAGACATACTATTTCTTAGTAAGTATGGCTCGGGCCTTGTGTAAAGACATTTCTGGAATAGCTCCAGACTAATATAGCTAATCATTCTAACGATGTACTCTGCTTCCTCCTTTACAGTTTCACATAGGAAAGTTGGGGGTCTATGAGGAGGGATGCCTGTTGAAAGTGGAAGCAGTGCAGCCTCCCGCCAGGCTAAGCAGAAGCGCAAGTCCCACAGCCTGTCCATCCGTCGGACCAACAGCACCGAGCAGGAGCGCACAGGTTTACAGAGGGAGATGTTGGAGGGACAGGTGAGGACTGGGCTTGGGAAAGCCTGAGAACAAGACAGAGTAGTGGAGCTTTCATTTGCTTTTGTCCAGATGAATGTTGTCACCATAACTAGAGAAATGTTTTCATATCTGAACACAAGCCAGGATAATTGTCTGATTACATA
This sequence comes from Thymallus thymallus, assembly GCA_023634145.1. Classification (NCBI taxonomy): domain Eukaryota; kingdom Metazoa; phylum Chordata; class Actinopteri; order Salmoniformes; family Salmonidae; genus Thymallus; species Thymallus thymallus. The sequence continues at coordinate 18,576,155 of CM042382.1, read as the reverse complement.
AATGGTATAGAATGAGGCAATCCACACATGTATATGGTTGTTTGTTAGGTTCTTACCTTGGGTGCACTTATGGCACTGTGTTTTGCACCATTAGGCTCACTAGTTAAGTAGAACTAAGCCAATTACACTGATCCATCAGTTTACAGAGCATGAAAATGTGTGGTGCTATTCAACCATTAGAATCGATGCATGCTCTTCTCTCCCAGTCGATTTGACTCAAATGGACTCAAGCTAATCTATTTCAACATCACTTAGTTAAATCAATCATTATTATTTGACCCTGCTGGTCATCTATGATTGTTTGAACATCTTGGAGAAAGAACTGGCCTTAATGGCCATGAATTGTTATAATCTCCACCCGGCACAGCCAGAAGAGGACTGGCCACCCCTCAGAGTCTGGTTCCTCTCTAGGTTTCTTCCTAGGTTTTTGCCTTTCTAGGGAGTTTTTACCTTGCCTTTCTACATCTGCATTCCTTGCTGTTTGGGGTTTTAGGCTGGGTTTCTGTATAGCACTTTGTGACATTGGCTGATGTAAAAAAGGCTTTATAAATACATTTGATTGATTGATCAATCATGTGAGATAAAGTATATGGATGCAGTTAGAAGAACATATATTAAGTTAATGGTGGGGGAGCATTTTGTGTTATGTATTAGGCTACATGAGATGAAATAAATATACTTCTTTGAGCTTCAATGTCTTAATGACAATGGTTTGAGTTTAAATGGCAGTTGTGGGCTTTCCTTTGTTTCACAGAGTGAGTCAATTATTTAGTAGACAGTTGTTGCAATCCAGGTAGATAGTTAATTTAGTTATTATTCATTCAATGATCTTACTTCCTGTACTTGTGTCTCTCTGTATTAGCTATGTTTTCAGGTCTTCTCTGCTATTATGGGGGTAGCATGTAGCGTTACTTCAGAGCAACAATACACATTTTCTCTTCCGTTATTCGGGACATGGGGCAAAGCACTTAATCCAACTTTTTTTGTTTTTACTCTGGCTACTTTGAGTAGTCTAAGTCTGCTGATAATCTGCATCACTATATGAAACCTGAGGTAAGTTGGGTGTTTAGAAACACTGTGTCAGAATGTAGAGTAGCTTCTCAATAGCATACTAAATAGTTTAGGTGTAATGTTCTAGTGTCTCTCTCCCTAGGTTCGTTCACACGCTATGCATTTCCTTTCCCCTTGCCAAATGTCTCAGTTCTATTAAATCCACAGGAAGCTTGATTCAACATGCTCTGTGCTCCTATCCAGAAGAAATCTGTTTCAGTATTGCAAATCCCCAGCCTGCTTTGGCATTAATTTGTGCATTGTGGTGTACTGGTACTTGTCCTTTCTCCAGCTGCATCATGGCTTGTTACTGTTAGCCTGTGAATGAAAAGAGCATCTCTACTGAACTCCTTAGAAAAAAGCTGGACCTGTAAGCAAGGGTACAAAGGGCCTGTATGTGTTAGGCCCTGGACAGACTGTGCTCTTGTGGCACTAGGCTGTTCAGCCCACATCAGTGCTCTGGTAGAATAAGCATTTCTATGTTTAAAGAAATTACTTGGGTAGATTTTTCCATCTGTTTTGTAACACAGAGAGTCTGGGACCATTTTGTTGTGTTTCTGACATCCTTCCTCAACACTTATTGTCCTTGTGTAGAGGTAACACAGTTCATATTTAGTTGTGTCGGTGTTAGTTTCCCTATCTTCACCCTTTTAATGTTTGATTGTATTATTAGCCACGTTTCCTGTTGGCTTACAGTTCCCTTGTCTTTTCAGTGTCCTTGCAGGAATATTATGCTAAATAGTTTGCTGTTATAGCAATAGGACTGGGCCCACCCATTTTGGGTTTGTGTTCTTGGTCTCATTATAAACCAAAGGGTGAATTATTCTGTTATCTCTTCCCTATTTTCCCCTAAAATATGAATATTATCCCAATTATCAATTTCTCCCCCATTTATTTATCTGCAGGATTCCAAACTACCATTGTCTTTGAGGAGCAATCTTTTGGACCTCTTTGGCCAGATCGAGAGGGAGTTTGAAAACCTCTACATTGAAAACATTGAGTGTAAGTACAGCATCCAGATTGGTGGATAACATTTCTATAGGTGTATGTGCATAGCCATCATTGGAGCGGATGTCACTTAATATGATTTCAACCTGTGTACAGCACTAACCATATGTGAAACTGTTTTGATTGATATCTGCTTAATAATCCCATTGCTGTCAGTATCACTCAATGTGATTTATTGATTTGCAGTGCGTAGAGAGATTGAAACTCTGAACGATCGTTTGACAGCTGAAGGACAAACCATCGACGGGGGAGACTTGACTAAGGGGGCACTTAAAGCAAAAGGTTTGAAACAGCAGAGTTTCCTTTGACATGTTAGATAGTTTAGCATTATTTCTGTTCAACACATGTTAATACTGCTGTGAAGGGCTTTAATTCCAAATAAAGTAAACGACAAAGGGATCCACAATATGTTTATTAGGGACTTCACTGGCTTCTTATTCTGTTCTCATAACGTGCTCTCTCTTAACTCACAGCAAGTCATAGCACAAGTCAACTTTCACAAAAACTGAAGACCACTTATAAGGCATCCACAAGCAAGGTAAAAATCTCTTATCTCTGGCTTGCGTGATGATATGATATTTAAAGAAATAATGTTGAGTAATTTACAATCTAGTTGTTTGCTATTATATTAACAATTTCATTGAAGGGATAACTTAGAGGGGACACTGTTCTATAAAAAAAACACTATCTTATACCAAAATTGTATTCATTTTTTAGGAAATGTATCTAAGGGTATATTCATTAAAATACAGTTGGTTTTGGTTTGTACTAAATGTTCATTGAAAAAGAGCTATGAAAGTGGTCATATGGTCAGTGGTAAATTTTATTTCTATTTTTCACCTGTGCCATAGCGCTCACATTCTTTCCATGGCAAAGTAGGTGGTGGACCTCTTCCCACCTTCAATGTGGGGAACATTGTGGAGTTGTGGGGTGGAGACTCATGGGTAACAGGTTCTTCATTTCCCCCGTGTCCCCCCACCACTATGCATGAGCAGCCCATCCATGGGGCTGATGCACCATCTCCAAGACCCTTGGTGATTGAAATGTATGACTTGTTGTTTTATAGACTAATGTACAGTGAGACATATTAAAGGCACTAATTGATATCTCTCACTAACAAAAGCTTTCTAAGCAATCTATGATGCAAACTTTGTGGTGATCGTTTGGGATGTGCTTGGTTTTACCTCGTTGAACATCAACCCCTTGTTTTATTTTTTTTCTTCAGCCTGTCACACAACCTCATTATCATAAAGAACTACCATATTAACACACATTACTAACAGTAAGTTAGGCTAATGCCTTGCTCTGTTCAATGTATGCTTCTTTTTATACTTTCATTCGATGTTAATGATCTATGTATTTTTCAGAAATGCTGATGTTCACTGATTGCAGACCATGCTCTGTCGGAATAGGCTATACCCCATAAACTGCTGGGTGCCCTAGATACAGTTAAAGTCGGAAGTTTACATACACTTAGGTTCAAGTCATTAAAACACATTTTTCAACCACTTTCATGTTAACAAACTATAGTTTTGGCAAGTTGGTTAGGACATCTACTTTGTGTATGACACAAGTCATTCTTCCAACAGTTGTTTACAGACAGATTATTTCACTTATAATTCACTATATCATAATTCCAGTTGGTCAGAAGATTACATACACTAAGTTGACTGTGCCTTTAAACAGCTTGGAAAATTCCAGAAAATGATGGTATGGCATTAGAAGCTTCTGATAGGTTAATTGACATTATTTGAGTCAATTGGAGGTGTACCTGTGGATGTATTTCAAGGCCTACTTTCAAACTCCGTACCTCTTTGCTCGGGGACAAATCAAAAGAAAACAGCCAAGACCTGGACCTGGTTCATCCTTGGGATCAATTTCCAAACACCTGAAGGTACCACGTTCATCTGTACAACAATAGTATGCAAGTATAAACACCATTGGACCACCGTCATACCACTCAGGAAGGAAACGCGTTCTGTCTCCTAGAGATTAATGTACTTTGGTGCGAGAAGTGCAAATAAATCCCAGAACAACAGCAAAGGACCTTGTGAAGATGCTGGATGAAACCGGTACAAAAGTATCTATATACACAGTAAAACGAGTCCTATATCGACATAACCTGAACGGCCGCTCAGCAAGGAAGAAGCCACTACTCCAAAACCTCCATAAAAAAGCCACACTACGGTTTGCAACTGCACATGGGGACAAAGATTGTACTTTTTGAAGAAATGTCCTCTGGTCTGATGAAACATTTAGAACTGTTCGGCCATGATGACCGTGGTGCACTTCACAAAATAGATGGCATCATGAGGAAGGAAAATTATGTGGATATGTTGAAACAACATCTCAAGACATCAGTCAGGAAGTTAAAGCTTGGTGGCAAATGGGTCTTCCAAATGGACCAACGACCCCAAGCATACTTCCAAAGTTGTGGCAAAATGGCTTAAGGACAACAAAGTCAAGATATTGGAGTGGCCATCACAAAGCCCTGACCTCAATCCTGTAGAAAATGTGTGGGCAGAACTGAAAAAGTATGTGTGTGAGCAAGGAGGCCTACAAACCTGACTCCGTTACACCAGTTCTGTCAGGAGGAATGGGCCAAAATTCACCCAACTTATTGTGGGAAGCTTGTTGAAGGCTACCCAAAACGTTTGACCCAGGTTAAAACATTTAAAGGCAATGCTACCAAATACTAATTGAGTGTATGTGATGAAAATAAAGTTGCGATCCTAACTGACCTAAGACAGGGAATTTTTACTAGGATTAAATGTCAGTAATTGTGAAACTGAGTTTAAATGTATTTGGCTAAGGTGTATGTAAGCACTGACTTCAACTGTATTTCACCAGTTTCTACCAGTTTTGCGGTATCTAACACACCTGTTGCCTAATGGTTAAATGTAGCATGTTATATTTAAACTGGTTCTGTAACCCTTAACAGCTCTTTAAGAGTATAAACAGCACTGCCATCTCTCGTATGGCCACCATTCACTACTTCCTATTGATGGCTCTTCATTTTTCATAACCACAGTTCATGCACACCTTAAGATTAATGTGGCTCTTCAGCTTTCATAGGAACACTGTATTAAATCAGACCTGGTAACATTTAGAAAACCATTCAATTCTATCTATACAGTGGCTTCAGAAAGTATACAGACCCCTTGACATTTTCCACATTTTGTTTACTTTACAGCCTTCTACTAAAATGGATTAAATACAACATTTTCCTCAGTAATCTACACATGATACCCCATAATGACAAAGTGAAAACAGGTTCTTAGAAATGTTTGCAAACGTATTGACATAAGTATTCAGACACACTGCTATGAAACTCGAAGTTGAGCTCAGGTGCATCCTGTTTTCATTGATCATCATTGAGATGTTTCTACAACTTGATTGGAGTCCACCTGTGGTGAGGTCGAAGGAATTGTCCGTAGAGCGCCGAGAGAGGATTGTGTCGAGGCACAGATCTGGGGAAGGGTATGAAAAAATGTTCTGCAGCATTGAAGGTCGCCAAGAACACAGTGGCCTCCATTTTTAAATGGAAGAAGTTTGAAACCACCAAGACTTCCTAGAGCTGGCCACCCGGCCAAACTGAGCAATCGGGGGAGAAGGGCCTTGGTCAGGGAGGTGAACAAGAACCTGATGGTCTGCAGCACTCTACCAATCAGGCCTTTTATTGTAGAGTGTCCATACCGAAGCGAATCCTCAGTAAAATACATTTGACAGCCCGCTTGGACTTTGCCAAAAGGCACCTAAAGACTCTCAGACCATGAGAAACAAGATTCTCTGGTCTGATGAAACCAAGATTGAACGGTGCAAAGTAAAGAGATCCTTAATGAAAACCTGCTCCAGAGCGCTCAGGACCTCAGACTGGGGCTAAGGTTCACCTTCCAACAGGACAATGCCCCTAAGTACACAGCCAAGACAACGCAGGAGTGTCTTCTGGACAAGTCTTTGAATGTCCTTGAGTGGCCAGTCATAGCCCGGACTTGAACCCGATCGAACATCTCTGGACAGACCTGAAAATAGCTGTGCAGCGACGCTCCCCATCCAACCTGACAGAGCTTGAGCGCATCTGCAGAGAAGAATGGGAGAAACTCCAAATACAGGTGTGCCAAGCTTGTAGCGTCATACCCAAGAATACTCTAGGCTGTAATCACTGCAAAAGGTGTTTCAACAAAGTACTGAGTAAAGGGTCTATTGTGTGTAGATTGATGAGGACAAAAAACAATTTAATCAATTTTAGAATAAGGCTGTAACGTAACAAAATGTGGAAAAAGTCAAGGGGTCTGAATACTTTCCGAAGGCACTGTAGGTCATTCCTGAAGTTTTTTCCGAATTGATTTGATAGTAATTCATTTTGTATTTCACTGTTGCATGTATCTCGCACCTCAGCCTGTGTCCTAAATGGTTCTGGTCAAAGAAGTGCATTATATAGGGAATAGGGTGCCATTTGAGACAGCTACTGTATCTGCAGATGTTTGATCTGTGCTGCTCAGAGAGATCCAGAGCTGCTGCTGTTATGTGTGGATAGGCTGCTGCTGCAGGCCTGCTCTGTGCTTACAACCAACCAACCCCTGGCTCAGCAATCACTGAAAATAAACATTTACAATTTATCACATCAAAGTTGTGGATAGCATTTTAGTCTTCCATGGTGTTATTATGCTGGAACTAGGCCTATATGTTTACTTTAAGCTTATACAGTGTTGATTTTTCCCCCCCACTTTAATTTCTATATTTTTCTGAAGGATGATTTTATGTTTTTTGTTTTTGGTTGCAATATTCTGGTTTCCCCAAAAATCCGGTAGTAGGATTTTGGAATTCCTGCTTATTCCTTCCTGATTCTGGGAATCTTTCAACTGGGATTTCTGGAAAACCTGGGAATTTTGCGAAATGTAACTAAATTCTGCAACCCTATTTTTGAATGTTTAATCATTTTGTTGAGATATCTGACTTGCTTATTTGTCCCCTCTTGCTTTTACAGTGGGAACCTATTTAGTGGTTTGTTTCAAACCCCCACCACTCCCAGAAGTCCAACTTGTTTTATCTCCATTTTAGATGTAAACTGACTGATGATAATCGTTTGACATTATTATTTAAATAATTTTTGTTTTATTTAACCTTATTGGTTAATATATTCTTCATCCCCTCTTCTTTCTTTCACAGCTTTGCATTTAAAATCAGTTTTGATTAATGAAGCATAATTGTTGTGTGTCCAACGTGATACTGAGGTGATGTGAATAAATAAATAATGATGGTGGTTGTGTCCCAAATGGCACCCTTTTCCCTATATAGTGCACTACTTTTGACCAGGGAATAGGGTGCCATATGGGATACAGCCTAAAACAACCCAAGCTTCTTAGCCATTGCAAAGGTATCATGCTGACTGTCTGGAGCCCTAATGACCCTATGACCCCCCACCCACCCAGTGCTGCTGTCCCTCCCTGCTTCCTCCCCTGCTTACATTATGCTTCCTCCTCTTCATTAATTCACCTGTGTGTTAACACCATCTCATGTCTCTGCTGCCTGCCCTTCAGATCGTCTCCAGTTTTAAAGCCACCACATCCAGAGCCGTGTGCCAGCTGGTCAAGGAGTATGTAGGCCACAGGGATGGCATATGGGACCTGAGTGTCACTAGGACACAGCCCATGGTACTGGGCACAGCGTCAGCAGGTATATAGCTACAGTACATCCCAATGCCCTCCTGGTAGGGTTGCAAAATTCCAGTAACTTTCACCAAATGTCCTGGTTTTCCAGAAATCCAGGTTGTAGTATTCCTGGAACCAGGAGGTAATAAGTAGGAACACTAGAATCCTCCCACCAGGATTTCTGGAAAACCTGGATATTTTGGCAGGTACTGTAATTTTCCAGCCCTAGCTACGATACATCATAACAGGCCTCATGCCCATAGGGGGCACAGAGCTCAGATTTGGCCTGTTTTAAAAATATATATTTTTTAAATGTATTTATTTATTTGTTGTTTCTCTGTGAAATACTACTAGCCACTTGAAGTTGGCTATAGCTAGCCCAGATAGGTTCCCAATCTCCCAACCTCATAACTAGCTACCAAGAAGTCAAATTAGAGTATCTTGTTGAACTATCTTAGCGGGCATGCCAGCTGGCAAGGTTGGTAGAATTACAAATTCTCCAACTTCCGGACTGCCATCCTCGGGTTCTTTGTGCCCCCTCAGATTTTTGGGGTGCATGACGCCCCTGCATCCCAATGTCTTGTCTACTGGCCTTATTGTCCTCCTGGCCCAAGACTAACAATAGTGTTTGTGAGTCACATTTTAAACTGGCCGTCTGTAATGTTCAGCCTGATGGCTCTTTAAAATGCACTTAAGACTTTGGTTTGATATTCAATAAAAATAACAGTCAACAGATGCGTGTTAAGGTTGTGATAAAGAAATCATAAGGTCTGGTAATTAATGATTGCTTTCAGACCGTAGTGATTATTGTGCTGAGGGAGCAAATGTAATTTGGCAATGATTACAGTATGACGGTAGCGGGAACTGAATGACTCATGAGTTACATCCCGAATGGCACAATATTCCCTATTTAGTGGACTAGTTTTGAATAGGCTGCCATTTTGGATGTAAACAATGATTACAGTTAAGTTATTACAGTTAAGTATGAAGGTAGTGTGGCCTGAGTGATTCATGTGTGTACACCATGTGTCTCTCCATACAGATCACAGTGCCATGCTATGGAGCATCGAGACCGGAAAGTGCCTACTGAAGTATTTAGGTCATGCAGGATCAGGTAAAATGATTTTTTATTTTTTTCTGATCATTGATCATGCAATGTGTATGAAGGAATGTATTAGTTTAATTTATTCATAGGGTGCATCCTAAATGGCACCCTATTCCCTATATAGTGCACTACTTTTACCAGAGCACTGTGGAGCCCAGGTTAAAAGTAGAGCATTGTATAGGGAATAGGGTGCTTTTTAGGTTATTGTGGAAGCTATTAATGAAAAACTATGAACAAAAACATCCTATGTTTGTCTCTTTCCAGTTAACTCTATCAAGTTCCATCCCACAGAACAGATGGCTCTTACAGGTAAGGATCTCTTGCTGAATGTCCACATTTGTCTGAAAAACACATTTGAGTCCAATGTATGTTCAGATGTCTATTGGTTTGGGGTGTTTTAATGTGTTTTTGAGGCCTCTGTCTCTGCTGTGTCCACAGCGTCTGGTGACCAGACAGCCCATATCTGGAGATACATGGTGCAGCTGCCCACCCCACAGCCTGTAGCCGACATCAGTGTAAGATTCTCAAAACCATGTCTCTTATAACCCACTGCATCTACAGATGTCTAGGTCTATATGCTGGTGTGTGCGCGCGCGTGTGTGATGTCTGTCTCTGTTTTCACAGCAGATGCCATGCGACGACGACATAGACTTCTCAGATAAGGACGAGGCTGACGGGGACGGTGACGGCCCTAACGAGTGTCCCTCCATCCGCGTGGCTTCCACTACCCTCAGGAGCCACCAGGGGGTGGTCATTGCTGCAGACTGGCTGGTCGGGGGCAAGCAGGTGGTCACAGCCTCGTGGGACCGGGCTGCCAACCTGTACGACGTGGAGACCTCAGAGCTCGTCCACTCACTCACTGGTGCGGTTATTTCCCTCCACCTTTGTACATTACAACATCAACGTAGAGGAATAACACCACATGAAGGAGAAACACACAGAAAAACCTTAATGTGTTGCTTATGTGTCCGTAGAGTGGTCTGTAGATTGTTTATCTGCCATAAGGGCTGTTTTTGAAATTGCCAATGAATGCCCATTATGAGGCTATGTAACTGTTCTAGGCTCGATGTCCTATTCCAAGTGACTCTGCCTTACCTCTGAGCTGTGTGTCTGTGTCCAGGCCACGACCAGGAGCTGACCCACTGCTGCACCCACCCCACCCAGCGTCTGGTGGTCACCTCGTCCAGAGACACCACCTTCCGTCTGTGGGACTTCAGAGACCCCTCCATTCACTCTGTCAATGTGTTCCAGGGACACACTGAGTGAGTCTCTCTCTCTTACACACACACACACACACACTTTCCGTCTCTGTGACTTCAGTGACCCCCTCCATCCACTCTATCCAGGGACACACAGTCAGTAGCACCCCTACAAAATTCATGCAGAAAGCATATTGGCACCCGCAATGTGGCATTAATTATCCATCAATTAGCATTAATAAGCCATGTGTCCATTTAGATTACAGGGGCTAGATTTAGTCTGCCCACAGTAGCGGGTGAGGGCACAGCTAGTCAACCATTAGTATCCAGAACAAATTATACTGTGATACATGAGTCAGTCAAGTGAATGAAGGAGCTGGTGACCTTCAGGCCTCACATTTTCCCACCCAGACGTGTGTTGTAGGAAATATCTAGGTATTTTTCTCAGACTGCAAATGTACATTAATGCTAATAAGGCCTTGGTCCCTAGAATACTACTTGTTATGGGTTCTTGAAAGGACAACAGCAGTTTCGCTGTTTCATAAAACTATTTTTACATCAGCAGATGTCACTAAGTGCTTTACAGTAACCTGGCCTAAACCACAAAGAGCAGGAAAAGCTGGTGAATGACTAACTCTTTTTCCACCATGTCATATGTGTCCAGCACGGTGACGTCAGCAGTGTTCACTGTGGGGGACAACGTGGTGTCTGGGAGTGACGACCGCACCGTCAAGGTCTGGGACCTCAAGAACATGAGGTCACCCATAGCTACCATCCGCACAGACTCTGCAGTCAATAGGTGAGTGAGAGTTTGTAAGTGAGAGAGCGAGAGGGAGAACTGTATCACACTATTTATTATGGAAACCTCTTTTTAGGAAGAGAGTATGTGTATGGTTGAGAAAAAGAAAGAGAGGGGATTAAAAAGGGGTGATTATTTTTTACTTTACTGTACTTTGAACAACTAGTCCAGTGTAGCTCAGTTGGATAAGTCGTACTATTAAAGTATTGGTTTTAAGAGTGATTGTTATTTTTATTAAATTTGTTGTATTTTTTTTGTAAAAAATGTGTACCTTTTATTTAATTAGGCAAGTCAGTTAAGAACAAATTCTTATTTACAATGACGGCCTACATCAGCCAAACTCGGACGACGCTGGGCCAATTGTGCGCCGCCCTATGGGACTGCCAATCAAGGCCGGTTGGATCCAGTCTGGATTCTAACCAGGGTGTCTGTAGTGACACCTCTAGCACTGAGATGCAGTGTCTTAGACCACTGTGCCACTTGGGAGCCCAAAAGTGATGTTTAAGAATCAATGTTGTGTTAGAAAATGTAATTCATGGATTATATGTTTAACCCCTCACAGGATAAGTGTGTCAGTGAACCAAAGAATCATTGCTCTTCCTCACGACAATCGTCAAGTCCGGCTGTTTGACATGTCAGGAGTGCGGCTGGCTCGACTCCCACGCAGCAACAGACAGGTAACCAGCACCAAGCAACCTAAAAATTCTTCTTGATCTAGTCACTATCAGTAGTGGAAACAGTAGACTGTAATCACAACCTATTTCCAAATTACCTCTCATGACTAGGCTGCTCAACCAGTAATAGACATGACTAGGCTGCTCAACCAGTACCAGACATGACTAGGCTGCTCAACCAGTACCAGACTTGACTAGGCTGCTCAACCAGTACCAGACTTGACTAGGCTGCTCAACCAGTACCAGACATGACTAGGCTGCTCAACCAGTACTAGACATGACTAGGCTGCTCAACCAGTACCAGACATGACTAGGCTGCTCAACCAGTACCAGACATGACTAGGCTGCTCAACCAGTACCAGACATGACTAGGCTGCTCAACCAGTACCAGACATGACTAGGCTGCTCAACCAGTACTAGACATGACTAGGCTGCTCAACCAGTACCAGACTTGACTAGGCTGCTCAACCAGTACCAGACATGACTAGGCTGCTCAACCAGTACCAGACATGACTAGGCTGCTCAACCAGTGAGATATGGACTGCCACTTCTGTCTTACCCTTAGCCCTGATGGTTTTCCAAAGAATGTGTATTTTAGTTTTTATTGTGTTGACTATTTTCTTGTGCGTAGTGTATTTATATGAATTGTGTCAAATAATTCCGCATCGGCTGCCATTGATACTTTCTAATGTCGAATTTGGAATAAACCATTCTATATATAGACTGAGGGTACAAGACAATAGGAACCTTCCTAATATTGAGTTTCACCCCCTTTTGCCTTCAGAACAGCCTCAGTTCGTTGGGGCATGGACTCTACAAGGTGTCAAGTGTTCCACAGTGATGCTAGCCCATGTTGACTCCAATGCTTCCCACAGTTGTGTAAAGTCAGCTGGATGTCCTTTGGATGGTGGACCATTCTTGATACACATGGGAATCAATTGAGCGTGAAAAACCCAGCAACGTTGTAGTTCTTGAAACATACAAACCGATGTGCCTGGCACCTACTACCATACCCCGTTCAAAGGCACTTAAATCTTTGGCCATTCACCCTCTGAATGGCACACACACACAATCCATGTCTCAATAATAATCATTCTTTAACCAGTTGCCTCCCCTTCATCTACACTGATTGAAGTGGATTCAACAAGTGACATCAATAAGGGATCATAGCTTTCATCTGGTCAGTCTATGTAATGGAAAGAGTAGGTGTCCTTAATGTTTTGTACACTCAGTGTATATAATCAGTCAGGTTAGGTAGCGGTACTAATGTTACTGTTGCTTCACAGAGTTGAGTTCCTTATTGTCTATGACCTTTGTTTTTTGTGATAGTTTTCCAATGAAAAGTGTGTTATTAATTAAATGTATTGTTATTATTCCCAGGGCCACCGACGCATGGTGTGCTGCTCAGCCTGGTGTGAGGATAACTCTTCTTGTAACTTGTTCAGCTGTGGCTTTGACCGGCAGGCCATAGGATGGAACATTAACATCCCTGCACTGCTGCAGGAGAAGTGAGCCCAGCCAGGACAGGTTAGTTTTCCCTCATTTACTTTGATCTTATGTTTTCGTTTAGTTTCCTCTTTCAGGGCTTGTTTCCCGGACACAGATTAAGCCTAGTCCTAGACTCAATGGAGAATCTCTATAGAAATTAATAAATTATTATTATTCATTATTTTTTTACCAGTCACTATTATTTTGTCTTTTAATTCTCTGTAACTATAAGTCGCTGTGGATAAAAGCATCTGCTAAATTACCTAAATATCATTGTTTTGTCTTTTTCTTGCGTGCAAATAAAAAAAAAAAAAACAGGTCCAGAGTCAGCCCTGAGCCACCCGCCTGGCCCATCTGCTAATTGAGCCCATCTTAAGAGCTGATCCCTGGTCAGATCAGTCAGACACCCCGACCCTCAGGCAGGGAGGGGAGAAGATCGATCAAGCCCCCCCCGGCCGCTCTCTCTCTTTGTGTCAAGTCTCCATGTTCTTCTGGCATTCCAAATGTGGTCACAGTCTGGTCTGAATATACATACCATACTACATACACGTGTAACAGTGTGTGGTGGATTTAAAACTTGCCCATGTATGTACAGAAAATGTGAAGGACTACTCGCTGCTTTGTTGTTGGTCTTGTTTTGATCTGTTTATTAATCAATTTTCTGCTGAAGATAAAGAGCAGTGTCAAACAGGAGGTACGGGGTGGGGGTAAATGTAGTGTGCCTCAAGTCTGTCCGACATAGATGGGGGTAGCCATTGATGATGATGATGATGATGATGATCAGCATTTCATGGAGACTTGTGTTCTGAAATGCCACACATCTGCTTTTTACCAATCTAACCTGCTCAGATGTACAGCTAGCCAAGCTATATATCTGTGTCATTTTGGCAGAGCCACACCATGAAAAAGTCTACTGCTGATTAACTGAGCCCTGCTTCGTACAATACAATTAGGCTACAGTACAGTGAGTTTTCATGTGGCTCTGTCATGCACCTTTTAAAACCAATAGCTGTTACAGTTTAGCTTGTTGTTAAACACTTTTAGCCTAAACCCATTGCAACTTTTGTACAGAATTGTAAGAATCCTACTCCTAGAAAATATGTTGTACCATTGGAATAAGTTGTGTAAACACGCCATGTTTGGGGGTCGAGGTTGCTTGTCTTCACCATTTCAATAGGCACTTCACTTGTGTGTAATATTCAGAAATGAGTCTTAGAAAGTAAGACGTTAGGAAATTGCTGTTAGATATAGAGTTTACGAACAATAGTAACTGGTAAAGTATATCTACAAATATTTTAGCAGTGCCGTTAGTCAGTATTGAAAACCTGTTACAGGGATATATCGACCAGTCATATTTGTTACCACGTGGTACTTCCTTGCGTAAGTGGAATCTCATTAATAGCGTTCTAATCATAACGCAATAGCTGTAACATGCTTGTGTGATCAGTGATCATGGCGTTAATGTCTGCTGCCTAAACAACAAACTGCATAGACAACTAAAAGAAGAAGAGATTGTTGTGATGTGTTTGGGGGAATAGTGTGATGTCATAAAGTACCTGCGTCTGTTTTGTTTTTAGATGAAGAGAGTCGAAGTTGGACTCAAACATTTTGAGCGTAATTGTCTGCAAGAGTCGCTTGGCAGGCAGCACAGTTGACTAAATACCTGCCCTTCCCCAGACAAATTCTAAAAAGGATTTATGTATCTGTATCTCATGAGTACATGAGACGAGCCAATTTTATTGCAGTAGTAAAGGCTTCTGTAGAGACTTTTAAATATACTTTGTATTTTGCCAATTTATAACAAAATGATTATCATTAATATTGATACGATAACAGCCACGTTGAACATGTTATATCCCATGTTGAATAGTTATCATGACACGTCTAAAAAAAGGAATGAAGCCAGGTGTAGAAGAGGACCACGGTTTTAAGTGAGCATAACTTTCCTTTCACAATAAATATCACATCTGGAGCGAATTAAATGTAATATATTCCGATATATTCAGTGGCCCATTTGGTTTAATTGTGTATTACTGCTGCAGATGTTATTAGCATTTTAACGTTATGAGGTGCCCTTTTCATTTCTACTAGTTCTTCATCCTGTGTAGTTAAATCAGTTGGATCTCTTAGGTTTCATTGACTGAAGTATTGTTGCTTTAATCTATAGGGGTTTGCATAAATCTCAAATACTGATTTAGTTGTCATGTACTCATTCTCATTTACATCTGAATGTCT
The DNA here is from genome assembly GCA_023634145.1 of Thymallus thymallus. Taxonomy (NCBI): domain Eukaryota; kingdom Metazoa; phylum Chordata; class Actinopteri; order Salmoniformes; family Salmonidae; genus Thymallus; species Thymallus thymallus. The sequence continues at coordinate 18,560,946 of CM042382.1, read as the reverse complement.
TGGAGGGCTACGGCTAGCTTGGTCCCAGATCTGTTTGTGCTCTTGCCAACTCCATTGGTCTTTATCAAGCCGAACATGACAATGGCCCGATTCCATTATGCTGAGCCCTGGTGTACCGGTTTATGGCCCATGACGTGAACGGGCAAAAGCGGTGGAGGAGGAGCAACCTTTTCAAATCAAACAGTAATCTGCACCGCTCGGTCATGTTGTCAAAATCTCTTTTCCATAAAATATGTTTGAATTTTCAAACTAGTTTTCATTGGGAAGGCCGATAAAGCGGTTTTAAAAAAAATAAATAAGAGGTGCCTCTTGTACCCTAGCCGTCCAGGATTGTCATCATCCCTGATTTAAGTGAAACAGATTTGTTTGATTGGCAAAAATATCAAATGTGTGGCCTCACTGGCCTGTGAATGTGATCCAGTATTTTCCTTTTTGCAGACAGTCTATCTACAGAACTGGATTTGATTGCACCTGAACTCTTGCCCTGTCCCAGATCTGTGTTCTCGCCAACTCCATTGCTAATTTGGCATTTGTAACAATGAGTTTGCATGACAGCACAAACAGACTGGCACTCCGGCTACCTGAACTCCTTAATCACACATTCTGAGCCACCATGATTCAAATCAAATGTTATTTGTCACATACAACAGACCTTACAGTGAAATCCTTACTTAAAAAGCCCTTAACTAACAATATTGTTTTAAGATAAATAAGTGTTGAGTAAAAAATTGATAAGTAAAATATAAAAATAACAAATAATTAAAGAGCAGCAGTAAAATAACAGTAACGAGGCTATATACTATATTGGCAGGTAGCCTAGCGGTTAGAGCATTGGGCCAGTAACCGAAAGGTCGCTGGTTCGAATACTCAAGCCGACAAGGTAAAAAAAAACTGTGTGTCCTTGAGCAAGGCACTTAAACCTAAATTGTGCCAGGGGCTGACCCTGTAAGTAGGCCTTCATCGTAAATAAGAATTTCTTCTTAACTGACTTGCCTAGTTAAAGGTTAAATAAATAAACAAATATATATACAGGGGGTACTGGTTAATTGAGGTAATAAGTACATGTAGGTAGAGCTAATGTGACTGCATAGATAATAAACAGAGAGTAACAGCAGTGTAAAAGAGGGGGTGGGGGTAGCCATTTGATTCGCTGTTCAGGAGTTTTATGGCTTGGGGGTAGAAGCTGTTAAGAAGCCTTTTGGACCTAGATTTGGAGCTCCGGTGCCGCTTGACATGCGGAGAACAGTCTATGACTAGGGTGGCTGGAGTCTTTGACAATTTTTAGGGCCTTCCTCTAACACCGCCTGGTATAAAGGTTCTGGATGGCAGGAATCTTGGCCCCAGTGATGTACTGGGCCGCACGCACTACCCTCTGTAATACCTTGCGGTTGGAGGCTGAGCAGTTGCCATACCAGGTAGTGATTAAACCAGTCAAGATGCTCTCGATGGTGCAGCTGTAGAACTTTTTGAGGATCTGAGGACCCATGCCAAATCTTTTCAGTCTCCTGAGGGGGAATAGGCTTTGTCGTGCCCTCTTCACAACTGTCTTGGTGTGTTTGGACCATCATAGTGTGTTGGTGATGTGAACACCAAGGAACTTGAAGCTCTCAACCTGCTCCACTATAGCCCCGTTGATGAGAATGGGGGCGAGCTTGGTCCACAATCATCTACTTTGTCTTGATCATCAACGGGGGCGAGCTTGGTCCACAATCATCTACTTTGTCTTGATCATGTTGAGGGAGAGGTTGTTGTCCTGGCACAACACAGCCAGGTCTCTGACCAGCCTATTGGCTGTCTCATCGTTGTGTCGTCTGCAAACTAATGATGGTGTTGGACTCGTGCTTGGCCACGCAGTCATGGGTGAACAGGGTGTACAGGAGGGGCTCTAGTGTTGTTGCCTACCCTTACCACCTGGCGGCGGCCCGTCAGGAAGTCCAGAATCCAGTTGCAGAGGGAGGTGTTTAGTCCCAGGGTCCTTTAGCTTAGTGATGAGCTTTGAGGGCAGTATGGTGTTGAACGCTGAGCTGTAGTCAATGAATAGCATTCACACGTAGGTGTTATTTTTGTCCAGGTGGGAAAGGGCAGTGTGGAGTGCAATAGAGATCTGTGGATCTGTTGGTGCGGTATGCAAATTGGAGTGGGTCTAGGGTTTCTGAGATAATGGTGTTGATGTGAGCCGGAACAGCTGATGCTCTTATGCATGCTTCAGTGTTGCTTGCCTCAAAGCGAGCATAGAAGTAATTTAGCTTGTCTGGTAGGCTCGTGTCAATGGGCAGGTCGTGGCTGTGCTTGTTGACCATGCTCTTCATCACCTTTTTAATAGTTTTATTATTATTAGATTATTTACATTTCAGTCTCATGGTTTTCTCCCTCATAATGTAAATCTGGTCCCGTGTTCCTGCTCAGTTTTGTCCCAAATGCCACTCTATTCCCTTTGTAGTGCACTACTTTTGACACGAGCCTGGTTAGAAATAGTGCTCTACAAAGGAATTATATCATACAAAGTTTAGCAACAGAAATCAACTGTGTAATAGCTTTGGTAAAAAAAAAATGTTTTAACCTAGATAATGTTTATGTAAGAGGAGCGCCATTAGTACACACATCTCATAACATGAAACAGGTTTTGCTTACAGCGGTGTTGTGTGAGGAACAATAGCTTGTGAAATAAAATAAAATGTGGTTTTATTCCCTTCATTGAGAAGAATTTTACGGTGGTCTACACCAGTTGTATTCGGCTCATCTGAAAAATACAATTTGATTTGGAAAACTGGCAAAGACCAGGTAGAGGATTCTAAAATTGCAAACTTACTGCCTTTAATAAAAATAGTAATGACTATTTTACATTTGACAGTCAATGATATTGATAGAAAATGCTTTTACATTACAATTTGCATTTAATCATCTGTGAGAAGGTGTTGTGCAGTCTGTTTTGTGTAGAAATATTTGAAATGTTTTTTTTTTAGTTTTTTTTATGTAACAAATTCTTATTTACAATGACGGCCTACACCGGCCAAACTCGGACGACGCTGGGCCAATTGTGCGCCGCCCTATGGGACTCCCAATCGCGGCAGTCATTTGTTCTTAACAGACATGCCTAGTTTAATAAACTCAATCAAATATCTAGCAATACAATTGCTTGTGGCAAGAGGAAATACATCAATTACTTTTAATTAGCTATATGACATGTCTATATGTGCAATTGTAATGTAGAGGGGGAAAAAGTATTTATTAAGAGTAAATTACTGTCAACACTGTCCCTCCCTCCATATAAAAAACCCAAATTGTAATACTGTTACACTCTCAGAACTTGAAATTTACTTTTTGAGCCACTAGATGTCACTGCTCTTTCGTGTTTCTCATTGCCAGTTTCACATACTGTAGTCTACTGGCTCCCCAATACAATTTCTCTCAAAATGATTTAATAACATTCAATGTAAAAAAAAAAAAATTATCAGGACAATACATGATAGAATGGTTGAAAGTATGTATGGTATGCATTGCAAGGAGACACAAAAATAAGGGGAGCTCAAGTGAGTAACTCAACAGGTGTGGGGGAAATGGGATCATCTTTGGGCTACACTTAGATCATTTAGCAGACACTCTTATCCAGAGCGACTTTCATAAATGTTCAATACTAGTCCACCGTTGGAAACGAACCCACAACCCTGGCGTTGCAAGCGCCATGCTCTACCAACGCTACTATTGTTATATGACTGCACAGAGGAGGAGGAATGGAAGTAGGACTACAAATTCATTATAGATAAGCAAATAGTAAGCAGAATCAAACAAAGGAATTTCCGCTAGCCAAATTCCCTCCCACACTCACTTCATACAGATAACTGCCAAAATAAAGGAAACACCAACATGAAGTGTCTTAATAGGGCGTTGGGCTACCACGAGCCAGAAGAGCTTCAATGCACCTTTGGCATTGATTATACACGTGTCTGGAACTCTATTGAAGAGATGCGACTCCGTTATTCCACAATAAATTCCATCATTTGGTGGTGGCAAACGCTGTCTCTGGTGCCTCTCCAGAATCTCCCATAAGTGTTCAATTGGGTGGAGATCTGGTGACTGAGATGGCCATGGCATACGGTTTACATCGTTTTCATGCTCATCAAACCATTCAGTGACCACTCGTGCTCTAACTTTTCACTCGGGTCCAGATCGAGATCCTGTTTAATTGTCATCAGGTTTTGGGTCTAGGTACTACAGCTGATAGACCCGATTGGACCCAAATGGACCTGACCACGGCTCTGCATAGCATATAGCATATTTATTTTACACTTATAAGGTGAATTTATTGACTTATAGAAGGCTTAGCCAACATATAAATACCTATTTGTTAACCAGAAGAGCAAATTAAAAAAAATGTCACTGGTCCAATCGGGTCTGGTCTAGACCCGGAACTGTTAGGGTATGGGTCGGGTCTATGTCTGGTTGTTGTTGGGTCCATTTGGGTTCGGGTCTGATTGTTCTCCTGTCAGGTCGGGTCCGGGTCCCCCGTTTGTGTCCGGGTTCAACGTTTTGGACCCGAGAAGACCTCTAGGGCAGGGCTCCCGAATTGGCGTCCCGCAGATGGTTTTATTTGTCCCATCAAGTTTTCTGAGCAAAATTATAATATATTTTTTTTATTGTTGGACATAAAAGACTATAAAAACACCAAGTGATCATAATTTGGGAAATATGTTCTTAATTATTCCCACACATAATAGAGAGTCACGTGATCGTATAAAAAATGTAAGCAAGGTTTGAAATTATTATGTTTTAATCAAATATTATATCTTCTTATGGTCAATTTGCAGTCTAGAAATGATTTGTTATTCTGTTCCGTCCACGGCTGAATCTAGTTGATAATCCCTGCTTTAGGGCATAGCCATGGTAGCCAAAATAATGGCCTGCCCAGCATTTTTATACATGACCCTAAGCATGATGGGATATTAACTGCTTAATTAACTCGACTTTCAATATACTTTGTATCCTTCATTTACTCAAGTGTTTCTATTATTTTTTCAGTTACCTGTACATATGCTATTCCTATCATGGTAACATTGTGTTATAGGACCTCTATGGTCTTAGTGACCACGATAGGAAGAGCACGTGTGCGTCTGTGTGAGGGAATTGCTTCTTCTATAAAAAACCCTTACACGCTGCTCTGGAAGTGCTCCTGTTCTGGTGGTTTCCTGTTCCAGATGCCCAGGCCTGCCTCCTGCAGTGAGAGGACAAACTTCTGCTTGGCTCTCTGGTAGGCCCCCGCTGTCATCTTAGCTCCACAGTATGTCTTTATGGCCTTCTCGTCACCCAACACTAGTCCTGGCCTGCTCAGCTGAGGAGAGAGAGAGCAACAATAGGAAAGGCTTGGGTTAATAAAACACCACCCAGACAGAATAAAAACTAATGAGCCAACACAAACTGCAAACTTCAACAGCTGGGCTATCTTCCTCCATTTACATTTCACCAAACAAATTAACATTCCACAGGCCTCTCTCTCTCTCTCTCTCTCTCTCTCTCTCTCTCTCTCTCTCTCTCTCTCTCTCTCTCTCTCTCTCTCTCTCTCTCTCTCTCTGTCTCTCTGTCTGTCTCTCTGTCTGTCTCTCTGTCTCTCTGTCTCTCTCTGACACATATTTAATGTACAGACAGGATGTATTAGTAGATGACTGTGTTTATTCTTGCATGTGATACTGAGTGCAGGATGCTTTTTCTGTGGGAAGCTATTTAAATGCTTTTCTAAATAATTATGACTCTCTACTGTCATCAAAATGTAACCACTGACATTTGGAACAATGGAATGCACCGGCATACACATTTAATTTCACAGTGGTAATTAAACTATACTTTAAAAACACATTTAGAATGAGGAGTGTTAAATGAAGACAGAAATGCTTGGTAAGCCAGCAGCGTGCAATTGAACAAAGATGGATGGTATCTCCATTGTAAGTATGGTCTTTTCCACTATCTGCTATCTAAGTATCAAAGTGTGGACTCAGGGTTGCCAGTGTGGGTTTAAGGCATTGGTGGCTGGTGGCTCAGAGGACAGGCTCATAGTAATGTCTGGAACAGCATCCTGTTTGATACCCTTCTATTTATTCCATTCCATCTACAGTATTTTTTATTTTTAACCTTTATTTTACTAGGCAAGTCAGTTAAGAACAAATTCTTATTTACAATGACGGCCTAGGAACAGTGGGTTAACTGCCTTGTTCAGGGGCAGAACGACAGATTTTACCTTGTCAGCTCGGGGATTCGATCTGGCAACCTTTCAGTTACAGGCCCAACACTCTAACCACTAGGCTACCTGCCGCCCCAGTATTACTACGAGCCATATTCCCCTCACCAGCCTCTACTGGTTCCAGGTAAAGTATACTGACAAACCTGGTGGTGTAGTCTATCCCAGCGAGTGAAGAGGGATCTCTTGCAGAGTCTGGATGGTGTCCCTGAGTCTTTCCTCCTGCCTGTGGAGGTATCCACCACCTCCAGCTCTCCGTCTCCAGCACTCCAGTTCACACTGAAGCTGGGGGACTTCCCTGGCTTCCGACCCTCACTGCTGCTGAGGCCTGGAGACCACACAGAGATGAAACTGGGGTCAGGAGGGAGAGCAGAGAGGGACAGGTACGTACTTAACATGCACTCTTCAGATTCCACATCATGAGCCAACACAGAGGCATAGTGAAAGAGGCAGGACCATGAAGACCGTCTGGAAGAACAAGCTGTTTATCCTGGAACAGAGACACGCTCAGGCGGTCCTTACCGTAGGGAACGAGAGGAACGACTCCACCAGGCAGGATAACAGAATGACCCCATGACCTTTCCTTTCCACCTCCTAACATTTCTCTTTGTCAAGTCTCTAACACTGAGTTACTGCCAAATGATCTGACTCCTGGAGTAACCATATCATGTTATCATCTCTTAGATCTGGGTGACTTACAGCCGAGGAGTAGCCTGTTGTGTCTATAGGAGGAGGGCAGGGGGGCGATGTGCCCCATGCGTCGTGCCATGGTCCTTCCCAGGTGACCCGTGTGGCACAGGCTGCCCACAGTAAGGCTTTGGAGGTACACCGGCTCAACCAGGTGAGACAGGAGAGAGCCCTGGAGACCTAGAACATTCCACCTGGAGATACAAGCATTAAGGCTAGAGATCAAGAAGGACTAGGATCTGCGTCCCAAATAGTGCACTACTTTTGACCAAAGCCCCTGGGTCCTGGTCAAAAGTAGTGCACTATATAGGGAAAAGGGTGCAATTTGAGACCTGGAACATTCCCATTGGAACAAAGGGAGAAAGACAAGCCCCTTTTATACAGTATGTTATACCTCTTTATACAGTATGTTATACCTCTTTATACAGTATGTTATATCTCTTTATACAGTATGTTATACAGTATGTTATACCTCTTTATTCAGTATGTTATACCTCTTTATACAGTATGTTATACCTCTTTATTCAGTATGTTATACAGTATGTTATACCTCTTTATTCAGTATGTTATACAGTATGTTATACCTCTTTATTCAGTATGTTATACAGTATGTTATACCTCTTTATTCAGTATGTTATAAAGTATGGTATACCTCTTTATTCAGTATGTTATACAGTATGTTATACCTCTTTATTCAGTATGTTATACAGTATGTTATATCTCTTTATACAGTATGTTATACAGTATGTTATACGTTTGTGCCTCAGTGAAAGTTGTCACTGCCTAGCTGGTTCTTACCTGGCCATTTTATCTGTGCAGGACATGGTGACGGGAGGTTCCCTCAGCAACCCCCCATCCCATTTCTGATTGGCTCTCCGTACGCTGACAGGAAGTGTACCCTCACTGCCTTCCATCTTCATCCTCAGATGGCAGCGCAACTTCCTTACAATTCTGTGCCAGCTGTGGTCTGAAGGAGGAGACAACTGATGTAGCACCAATAATTGCAAACCTGCTCTACGAATCACAGTACAGTTAGATCATTTTAAAGTAGAGCATTTTAATACATTGTTTAAATGTAACTGTACATTCTGCTTAATTCAGTCTTGTCGACTGCAAGTATGAATTAAATAAAAGGAAATAAAAATGTAGAAATGTCTTACGTGTAGCTGTTACCTCGTAGGGGCAGTTGAGGCGTGCGTCCCCACAGGGCGATGAGCTCACATACATATGGAACAGAATGCCATCTCTCAGTCTGTACCCAGACTCTTTGTCTCGCACAAAGATTGACTGCTCCAAACTGTCTGGCCGGTTACTAAACAAGGAAATTATGTTGTTATGATCATTTTGAGTATGAACATTCAAATAAATTGTCACGTGTAGCCTAATCACCCGAATAAATCTACACTATATATACAAAAGTATGTGGACCCCCCTTCAAATTAGTGGATTCGGTTATTTCAGCCACACCCGTTGCTGACAAGTGTATAAAATCGAGCACACGGCCAGGCAATCTCCATAGACAAACATTGGCAGTAGAATGGCCTTACTGAAGAGCTCAGTGAATTTCAACATGGCACCGTCATAGTTTGTCAAATTTCTGCCCTGCGAGAGTTGCCCCTGTCAACTGTAAATGCTGTGTTATTGTGAACTGGAAATGTCTAGGAGCAACACAAGCTCACAAAATGGGACAGCCAAGCGCTGAAGATGTTCGACGAGCAGGTGTCATGTAGTGTATTTTGAGATTAAAAGGTTGTTTTATGTTAAACATTTCTCTACTTTAATCATCCTTGTGCACTTGACGTTGATGGGAACACGTTTAGTTAATCAGGGCTTTAAAAAGCTTTAGTACAATGTGTTTATCAACAATCAAAATGTATTCTGGAGTGATGGTGCACAGGCATAAAATAACAGTTACAAGTGGCTCTTTTTAAAATGGGACCAAAACATCAGCGCAGATATGTAATAGCTGATATAAAATGTTCACTTGCAACTTCAGATACAGTATATAACAGTATATATACAGTACAGTATATAGTATATAATTAAGCGATAAGGCCCGAGGGGTGTGGTATATGGCCAATATACCACAGCTAAGGGCTGTGCTTACGTACCGCGCAATACGGAGTGCCTGGACACAGCTCTTAGCCCTGGTATCTTGGCCATATATCACAAGCGTTATTGTTATTAGAAACTGGTTACCAACGTAATTAGAGCAGTAAAAATAAATATTTTGTAATTCCCGTGGTATACAGTCTGGTAGAGCATGGCTGTCAGCTCAAACCACCCAGTTTATAATATACAGTATATTACCAGAGGAAGAGCTCCAGTTGGGTATAGAGGAAGCGGAGGAAAGCCCTCCTGGTGATGACCTCAGCATGGCAGTCATTAACCGTCCATCCCTGGTCACTGACACACACTCCACTGAAACACTTGGTCCCTGTCCCCAGAGACACCACCTGGCCTCGCCTCACATCAAAATCTGGGCAGGGAACAATACACAATGTCTCTTACTAACCAACAACATACAAAACTGCACAGTACACTTATACAATAGAGTCTTGTCCCAAATGGTACCCTATTCTCTATATAAAGCCTTTTTTAAAACTTCTTTGGAGACCATGGGTGTCCTGGCCAAAGTAGTGCACTACATAGGGAATAGAATAGGGTGCCATTTGGGATGCATCCCGACTCTTGTCTTTTTGGATATCAGTAATTTGGTCTCAAACAGGAAATGTCCCAACAAACAAATCTAATTAAAATATCACTGTAATCGACTAAGATGGCTAAATAAATGGTGTCTGAATAAGAAATTACTAACAGGACAGAATCAGTGGTGGTCAGTTGTCAGGCTCTGACCTTAGGGAAGCCTCTGGATTTCTCTATGGTTATTAAGGTCAGGGCCTGAAAGGGGCCTAAAGTCTAGCAGACTTTATGGTGGTTTTGTGTTTGCCCACAGTATGTGTGGTTTATTGTAGTGTTTACATTCATTGTGATTGGACACTCACGTTACGGTCGGGTTCCTTTCATTGTTCGTTGTTTTGTTTGCCAGTTCGCTCAAATAAAGGATGTCGAACCTTACCTTGACTTGGAAGAGTTCCAGTGTTGTGTTGGATAGTCATAGCCAGCTAGCTAACATAGCATCCCTCTGTTTGAGCAGGGTGTTTGAGTAAGCTAAACTAGCTAGCTGCATTTGCTAGCTAAGTAAGTGAAACTTAAAGTGAAAAATAAAAATATAAATATCTCTCTATCTCTCTCTTGTTTCTCCTTCATTTTGGAAGAAATTAATTTGTTCAAAACTGTTCAACTATTGTCTTTCTCTCTCTTTGAGTCAACTACTCACCACATTTTATGCACTACAGTGTTAGCTAGCTGTAGCTTATGCTTTCAGTACTAGATTCATTATCTGATCCTTTGACTGGGTGGACAACATTTCAGTTCATGCTGCAAGAGTTCTAATAGGTTGGAGGGGGTCCTCTGGAAGTTGTCATAATTACTGTGTAAGTCTATGGAAGGGGGTGAGAACCATGAGCCTCCTAGGTTTTGTAATAAAGTTAATGTATATATTTACAAAATATATACAGTGGGGAGAACAAGTATTTGATACACTGTCGATTTTGCAGGTTTTCCTACTTACAAAGCATGTAGAGGTCTGTAATTTTTATCATAGGTACACTTCAACTGTGAGAGACGAAAAAAAAAAGAGACAAAAATCCAGAAAATCACATTGTATGATTTTTAAATAATTAATTTGTATTTTATTGCATGACATAAGTATTTGATCACCTACCAACCAGTAAGAATTCCGTCTCTCACAGAACTGTTCTCCACTCATTACCTGTATTAACTTCACCTGTTTGAACTCGTTACCTGTATAAAAGACACCTGTCCACACACTCAATCAAACAGACTCCAACCTCTCCACAATGGCCAAGGCCAGAGAGCTGTGTAAGGACATCAGGGATAAAATTGTAGACCTGCACAAGGCTGGGATGGGCTACAGGACAATAGGCAAGCAGCTTGGTGGGAAGGCAACTACTGTTGGCGCAATTATTAGAAAATGGAAGAAGTTCAAGATGACGGTCAATCTCCCTCGGTCTGGGGCACCATGCAAGATCTCACCTCGTGGGGCATCAATGGTCATGAGGAAGGTGAGGGATCAGCCCAGAACTACACGGCAGGACCTGGTCAATGACCTGAAGAGAGCTGGGACCACAGTTTCAAAGAAAACCATTAGTAACACACTACGCCGTCATGGATTAAAATCCTGCAGCGCATGCAAGGTCCCCCTGCTCAAGCCAGCGCATGTCCAGGCCCGTCTGAAGTTTGCCAGTGACCATCTGGATGATCCAGAGGAGGAATGGGAGAAGGTCATGTGGTCTGATGAGACAAAAATAGAGCTTTTTGGTCTAAATTCCACTCGCCGTGTTTGGAGGAAGAAGAAGGATGAGTACAACCCCAAGAACACCATCCCAACCATGAAGCATGGAGGTGGAAAGATCATTCTTTGGGGATGCTTTTCTGCAAAGGGGACAGGACGACTGCACCGTATTGAGGGGAGGATGGATGGGGCCATGTATCGCGAGATCTTGGCCAACAACATCCTTCCCTCAGTAAGAGCATTGAAGATGGGTGGTGGCTGGGTCTTCCAGCATGACAACGACCCGAAACACACAGCCAGGGCAACTAAGGAGTGGCTCCGTAAGAAGCATCTCAAGGTCCTGGAGTGGCCTAGCCAGTCTCCAGACCTGAACCAAATGGAAAATCTTTGGAGGGAGCTGAAAGTCCGTATTGCCCAGCGACAGCCCCGAAACCTGAAGGATCTGTATGGAGGAGTGGGCCAAAATCCCTGCTGCAGTGTGTGCAAACCTGGTCAAGAACTACAGGAAACGTATGATCTCTGTAATTGCAAACAAAGGTTTCTGTACCAAATATTAAGTTCTGCTTTTCTGATGTATCAAATACTTATGTCATGCAATAAAATGCAAATTAATTACTTAAAAATCATACAATGTGATTTTCTGGATTTTTGTTTTCAACTCACAGTTGAAGAGTACCTATGATAAAAATTACAGACTTCTACATGCTTTGTAAGTGGGAAAACCTGCAAAATCGGCAGTGTATCAAATACTTGTTCTCCCCACTGTATATGGGGGATTGTAAATGATGCCGACAATTACATTGATGGAATCTACAATCTATCTGCAATTTTAAAGCTGATCTACCCCCTAAAAAAATATAATAATAATAATAATAATAATAAAACAAATATAATAATAAAGTCAATGTACCCAGTGGAGGACGGAAGCTTGCTGTCCTCCGGCTACACCATGGTGCTACCCTACAGAGTGCTGTTGAGGCTACTGTAGACCGTCATTTCAAAACAGTTTATTTTAATCAATTATTTGGTGACGTGAATATATTTAGTATATTTTTTATATAAAAAGGATAACTTTTTTTATGTTTTACCATTTTTGTTTTTATGAAATTCACAGAGGAGGATGGTCCTCCCCTTCTGCCTCTGAGGAGCCTCCACTGGACAGAATATAATGCACCGGTCTCCTACTATGTTGTCTTATTACAGCACCTCATGAAATATTTACAAAGACGGTAATGACTGTCTTATTTCATCAATGGTAATGGTATAAAGTTGCATCTTGTATTGCAGAGCAAGCTGAATGAAAGTCCAGGAGGGATTCCTAATGGATTCACTGCCTTTTTGGACGGCAGTACCTGTGAAGCGCTGAGCCCATAGAAATAGAATGAATAGAATAGAATGAATTGTAATTCTATGGTTTTGCCCACTCTCTCATCTTAGGTATTCTATAAGATCCAAGGAGCTCTACTATCTAATAAGAGTTTCCTAGATGTTCAGGTTTGTGAATAACCAAACCATGCTGGCTTCAACTGAAGTCACTAATATGCACTCCCAGTTGACTGGCATACTGTTCTGTTGATGTGGGAATGTCACATCTGTAAAGGCCTATATTCAAACCCATTTGAATAATTTATGACGTATCATACATTTTGATGCTGGTATCTACAGTTGTTTTAAAACGAGACGCACCATTTCTCTTTAAATAAAAAAATATTGAAATGTGGTATTAAAAGTCAATGAAAAGTGTAATTATGGTTGCATTCCAAATGGCACCCTGTTCCCTACATAATGCAATTCTTGACCAGAGCCCTATAGGCGCATTATTATATATAGGGAATAGGGTACCATTTGAACGCAGCCCATAGCATACCTCTGGTCATTACGATGCCTGCCAGTACTTTGTGACGGCTGTGTGACTGGGAGGTAGTGCTGCAACAGTCAGCTAGCTCACTGTGTTTCTCTCTCACCAAGTGGAAGATGGACTCCGCAAAGCACTGCAATCACACAAGTTAATGGATTACTTCCAAAGATAACTGCTGTATTCACATCTACATAAACAGACGGTAGAGCAAACAATAGTTTGCACACTAGTTGCGAAAGTCAATATCACACAGTCACCATAACAACCAGATTATAGTTGACATGCATCATCAGGTATGGTGGACGCGCCACAAACCTGCGTCCCATATGAGCTCTGGTCAAAAGTAGTGCATTATTTAGGACATAGGGTGTCATGTGGGAAGCACACTGTGACAGTGCTTTCAATGACTCTGACAAAGGTTTCTTCTCTGTCAACTCTCCCTGAGACATACAGTATTAGATTATATTGTCAATTATATTGACAGTATATCTAGGAATGATGATACTATATTGACAATATTTAGTAGTTAATTAACAAAAATAATAAATAGGCTAACTCATCCACTTACTTTACATAATACATATGATCATTCAAGTTATAATCCCACCCATCCCCTGATATCAAGCATGGAGAGATGACAGGAAAGGGGAAATTATATTGTCTAAATGGTGATGGCACAAGGTCATGCGTAATGAGCGTATTAAATAATTATTAATATGCTCTTCACACCTCCTCTTAATTTCAATCTCCTTCAGTCTGGGGCTCCTCCTTGATCATTAATAGGCTGTGATGATAATGTTTATCTTACAGTCTCACCGTGACACCGGAGCGTTTTGGACTTCTAACCCCTTTGAAACATTGTGTTTTTTACTGATGGGCTGTTGCATTGGATTCACCTATTTATTCTGCATCCACTGATACCATCCATTAGTCTGTGTGATTAACGGGGGCTGACCAAGAGCGGTATGAGACAAGGGTGGATCCCGAAAACGGTTCTTCTCACAAAATTGTCTGTAATGACCGAACGGTTTGAGCTAAAAAAAACTATTATGATCTCACGGAGACGCATGTAGCCTGTTTTGCACTATCAAAAGCCACACGAGTCGTTATAAGGTACTTTTTTTAACGAGTATCTTAAATAACTCTCACGACGCCCCCGACAAGCACTGATTTTGCTGATAAATACTTTGTTGAGGAAAAATGTACTTGATATGATTGAGATATGTTGTTGTCTCACCTAGCTATCTTAAGACGAATGCACTAATTGTAAGTCGCTCTGGATAAGACCGTCTGCTAGATTACTAAAATGTAAAATGTAGAAGGTAAGGGGTTTTTCTACATATAAGATCATAGGAAATCCCAGGATTTGTGTCTATACAAACTCCACACAGCTGTCACTGACTAGTTGGATATAAATTTCCCACTGAGCAAACAATTTATATACTTATGGCCTTCTTATAAATAATTGTTTTATGAGGTTTTTGCTTGGCAGACCTTTTTTTATTGACATTTGTCAATATAACTCATGAATAAAGCTGTTAATGTCAAATTGTTTTGACTTCTAATTGTAGCCCTGGTTGTCCTGAAAATAATGGTAAAACACTTAATTGTGAGACTAAATATGAGGGCAGAGCAAGCAGATGAATGAAAGTAGTGAATTTCAGCTTTTTCACTGTGGGATTTCCTGGGTCTGGGGATAGGGATTAGTCTGAAGAAAAACCAAGGATGTGTCCATTTCTTAGTTAAGCCTTCCTCAATTCCTTGCATTCTCTCTCCTTGCCCCCTTCTCAAATTTACATGTCAGACTTATGAAACTTGTTGGACAAATCCTCTTACATTCTGAAGCAGTGGTATTTAAAGTCGAGGTTGCAACCCCTAGTGGTGCGCAGGGGAACTGCAGTTGGGTTTAAAACATTTAAAACATATTTTTTGGAGGAAAACAAATAATAGTACAGATTATTGTATGGGACAATATACAAACGTTTTTTAAAAAGATCATTTGAAAAATAAAATGTTATTGAGTAAATGTATTTATTGATTTATTTTAATTTTTATAAGAGATCAAATGCAATGAATTGAATGTTATTTATTGTAATTTACCGATTTTAAGGTTGTGCCATTAGATTTGGGGTGGGGTGGCGTCACAAGAAATTCTTGGGGAAATAATTAGGTCCCCAGAAAGGGAAGAAAATGTGAGCCCAACTAAAAAAGTTTGAATAGTACTGTTCTAAAGCATGGCAAAATATGACAAGAGCAGCTTTTCTGAGGCCAGGGTTGTTAAACATAACAGGGTTGTTAATGTGCTGTGGTTGGGCATGCAAGCCAGGATAGTGTTAGTCCTGATGCTCCTGGACATTAAATGTGATACACTCCATTTGGTGGCAGTCAGAGCACCTCTTAGATATATTCACTATGACCATTTAGAAGATGGGATGGATGGCCATGCTGCAGCTACAGAAGCAATGGACAGGACATGTTCAAAATACCATGCTCAAATACCGTGCCCTGGGCACTTCAATGAGGGTGTGAATGAAATGGAGGAATCAAAACTTGATGCATTGTGATTGTTGTATCCAAATATTGTATCCAAGTATTGAAAAACTGAATCTCAACATGTAGGAAAGACATTGAACAGCTAGCAAGGCTTGGTACTGATTGCAAAATGAATTGAGATTTAAGAATTATCCCCCATAGCTAGACAAAACAGAGTTAGGATTATGGTTAGAGTTCAGCTCAGAACTCATACAGTAAGTCAGTGAAGGTAAGGTTCCTACCTGAGGTAGCTGTGAGCTCTTGGCCCAGCTGGAAGTTTGACTGATGCTCCTCTCAGGCCCCAGACTGATGTTAAACAGGTCCTGTAGGGCTGAGGCTGCTGCCTGGGCTTGAGCCAGTCTCTTACTGCGCCCACAGCCCTCAAATATCCTCCCATCCACCTGCACTGCCATCACAAAGCTCCTGATAGGCCTGCCCCGCACTTTCTCAGTCAGGCAGACGTACCTCAGGCCTGGCCTTAACTCATTGAGCAGAGCCACAGGCGTCAGCTCCTCAACAATGGAGGAACCGATCCTCTGCCTATTCTGATTGGCTGAGGACATCAGGTCAAGGGTCAGGCATACCAGTCTCCCATGGTTACAAATGCTGGAGAGCAACTCCTGTCCCTTTCCCCCTGTCCTGTGGCTGTGATACAGGAGTTGTGTATCTCCCTGCGCTGGTGGCTCCTCAAACGGCAACTCCTTTCCGTCTGTCCTGTGGTAAAGGAATTGGTCTTCCTGTGCTTCTGGCTCAAACTCCTTGAAGAGCGTGTCAGGGACGAGATCGGCCTGGTCTGAGGTGAAGTCTGTTGGAGCTGTGGTGTTGATAAAGTTGAGGTTTCCCATGGTGATGTGAGCCTGAGGAGCATTGGGGAACTGGATGAAGGACTTAAGAGCCATCTCTGCCGCCTTCATCTTAGCCTTCTTCTTGGTGGGGCCTCGACCCTCAAACCTGAGACCGTTCACCTCTACTCCTACAGCGAACACAGGGGCGTGAACTGGCCCTGTCCAGGACGCTATCTCATACTGTAGACCTGGTCTCAGCTCGTTCAACTGCACCAGGGCGTTCTTCTTTGTGACAGACCAGGAAGTCCTCATTGTCTTCTGACAGGTGGCGTCACTCCCAGACATAGTCTTTGCGCCATCTGACGTAAAACATTGGGCTGTCCTCTTATAGATCAACTGGAGTTCATAGAGAAGCCTTTCTTTTCCTTCCACCAATGGCTGCTTCCTCTGTAGAGCAGTAGTTCTGGAGAGCCCTCTGGAAATGTCAGTGTAAAGAGCTGATGGATGATGTGCATATTGTCGTATGGTGGAATAGTCCACTTGGTTTCTGCTGTGATGATTCTCCTTCACCTCAACGCTGCTGCGATCTGTTCCCCAATTAAGACAACAACAAACATACTTGAGGAAACTGCCATTAAGTTTCACATTATATTGAAGACATTTTTAAGAAAAGGACAAACTACCGAAATGGGAAAGCTTAGCAAAAGGTGTCAATTGAAAGTATAAACTGATAAATTGCTGGTGTGCTACTCTGATTGAAATGTGGTGTGAGTGAATAGCGTGGAAAGGGAAATACATAAATCAATTACTTGAAGTGTCTCCATCGTCTTTTGATGTTGTTGTCCTAGTATCTCTAATCTTCATTGGTCCAATGAAGGATGACAGCATACTGGTTCTCTCTAAAACACAACAACAGAGACAGACAATTACTGGGGAATCCACACAAAACATGACAAAACCCCAGATGAAACCCCAGACATGTTAACCCACATTACAATATATTACGCACCATTATGTCATCTCCAAAATAGTTTTTGTCATGATGGAAGAGGGTTGGATATTCATATAATGTACATATACTGAACAAAAATATAAACGCAACATGTAAAGTGTTGGTCCCATGTTTCATAAGCTGAAATAAAATATCCCAGAAATTTTCCATCTCTCAATTTTTTAACACAAATTTGTTTATATCCCTGTTAGTGAGCATTTCTTCTTTGCCAAGATAATGCTTCCACCTGACAGGTGTGGCATATCAAAAAGCTGAATAAACAGCATGGTGCACCTTGTGCTGGGGACAATAAAAGGTCACTCTAAAATGTGCAGTTTTGTCACACGACACAATGCCATAGACGTCTCAAGTTTTGATGGAGCGTGCAATTGGCATACCGACTGTAGAAATGTCCACCAGAGCTGTTGCCAGAGAATTTAATGTTTATTTCTCTACCATAAGCTGCCTCCAATGTTGTTTTAGAGAATTTGGCAGTACATCCTACCGGCTTCACAACTGCAGACCATGTGTAACCACGCCAGCCCAGGACCTCCACATCTGGCTTCTTCACCTGCGGGATCGTCTGAGACCAGCCACCTGGACAGCTGATGAATCTATCGGTTTGCACAACCAAAGAATTTCTGTACAAACTGTCAGAAACCGTTTCAGGGAAGCTCATCTGCATGCTCGTCGTTCTCACCAGGATCTTGACCTGACTGCAGTTTGGCGTCGTAACCAACATCAGTGGGCAAATGCTCACCTTCGATGGCCATTGGCATGTTGGAGAAGTGTGCTCTTTGCGGATGAATCCCAGTTTCAACTGTACCAGGCAGATAGCAGACAGCTTTTTATGGTGTCGTGTTGGTGAGCGATTTGCTGATGTCAACGTTGTGAACAGAGTGCCCCATGGTAACGGTGGGGTTATGGTATGGGCAGGCATAAGCTACGGACAATGGACATAATTGTATTTTAGCGATGGCAATTTGAATTCACAGAGATACCGTGACGAGATCCTGAGGTCCATTGTCTTGCCATTCATCCGCCGCCATCACCTTGTGTTTCAACATGATAATGCACGGCCCCATGTCTCAAGGACCTGTACACAATTCCTGGAAGCTGAAAATGTCCCAGCATACTCACCAGATATGTCACCCATTAAGCATGTTTGGGATGATTTGGATCGACGTGTACAACAGCGTGTTCCTGTTCCCACCAATATCCAGAAACTTCCCACAGCCATTGAAGAGGAGTGGCGTTGCTCTGCATGAGGCAAATGGTGGTTACACCAGATACTTACTGGTTTTCTGATACATGCCCCTAACTTTCAGTGACCAATAGATGCATATCTGTATTCCCAATAAAAATTAAATAATAATATGTATTCCAGTCATGTGAAATCCATAGATTAGGGCCTAATGAATTTATTTAAATTGACTGATTTCCTTCTATAAAATATATTTGAAATTGTTGCATGTTGGGTTTATATTTTTATTCAGTGTATGAAATACCTGTACTATATACTATTTATAATCAACTCTATATATTCCTAGCCCAGCTATTACTTCCAGAAAAAAAATAAGAAAAAAAGAATGAAATGGACTGAAGTAAACACTTTTATGGCAACAATGCAAACCTGATGAGTAAAACTGAAAGTCGATTAGATTTCTGCTGGCTGAAGTGACTGAGAAAACAAACACAGAGAGGGAATGCTTAGAAAAACAGTGTGGCTGATAAGACCCAAATATTTCACACAGGGGCAGTATCCTATTAATGGAATCCATTAAGAAAAACCAGCCAATCTGACTAGTTTTATGTAACCTAGTTGTCTCCTAGTTGTTTACAAATGGTATGGACAGCCAGGCAGTTTGTTTATTTGTTTTATCAATGATTTTCTGCTAAGAACTCTCAATCAGTTCACACTTGTTTTGAGCAGATTTGTTATCTTACCAGGTAGAAGGAAGAATAACATGCTGATGGCAATTGCGAGTCACCTTAGTGACCAATAGTTCCAAGTAATTCACTTTCATGCTTCCATTGCATTTAAAAGCAGAAGGCGGTAAAAAAAGAAAAGGAACATTGGCCAGGTACCATGGTCCACTGTGCATATATGTATTATATATATGTATTATATTGATGTGTATAATAATAATGAATCTGAATGTTCTCAAATGATTTTAACTGCTTTAGATAGAGAGGAATAGCGTTAGTGACTATTGTCGCTACCGTCATCTATAAACTGTCCAAGTATTTCAGCATTGCTCTTGCCCTTGAGGCAAGACAGTACGCATTAGAGAAAATCACACCACATTTTATTAATTATACTTAGCAAATGAGATTATCCATAGCTGTCAGGCCTCACACACTGGATGGGAAGCGGGTGCTTTTCATGCCTAATTTCATTATTCTATTAAACATGGTTCATTAACAATGACGGAATTAACCAATGTGCCTCTAGAGTTTTAAAAGAATCACACTGGAATATATGATGTGATATCAGATTTTACCCTTAGCATGCAATGTACATAATGTGATTTTCCATGTTTAATAGGCTTGGGTTTGGGGTAGCTGTGATCGTGTGATATTAAATTATAAAAAGTGTCAACAGTTCACTACAATAAGACCAAATAATGTAATTTCATTAGGTTGAGAAGGCAATGCATGGGAGAAAATATTCAGACCCCTTGACATTTTGTTATGTGACAGACTTAAAAAATAATAATCCTCAGCATTCTACACACAATACCCCATAATGACAAAAGTGAAACCCGAAAATACCTTATTTACATAAGTATTAAGACACTTTGCTATGAGACTCGAAAATTGAGGTCAGGTGCATCCTGTTTCCATTCATCATCCTTGAGATGTTTCTCAAATTTGATTGGAGTCCACCTGTGGTAAATTCAATTGATTGGACATGATTTGGCACACACCTGTCTATATAAGGTCCCATCTGTTGACAGTGCATGTCAGAGCAAAAACCAAGCCATGAGGTCAAAGGAATCGTCGGTAGAGCTCAGAGACAGGATTGTGTTGAGGCACAGATCTGGGGAAGGGTAGCAAAACATTTCTGCAGCATTGAAAGTCCCCAAGAACACAGTGGCCTCCATCATTCTTAAATGGAAGAAGTTTGGAACCACTAAGACTCTTCCTAGAGCTGGACTCTTCCTAGAGCTGAGCTTGAACTATTTGGCCTGTATGCCAAGCGTCACATCTGGAGGAAAACTGGCACCATACGGTGAAGCATGGTGGTGGCAGCATCATGCTCAGGGGATGTTTTTCAGCGGTAGGGACACAGAGACTAGTCAGGATCGAGGGAAAGATTCCAACAGGACAACGAGCCTAAGCACACAGCCAAGACAACGCAGGAGTGGCTTCGGGACAAGTCTCTGAGTGTCCTTGAGTGGCCCAGCCAGACTTGAACCCAATCTAACATCTCTGGAGAAACCTGAAAATAGCTGTACAGTGACGCTCCCCATCCAACCTGGCAGAGCTTGAGAGGATCTGCAGAGAATGGGAGAAACTCCCCAAATACAGATGCACCAAGTTTGTAGAGTAATTCCCAAGAAGACTCGATGCTGTAATCGCTGCCAAAGGTGCTTCAACAAAGTACTGAGTAAAGGCTCTGAATACTTATGTAAATGTGATATTTCCATTTTTTTATTTTGAATAAATTAGCAAACAATTCTAAACCTGTTTTTGCTTTGACATTATGGGGTATTGTGTGTAGATTGATGAGGAAACATTTTTTTAAATCAATTTTAGAATAAGGCTATACTGTAACAAAATGTGGAAAAAGTCAAGGGTTCTGAATACTTTCAGCCTAATAGCTAACTATAACTAGGGGACTAACTGACTGACTGTAATAGGGGATCCTGTCTCCAGAGATATCTGAGGTAGTGGTATTTCACAGGTGGAGGAAAGATGCAAATATCAACTGATATGTGAGGGATGTTATTTACCTTCCAGATTACAGCGTCTTTAGAGGTAATGTATTACGCAGAATGGAAATGTTTCATTTCAAATATGTCTGTATTTGCCTTGCATTCACTATACTGTATTTAGTGAATTAAATATTGTATACTGTATTTAACAGTATTAAGCTTAAACTCTTACAGAAAGCTTATACGGTTCAGTCCTTGTTTCCTGTGAGTGTAAAGTCAGATTAACCTGAATTAAAGCTAAAAGGCACAGTCTAAAATGTAATCCACCCAGAATGGGGATGAACTAAATGCCTAGGCAACTGTCGGCTTGTAATATTCCTGCTTGTGTCAAGTCTTCATGCTAACCCTCACATGGCCTTTTAAACTGACAAACGGAGGCTTGTCATGAGTAAGCATTCTCTTCTATCAAGTCAGTTAATACTTATGGAGTTCAGAGAGAGAGAGATTAAAACTAGCTAAGCAGCTGCGGATGGGGAAAATAATAAAGAATGAAAAATATGTATTTTTAAATTATGGGGGACTGGAAATGATGCAGACAATTACATTGCTAGAACCCACAATCTATCTGCAATATTAAAGCTGATCTACACCCTAAAAAATATAATAATAATACAATTTTAAAAAGCAGCTGCGTGACAAAATCCAGTTATTTGTTTTTGTTTCCAGAGTAAATTACACCATTAGCTGGAAGAATGCGGGTCAGGTAAGAGCAGGAAAGAGCTTCCCCTGCCGCTCCAGTTTAAAAGACTTAATTACATCATTACATATACAGTACACACATTTTCTCTTTAAGTGATTTTGGTTCCCATCTCATTCTTTCTGCATTTTATATACTCAAATATCCATGGGAACTGCAAAGTGTAAGGTCACAGTAAAGTACAGTGCCTTCAGAAAGTATTCACACCTCTTGTTGTGTTACAGCCTGAATTTAAAATTGATACAATTTCGATTTTGTGTCACAGGCCTACACACAATACCCCATAATGTTGAAGTGGAATTACGTTTTTAGAAATGTTTACAAATTCATAAAAAATTCAAAGCTGAACCCCTTTTTTATGGCAAGCCTAAATAAGTTAGTAAAAATAGTGCTTAACAAGTCACATAATAAGTTGCATGAAATCACTCTGTGTTTACAATTCTCGAATGACTACCTCATCTCTGTACCCCACACATACAATTATCTGTAAGGTCCCTCACTCGAGCAGTGAATTTTAAACACACATTCAACCACAAAGACCTGGGAGGTTTTCCAATGCCTTGCGAAGAGGGGACCTATTCGTTTAATATCCCTTTAAGGATGGTGATGTCTTTATTGCCACCCTATTCCCTATATATTTTTACTACTAGTGCACTACATAGGGAATAGGGTGCCACTTGGGATGCAACCCCAGACTCCCAGTGCTGCTCGGTCGCGGTGAGGAAAATATTCAGATGCCTTTACTTTTTCCACATTTTGTTAGGTTACAGCCTTATTCTAAAATTGATACCCCATTATGACAAAGCAAAAACCAGTTATTAGAAATGATGAAATATTATATTTACATAAGTATTCAGACCCTTTACTCAGTACTTTGTTGAAGCACCTTTGGCAGCGATTACAGCCTGGAGTCTTCTTGGGTATGACACTACAAGCGTGGCACACCTGTATTTGAGGAGTTTCTCCCGTTCTTCTCTGCAGATTTTCTCAAGCTCTGTCAGGTTGGATGGGGAGCATTGGTGCAAATCTATTTTCAGGTCTCTCCAGAGATGTTAGATTGGTTCAAGTCTGGGCTCTGGCTGGGCCACTCAAGGACAATCAGAGACTTGTCAAATCAAATCAAATTGTATTTGTCACGTGCGCAGAATACAACAGGTGTAGATCTTACAGTGAAATGCTTACTTACAAGCCCTAACCAACAGTGCAGTTTTTAAGTAAAAAATAAGTATTAGGTAAACAATAGATAAGTAAAGAAATAAAAAGCAGTAAAATGACAGTAAAAATAACAGTAGCAAGGCTTTATACAGGTGGTACCGGTACAGAGTCAATGTGCGGGGGCACCGGTTAGTCAGACTAATTTAGGTAATATGTACATGTAGGTATAGTTAAAGTGACTATGCATAGATGATAAACAGAGAGAGTAGCAGCAGCGTAAAAGAGGTGTGGGGGGGCGATGCGGGACACAATGCAAATAGTCCAGGTAGCCAATTGAGTACCTGTTCAGGAGTCTTATTGCTTTGGGGCAAAATCTGTTGAGAAGCCTTTTGGACCTAGACTTGGCACTCCGGTACCACGTGGTAGCAGAGAGAACAGTTTATGACTGGGGTGACTAGAGTCTTTGCCATTTTTTATGGCCTTCCTCTGACACCACCTGGTATAGAGGTCCTGGATGGCAGGTAGCTTGGCCCCAGTGATGTACTGGGCTGTACATCGAAGCATTTTACATTTAGTCATTTAGCAGATGCTCTTATCCAGTGTTCATACTTTTTTTTCATACTGGCCAAGGGAATCAAATCCACAACCCTGGCATTGCAAGAGCTATGCTCTACCATCTGAGCCACTCCTGCGTTGTCTTGGCTGTGTGCTTAGGGTTGTTGTCCTGTTGGAAGGTGAACCTTCGCCCCAGTCTGAGGTCCTGAGCGCTCTGGAGCATGTTTTCATCAAGGATCTTTTGGTGGTTCCAAACTTCTTCCATTTAAGAATGATGGAGGCCACTGTGTTCTTGGGGACCATCAATACTGCAGACATTTTTTGGTACCTTTCCCCAGATCTGTGCCTCGACACAATCCTGTCTCTGAGCTCTACGGACAATTCCTTCGACCTCATGGCTTGGTTTTTGCTCTGACATGCACTGTCAACTGTGGGACCTTATATAGACAGGTGTGAGCCTTTCCAAATCATGTCCAATCAATTGAATTTACCACAGGTGGACTCCAATCAAGTTGTAGAAACTTCTCAAGGATGATAAATGGAAACAGGATGCACCTGAGATCAATTTCATGTCTCATAGCAAAGGGTCTGAATACTGATGTAAATAAGGTATTTCTGTTTTTTCATTTATTTCTAAAAACCTGTTTTCGGGGTATTGTTTGTAGATTGCTGAGGATTTTTTTTTTATTTAATAAATTTTATAATATGGCTGTAACATAACAAAATGTGCAAGGGGTCTGAATACTGTACATCTCAGTGAAATTGGTGTCTCTAGGTTCAGGGGAGACAACCCTAGCACATTACACAGTGCTGCACCAGTAATGTGTTAAACGAGGATAGGACCCTGGATGAATAATGGACAATAGTCCAAAAATATTTTATTTTATAAAAATCTATTTCTGCTTCAAAATAAAACATATATAGGTTCAGTTAAATGTGTTGTTTTACAGGGTCAGCCTTAGCAATACGGCACCCATGGAGCAAAGTATGGTTAAGTGCCTTGCTCAAATGCACATCAACAGATTTCTCACCTTGTCGCCGCAGGTATTCGAACCAGCATCTTTTCGGTTATTGGCCCAACGTTCTAACCGCTAACCTACCTACCGCCTTAAGGAAAACCCTCTGTAGTACTGGTGACGGTAATCGTTTATGATTGCATCACTGTCTTATGTTATGCACAGTAGGCTACTACCCACACTATGAAAGCACATTCTTATCACTACCTATTTCAGTGTATACACAGCTCGTTGCCAGTTTGACAAAGTGTAGAAGTACAGACAAATATGTACACAGGGTGTTTCATCCCTTTTCTGCCTCACTTCTTACAAAGCAATACAAATGATCGCAGCAGTTGTTTTCTTGAACCTATAGACACCTATACCTGCTGGTTGTCTTAATATTGCAATGTGGGAAGCCAAAACATTCTCATTCAGTTCAGGCACATGGAGAGTAGGAAAGCCATGGTATCGTCCTAAATGGCACCATATTGCTTATTTAGTGCACTACTTTATGGACCCTGGTCAAAGGTAGTTCACTATAATGGGAATAGTGTGTCATTTGGAATGCAGACATTTTGTGGCTGAGTGATTAGGTGACTAATCTCTGCCAGTCCCTGGTTGCCAGTTCTACTGGGGAGATAAGGATACCTCCAGGATCTCTTTTTCAGAGGTTGAGCAAGTACTGTACCTCAATTCATCTCATAGTGGACACCACCTTTTGGATAAATGCATTGTTTGAGCTAAAAGGCTGACCAGAATAAATCCACTGAGCTTTTCCAAAAAGATTTCCAGGAAAACATTAGACTACTTTCTCATTATATGAAAAATGTATACTGTCGTATAGTAATCAATATCAGTGAAAAACATTATTTTACACAAACATAAAGACCATAAACATTTCTCCAGTTTAATATGCATTGTTATCATCTTTAGACAATTAGTTTGCTGAGGCCAACATGGTTTCAATATACATAGATTCAATTTCCACAATTCAATCCATTTAGTGGATAAAATAAGCATCTCACATTAAATGGCGACAAATTGATCCTAATTTCTCATCAGTAGAATCCGCCAGCTCAGCAGGGTCAAGTTGGAGTCTGACTGGGGGGAGGGAAAATGAGTGGAGAAATAAACCATTATGCATCCCAAATTGTACCCTATTCCCTATACAGTGCGCTACTTTTGACCAGGGCACATAGGGGATGAAGAGGGGATGGTAGACCAAAGGGCCTGGTTGGTGAAAATATAAATAATTTAAAAAGTCAGTCACTACTAACACCACCAGTGTATTCTGTTCATCAAGGAGGAAATATCCATAGTGTCGCAAAGAAATTGCGCTGGCAGAAGGGCTATAGGTCCGGGGGTGTGTCAGAAATATTTGTTGCTATTTTTACTGTGGGAATTATGAGTGCAATAGCTGGTGGTGAAGCAAAAGGGCTGAGCTTTGATTAATACATAAATTATACATGTGAGGAGGGCTTTGCCCTAACTGTCCAATCAATGCGTTTCATGGTTTAATACTGCATGCAGTTATCTTAACTTTTGTAGGTTATTGACGGTCTTTGCATTGTCATCTCCAATTCAGCTGCGGGGCACTATTCTCTTCCTAGTACATTGATGCAGTTTATTAAATATCATGAGTAATGAGTAATAGCAGCCAGGGCCGGCCCTACCATTAGGCAAGATTAGGCGATCGCCTATGGCGGCACTTGAATTTGGGGCGGCATTTTGACAATTGGCTGCCGCCCTCCGGCGCCTCTGATCTGCTACTACACCGCCGGTGGCACCCCAGCCACCAGTTGCCAGCTCATATCGTTGCTGCAGTTCCCGCCCCCACCCGCTTCTCTCGGGGGGGCGCCGACGGTGTAGTAGCCGATCGGCAGATTTTTATCTCACCTAGGGCGGCAGAACGTCCAGGGCCGGCCCTGATACCAGCAGTAAAAAAAACAAAAAATATCCAGTGCTCAATATGTTTGGAGTGTTGAAGTCAACATTGTTGTACATAGCTTCAAGGAGTATAGGCCCATTTACGCACTTCTACTCAAAAAAAAAAAAAAGGATCCAGTCAATTGTGTTGTATGTGTGAGGCATATACAGTGGGGAGACCAAGTATTTGATACACTGCCAATTCTGCAGGTTTTCCTACTTACAAAGCATGTAGAGGTCTGTAATTTTTATCATAGGTACACTTCAAGAATAAAATCCAGAAAATCACATTGTATGATTTTTAAATAATTAATTTGCATTTTATTGCATGACATAAGTATTTGATCACCTACCAACCAGTAAGAATTCCGTCTCTCACAGACCTGTTAGTTTTTCTTTAAGAAGGCCTCCTGTTCTCCACTCATTACCTGTATTAACTGCACCTGTTTGAACTCGTTACCTGTATAAAAGACACCTGTCCACACACTCAATCAAACAGACTCCTACCTCTCCACAATGGCCAAGACCAGAGAGCTGTGTAAGGACATCAGGGATAAAATTGTAGACCTGCACAAGGCTGGGATGGGCTACAGGACAATAGGCAAGCAGCTTGGTGAGAAGGCAACAACTGTTGGCGCAATTATTAGAAAATGGAAGAAGTTCAAGATGAAGGTCAATCTCCCTCGGTCTGGGGCATCAATGATCATGAGGAAGGTGAGGGATCAGCCCAGAACTACACGGCAGGACCTGGTCAATGACCTGAAGAGAGCTGGGACCACAGTCTCAAAGAAAACCATTAGTAACACACTACGCCGTCATGGATTAAAATCCTGCAGCGCACGCAAGGTCCCCCTGCTCAAGCCAGCGCATGTCCAGGCCCGTCTGAAGTTTGCCAATGACCATCTGGATGGTCCAGAGGAGGAATGGGAGAAGGTCATGTGGTCTGATGAGACAAAAATAGAGCTTTTTGGTCTAAACTCCACTCGCCGTGTTTGGAGGAAGAAGAAGGATGAGTACAACCCCAAGAACACCATCCCAACCGTGAAGCATGGAGGTGGAAACATCATTCTTTGGGGATGCTTTTCTGCAAAGGGGACAGGACGACTGCACCGTATTGAGGGGAGGATGGATGGGGCCATGTATCGCGAGATCTTGGCCAACAACCTCCTTCCCTCAGTAAGAGCATTGAAGATGGGTCGTGGCTGGGTCTTCCAGCATGACAACGACCCGGAACACACAGCCAGGGCAACTAAGGAGTGGCTCCGTAAGAAGCATCTCAAGGTCCTGGAGTGGCCTAGCCAGTCTCCAGACCTGAACCCAATAGAAAATCTTTGGAGGGAGCTGAAAGTCCGTATTGCCCAGCGACAGCCTCGAAACCTGAAGGATCTGGATGGAGGAGTGGGCCAAAATCCCTGCTGCAGTGTGTGGAAACCTGGTCAAGAACTACAGGAAACGTATGATCTCTGTAATTGCAAACAAAGGTTTCTGTACCAAATATTAAGTTTCTGATGTATCAAATACTTATGTCATGCAATAAAATGCTAATTAATTACTTAAAAATCATACAATGTGATTTTCTGGATTTTTGTTTTAGATTCCGTCACTCACAGTTGAAGAGGACCTATGATAAAAAATTACAGACTTCTACATGCTTTGTAAGTGGGAAAACCTGCAGAATCGGCAGTGTATCAAATACTTGTTCTCCCCACTGTATATTTGATATGACGTTATAGGACTGAATAATTTGAATATGTTTGGAAGTGCGCGATACAAGCTGAATGGAGTAGCCTATGCACTGCAGGTAGGCCTATGTAAATTCTGAATAATACAAAAGCATGAGCGAGTAAACCACTTAGAAACCTTTAATGGATAGGCTACTCGGCTAATGCATGGTCAGGATCAGAAAGACAAAACAGACATATTACTGTTAAACCAGCTTTCGTTATAGTAGCGTAAGGGTAGCCTTTAAGGGCTTGTCTTTTAATCAAACTCAACAGAAAAAAGCAAATGTTAAAGGAACATAATGTACAATAGCCTACATAGATAAAAAGGGGATGATCCCAAACATGATCTTTTAATAAAGCTTTGGTGATTGTGATTAATTTCAAAGCGGTCTCACAAGCCAACCCCTTTATAGGGCTCCCGAGTGGCGCAGTCACAGATAGAACAATGAGACAGATATTTCACTGGATGTATAAATATGAAGCATCCGTTTGGCGTTTCCACTCACTACCAAAGATGGTAATGAGAGGAAGTCCATTGGCGGGCAGTGGGAAAAGATAGAACGAGATGGATTTTGGCCTACATTCTGCACATTTTCTCATCTATGGAACATCTGATCTCAATACAGTCTTCTGTTCCCAAAACTAAAATATGTTATGAACAGAGTGGACAAAATTTTGTAGACTTTAGCCTTGCCAAAGTTTTTTTAAAAATCGCGTTGTTTAGGAGTGCAAAGTCAAAAGGAGTTATTGCACACGCGCATTTCACAGAGTAGGGACGTTCCCTAACGGAAATATGCAGGTGTGTTCTAGAACGGGCCAATAGGATCTAGCCAGCTCGTGCTTGGCTCTGCCCACCTCTTTGCTTGTTCTGCCCACTCATCTGTTCCCATTGGAAACGACAGGCAGTGGTCTATCTTGGCTCAGTGCTAGAGGCGTCACAACAGACCATGGTTCGATCCCGGGCTGTATCACAACCGGCAGTGATCGGGAGTCCCATGGGCGGCGCACAGGGGTTAGGGGAGGCCGTCATTGTAAATAAGAATTTGTTTTTGACTTGCCTAGTTAAATAAAGGTAAAACATTTTTAAAATAAATAGTTGTGACTATTTGGTGAATGTATTGGGCAGGACCAAATAAAATGCCCTCAATAACAGGGAGTATGATTGGTTTTTGATTCAAATTATACTAAATATTTAGTTTTGTTCCTAAATATTAGATTTACGGACACAAAAAGCACATCTTGTAAGGACCAACGCTGGAGATGAGAAGCAGGTACGGGGAGTTAACATTTAATAACATGGACATGGAACAGAACAAGATAGGATTGACAAAAGTGAGAGTGAAATACAACTATTTATTACGTTTGATAAACGCCAAAGGGCAACAGTGTTTTATAAACTGCAGCTTGGAAAAGATAACCGCTTCGCGCATGCACGAAATGAAACTTGCGCTTTCCAGCAGCAACCTCTGTGGGGACCAGTCCAGACAATACTGTATATGGGCGTGTTGGCACTCCTCATAGGCACACATAATTTTAAAACAAGACAATGATTATCCAGTCTCTCAGTCAAGGTTTAGTTACAACTCTGGACTAATGCAAGATGGAAAGCAATGGATTGACATTGACTATTGATTTATACAGTCGTGGTCAAAAGTTTTGAGAATGACACAAGTATTGGTCTCCACAAAGTTTGCTGCTTCAGTGTTCTTAGATCTTTATGTCAGTAGTTACTATGGTACACTGAAGTATAATTACAAGTATTCCATAAGTGTCAAAGGCTTTCATTGACAATGACATTCAGTTTATGCAAAGAGTCAATATTTGCAGTGTTGATCCTTCTTTTTCAAGACCTCTGCAATCCACCCTGGCATGCTGTCAATTAACTTCTGAGCCACATCCTGACTGATGGCAGGCCATTCTTGCATAATAAATGCTTGGAGTTTGTCAGAAGTTGTGGGTTTTTGTTTGTCCACCCGCCTCTTGAGGATCGACCACAAGTTCTAAATGGGATTAAGGTCTGGGGAGTTTCCTGGCCATGGACCCAAAATGTTGATGTTTTGTTCCCCGAGCCACTTAGTTATCACTTTTGCCTTATGGCAAAGTGCTCCACCATGCTGGAAAAGGCATTGGTCGTCACCAAACTGTTATTGGATGGTTGGGAGAAGTTGCTTAACCTGTACAGTTTATGTAACCATGCAAGTATTCACTTACCTGTAAATATAACTGTATATTTACCTGTACAGCTAATTTAACCATGCAAAATATTCACTTACCTGTTCATTTAACCAGTCTGTCTATTAAGTAAACTATTATTACCCTCGCTCATATCATACGCATTTTTAGCTATTGAAGTATTTCTCTGCCATCGACCTGTATAGTATAGTTAACCATCCAACATCCACCAATGTATAGTGCACATATTCAGCCATCCACCCATACTATGCAATGTCTTTTTATAGCTTTTTTGCACTCCAGACATCTTGTATTTCTATACTTTTTCATACTGCCGCTCTATGTATCATGTATCGTGTATCTGTCTTTTGTGTATTTTCGTTATGGCATTTTGCACCTGCCCTATGTTTTGTTGTAGCTGCTTGACAGAGAAGAAAATTGCATCCAATATGAGGAAATCACACAGCTGTATAGGTTTTATTTGACTATTTTAAGACATATAGCTGCAGCCATAGCCTATAGGCTTATGTTTACATTGTATAGACAAAGATAATTGTATAATATTGTGAGGACTGGACTAATTACCAGGCAGCAGAGCCAAAGATCAGTGTTATATTTTATTTTCTACATTTTATATTTTCTACAATATATTTTCTTATTTATGTTAATGTTAATATTCACTTATCTTAAGAAAATATTATATTCAATAAATATTGTTTGTTTATACCTCATTCTGTTCTGTATAGGTGTACTTATTCTTAGACCGACAGATGGACCAAACTGTTTTAAAGGAGGGAGGATTGTAGTGGGAGCACTGGGTTGTCAGGTGTGACTGTGTGGCAATGGCAAATGGTTTACATGGCTCACGGGTCAGGTAGGAGGTCCCCTTAGCTTAATTTAGCTTAGGGCCCCAGGGAGGTCAGGACCGGCTCTGCCACTGTCAAAATCTATTCCATAACCAACCTCGTTACCACTAAGGTCAGCTGTTGGTTGGTCTTAAATATTCACACCACCACTGCCTGAAATTGGCACTTTGGCAATGTTTTTAAGGACACACCTTCGATATTGCCTACCCTTCCATCTCAGCGCAAGCGAGCTCATTATAAGACAGGTAAATGACAAATCCTGGGGCTATGGTTTGCAAATAGAAGAGTGCGCCAGCTTTAACACGCTTTAACAGGTCTAAATTGCAAACGAGGATGTGTTTGATCATTGCGCTGACTTATCGCAAGCCGAAAATAGAGCCCAATTTTGAACGTTTTTCCAATTGGTCTTTTCCCATTGTAGTAAGTGTTTGAGATTGTCTCTATCGAACCAGAGAGGTGATGGAACAATCAGATGACAACCTACTTTAATTTACCTGTGAACCGCCTCTCTGAGAAAACCAGCACACTCACGTAACGCTGATAAAACTATGACACAACTGGCTAGGCTCCTGTCTGCCAAAAGTCTGCATCTCCACTGAGAGGGTGAAGATAGTAGGGGGAAAACAGCCTGTCATGGTTAGGAGCCAAAGGGAGGTCTGTGGGCTTCCTTTGATGCCACTTTTCCCAAACTCATTGTATAACTAATACATAATATACCACAAACTATTCATGTAGTTGTGATGTTTGGAGTTCACGAGTAGGTTGTTCCCATCAGCAGTGATCAGATAAACAGGAACAGGAAGAGAACTTCATAATAATATTCTCAGAGACAGGTTGTTATGTACCAGACATTACACAATGAACATAATGAACCTTGAAAACCCCAGAGAGAAAAAATCTTTCCAGTTTAGAGGGTACTAAAGAGAAAAATCAGAGGCTGTATGTATTAAGTATCTCAGAGCAGAAGTGCTGATCCAGGATCAGGTACCTCCCTGTCCATGTAATCTTATTAATTGTGATCTAAAATGCTAAACTGATCCCAAATCAGCAGTCCTACTCTGAGACGCTTGATAAATAAGGCCCTAGATCTTCTTAAAAACAGCCCATCTAATCTGCAGTCATAACTTCGAACTATAGATGACAATATCTCATAAACCCCACTCAAGCAGAAGCTCAGAGCCAGTCAAGCAGTGAGATGTCTGATATCTGAGCACACCTTCATCATGACAGGCAGATCACCTGCATCCTGTTCCACTGTGGAGGAAAGCGCAAGCCTTCCACTTGACTCCGTTTGGCTTGGGTGATTGCCTTTAGCAGAGACATCAAATAAAATGAACACAGACAAAAGCAGTTCAAAAATTAAACCCAAAGCTGACAATAAACACTTGGAACTGAATGATGAAAATATTTCCTAAAACATATGGTGATGTGAAATAAATTGCAATTGAGGACAATAACAATGGAATACTGTGGCACATTTGTGTCTCTCTGATGACACAACAGCTGTGAAAATGTCCCCATTTCAACTAGTAACACCATTGACTTCTTGTCTGCCTCTTCATCAAACCAAATACTAGATTTCCTCTAATCTATGTTGCCTTGTAGTAGAGTGAGCCTTTTGACAAATGGCAGCTTTTTAGTGGGATCAATGAGAAATGCTTTATTGAACCGTTTTTATATTTGCAAAACAATAGCACTCTCTCAAATGATCGATTCACTGAACATATTGAATATATTGTTATGGGGTTGTTTGCTGCAGCTTATGGTTCATGAATACTACAACATTAAAGACAATAAGAGTAATAGTCAGTTTCAGTTTCAGTCTTTTGACAGTGTTGCTGTTCAGTGGACTGTAATAATTGCAGCTTTATTATATTAGTGTTAATATGGATTTAAAGTTGACTGGTTTCCATGATGCATTAAATGAGATTAAAACATTCCCTCACGCTGATTCATAGACAGATCAGACAGTCTGTCTGTCTGGCCATCAGTCTTTTAAAGAATGCAGTCTAGTTGACTGCTGTTATGTCTGGTTTCACTGCAACCTAACAACCAACAAAGCTAAATGCAGACCTGACATTTTTACACTGCATGAATATAAGCCTTTTGGTTCCTGTCTGTCTAGACCTGAGGCACTACAAATCTGTGAACAATGCAGAAGTAAAATTGCCTGTTGACTTGATCTAGCAATGGTTGTGTTTGTGACACAAATGTAGGATATTAATTTGATCACACTTTTGTTGCTGAAAACCCACACTAAAACAGGGTTAAATCAACAGTATTGCTCTTTTCATGTAGCTTACTTTTTGGCCAGCTAATAGCCTAACCACCGATCAAGCAACAATATGGACTAAACGTTCAAATCCTGTTGCTGCATGATTATTTTACATTATAGGTCAAATTAAGATCCTACATCTGTAATGTACCCTTATATCAAAATAGCAATCAAATCAAGAAATATGGATACAAATCATCATAATACATTTTGTTGAAAACAACAGATGATAGAAATAGTAAACAACAGCTGTTGTTCCATCATGTTAATCTGTCCTGAATAAAGGACAATATTGCACAACTTTCCCAAATAACCAAGTACAGTATACATTACTGAAAAGTCCCCCAGGTCTCTGCATAAGGTATGTGAGAGACTAATCAATTTCCCATGAAAACTGTCAGTAATTTACCAAATGTATTCTGTTAATGATCAAAACATTATTGTCTTTAAAGAAAACTTTCATGATATCCACGAAATGTTCCAAGGTCATATATTTGTCTCATAATTTGAATGTTTATTTAGCCTACTCAAATGTTTACCACATCCCACAACCCTTCTTTCAATATATCAATTCAAAATAATTTTAGTTAAATCATTACAACAAAAATTCAAGTCTGCATCCCAAATGGAACCATATTCCTTCTATAGTGCTCTACTTTTGACCAGGGTCTATAAAGGTTCTGGTCAAAAGTAGTGCACTAATGGGAATAGGGTTGCATACAATGCATTCACTCCATGTATCATTATACACTCTCCCATCAATTCACCTTGAGCAGCAAAAGGGCAAAAGGTCATACATGGAATGGAAACGGTTTAGGCACTTTGAATAAGCATAGGTTTTAATACAAAGCC
Source organism: Thymallus thymallus (assembly GCA_023634145.1). Lineage (NCBI taxonomy): Eukaryota > Metazoa > Chordata > Actinopteri > Salmoniformes > Salmonidae > Thymallus > Thymallus thymallus. The sequence continues at coordinate 18,526,328 of CM042382.1, read as the reverse complement.
CCTTATGAAATAATCTGCATCACTTTCTGAGGATTAGTGTGTCAAGAACAATGGCAATGCAGTGTAATCCTAAAATGTTGACCTGTTGCCAAGAGGACAATAGCAATGATTGTCAGGGCTTTCATGATAATGAGAGTGAATTTAAATAACAGGAGATAGAGTGGGAGAATTATCAAAATCCATTTAAATTATTGGTCAAAGCATTCTATTGATTGGAGTAAGCCTATATATATATATATATATATATATATATATATATATATATATATATATATATACTATCCTTACTAATCAATTCAGGACCAAAGGCACTTACAGTTCAATAATATGAGAATCAAAATTCAACACACAGTGCATTTTTTATGTTGCCTCCAATATGAGGAGATCAATTAATTAACAATTACATCACTTCACTCCTTGTAGAAATGAGTTGTGCATGTGCTGCACAGGTGCTTGGTTTTACAGTGTGGTATGATCCTATTTGTAGTAATGTAGGCGACATTTAATGACCACTGGCTAACCTTACACCTCCAACATAACATAAAGATATTTTCCAATAACGATGCAGTGACAAATTATACCTGCGTTCACAAAGGAACCCTCAAGGCACATTTTATAATCTCAATGAAGGGTAGATTCTATGATTTTCTTTACACATTCAACTCATAATTTGACCACAACAAGTTGTCTACTGACCTTTTCTTGTCGACCTCCTCCGCTTTTTCCTTTTGAACTGGCTTCTCAGCTCGCAATCTGACGTTCCCATAGTTCGGGTGCTGTTTCCAAGTACCGCAGCCATGAGGCACGCGAAGAGACTACAGTCTTCCTTGAATGCCTTCCCCTGGTTGAGAACTGGTGAAATGAGATGCAGAGACTATCCAAGTGAAGTCCAGGACTATTTCACTGGAGCGCCTTGGTGAAATAGTCCTTGTGTGAGGTTTACCACCGGAATCTCCCTGCTGCTGTGTTTGGGTGCCACCTACAGTACATTCTTGCTGACAGCCTTTTTAGAAAGTGACATAATTTAGACTGCAGAGGAGAACCACCACACGCCCCACGTGGTATTTTGCTCTTATGCAAAGTGACGCATGCTTTCATTCCCGATTGAAAACTAACAACAATATGCAAAGCCAGCAACAAGGACAACAGCAAAGACTTTTACGCACAGTAGGGAATGGAATGTGCGCAATTGTGCACGTCTTCAGCGGAGCGCAAATGTAGCCTATTGTCTTTATGTGCCTGAAATGTCAAGAGTCAAGACTGATTTATTTCTCTCACTACAATCAAGTGACCATCCACCCAGTCAATTAACTCATGAAATGTAAGAAGGCAACTGTTTTCATTGATATTAGCCTAGTGTTTCAGAGTTTATAGCCCCTCTTCCAGTCAGATTCTATATATGGAAACTCAGACATATGGCAATCATATTTGTTTTTCTGCCTGAATGATCATGCATTCCAAACAGTCATTATCCTAATGGTACAACATTGACCTGCTATCATTATCCGCAGCTTTGAAACCCACTTCCATGAAGGTTGCTGAAGCAATGGCTTTTCAGTGGACGCGTATTTGAAGGCAGTTCATGCAATCCACAATCATTTGTGTCATAATACCTACTTTGCATAATCCTCCCAATAAATACAATTTCAACTTTACTTTTAATTAACAGGTGTTTAATCCCTGCCAGTCACATACCGTTATTGTCCTCAGAATGATAATTATCATAAATAATGTTCCAATTATGATTTCCAATTATGGCACACTTTGTACACAGGGATATAACAATACCATATCAATATATTGCTAATTGTGGCTGTCATATTTGTTTCAGTTCCAGCTGTATTGAGAAGAGAGATGCAGGTTACTTGGGTCCGGTGTTGACTATAACTATAAGCCTCCTCGAGGGGATCAGTTTGATACTGTAACCTCGTCCTTTATCTATGGCTCCAGTGCTGTGTCTGGGGGAATTGTGTTGGCCACGTGGGATCCCTTCTTCCAGATAGCCTTCACCTACCTAACTGTGGTTTTTTTGTCTCTACCAGTGGTGGAAAAAGTACTCAATTGTCATACTTGAGTAAAAGTCAAGATACCTTATTATTAAGGACAGACAGGGGCACACTCCAACACTCAGACATAATTTACAAACACAGTATTTGTGTTTTGTGAGTCTGCCAGATCAGAGGCAGTAGTGATGACAAAGCATTATATTGATAGGTGCCATAATTCTGTCCTGCTTGAGCATTCTAAATGTAACGAGTACTTTTAGGTGTCAGGGAAAATGTACGGAATAAAAAGTACATCATTTTCTTTAGGAATTTAGTGGAGTAAAAGTAAAAGTTGTCAAAAATATAAATAGTAAAGTAAAGTACCGATACCACAAAATAACTACTTAAGTAGTACTTAAAAGTATTTTTAATGAAGTACTTTACACCACTGGTCTCTACCCCACAGTTACTTGAAATGATGGGTCCCAAATGGCATCCTATGACCTATTTAGTGCAAATGGTCAAAAGTAGAGCACTATATAGGAATAGAGTGCAAATTGGAAGCATCCTGGCAGTAACAAGGTGTACTTTCATAGGTTGTCTAATACAAAATCTGTTCTTAGAAGGCCTTCAGATAAAGGAATGAATTTGGGAAAATTCTAAATATATACAAGACACTATGTTAAATAATGTCACCAGTGGTAAATGTCCTCTGTTAATTTTGACTCTGTCAATCACTGCATTCTTATTAGCAGACTCAACAGTCTTGGTTTCTCAAGTGACTGCCTTGCCTGGTTCTCCAACTACTTCTCAGACAGAGTTCAGTGTGTCAAATCGGAGGGCCTGCTGTCCGATCCTCTGGCAGTTTCTATGGGGGTGCCACAGGGTTCAATTCTTGGGCCAACCCTTTTCTCTATATACATCAACGATGTCGCTCTCGCTGCTGGTGACTCTCTGATCCATCTCTACGCAGACGACACCATTCTGTATACATCTGGCCCCTCTTTGGACACTGTGTTTACTAACCTTCAAACAAGCTTCAATGCCATACAACACTCCTTCCGTGGCCTCCAACTGCTCTTAAATGCTAGTAAAACTAAATGCATGCTTTTCTATCGAACGCTGCCCGCACCCGCCCACCGGACTATCATCACTACTCTTGACGGGTCCGACTTAGAATACGTGGACTCCTACAAATACCTAGGCGTCTGGTCAGACTGTAAACTCAACTACCAGACTCACATTAACCATCTCCAATCCAAAATTAAATCTAGAATTGGCTTCCTATTTCGCAACAAAGCCTCCTTCACTCATGCTGCCAAACATGCCCTTGTAAAACTGACTATCCTACCGATCCTTGACTTCGGCGATGTCATTTACAAAATAGCCTCCAACACTCTGCTCAGCAAATTGGATGTAATCTATCACAGTGCCATCCGTTTTGTTACCAAATCCCCATATACTACCCACCACTGCGGCCTGTATGCTCTCGTTGGCTGGCCCTCATTACATATTTGTCGCCAAACCCACTGGCTCCAGGTCATCTATAAGTCTTTATTAGGTACATCCCTGCCCTATCTCAGCTCGCTGGTCACCATAGCAACACCCACCCGTAGCATGCGCTCCAGCAGGTATATCTCACTGGTCACCCCCAAAGCCAACACCTCCTTTGGTCGCCATTCCTTCCAGTTCTCTGCTGCCAATGACTGGAACGAATTGCAAAAATCCTTGAAGCTAGAGGTTCCTATCTCCCTCACTAACTTTAAGCATCAGCTGTCAAAGCTGCTTATCAATCACTGCATCTGTATATAGCCCTTCTGTAAATAGCCCACCCTACTACCTCATCCCCATATTTATTTTATTATTTTAGCTAATTTTGCACTCCAGTATCTCTATTTGCACATCATAATCTGCACATCCATCATTCCAGTGTTAATGCTAATCTGTAATTTATCTCACCACTATGGCCTATTTATTGTCCTACCTTCCTAACCTTACTGCATTTTGCACTACATTTGAACACTCTGTATATAGATTTTCTATTGTGTTATTGACTGTACGTTTGTTTACTGTGTAACTCTGTGTTTTTTTTTGTCGCACTGCTTTGCTTTGTCTTGGCCAGGTCGCTGTTGTAAATGAGAACTTGTTCGCAACTGACCTACCTGGTTAAATAAAGGTGAAATAAAAAAAATAAAAAAATAAAAATTCACATGAACAGGTTTATTACTTTAAAAAAGTACAGTATAATTAATACCATCCTCTCAGGATTCTCAGAGGCACATTTTTGCAGGTGTTAAGTTCCCTACATGTACGTTGTATAAGATGAATATAGCCTTGGTGATGGGCAGAGTAAAAAAAAAGAAAAAAAGATTCCAAACATGATTTTCCACTCACTGCTGATAGGATGTGACACAACAGACTGTTATCTGTGGCCACTCATGTCTATCTGTCTCCTGCAGTCCTGTTGGCATTAACATACAAGTGGTTTGTTGCCATGAACTGTTTTGATTCAAACTGAATAAATATAAATGGAAATTCCAGCAATGTTACTGTTACCATTCAGTGGATCAACCTGCTGTTACGTTTGTGCATCCTCCCATTTTTTTTTATTTTTTTTTACCACACACTGAATCTTGAGAACCATCTTATGCGACCCTTTTTCAAATGTTTCCTTTTGGCGATATCTGGGAGGCATGTCACGGCTTGAGCTATAATCTGTGTCCCAATTAGCACCCTATTTCCTATGTGGTGCACTAGTTTTGACCAGGGCCCATAGAGAATGGGGTCTCATTTAGGACACAGATATAGGCTACAGCTAAAATAATCCTCCTGGCGGGGAAAACCCCACTGGGTTTGACTATACTCATGCCTCTCTCACTCCGTTTCATGTGGAATAACTTTAGGGTATAAGGATAAATCACGACATTGGGATGGAAACTGAGGGACAGGGTTAGATGAAACATGGGATGCGTCCCAAATGGCACCCTATTCCTATATAGTGCACTATGTAGGAAATAGGGTTCCATTTGGAACACTGCCAGTGAGGTGACCTCTCTTCACCTCAGTTCAGGTTGAATTCATTATAAGATTGCAGCTTTGCGTTGGCATAAGAGAAAATCCAAGTCCTCATTGTGTCTCATAAGGAACAGATAACACATGCTCCAACTAGTGGCTGAGAACCCAGAGGGCAGGCAGGGGGAATGAGCTGCAGCCTAAATTAGCCTAACACGGGTCGCTCAGATAGGATACAACATCTTGCATGTGCTCTCCTGAGGCCAAGCATTTGAGAAAACAGATCTGAGCCTATTCCATTGGAAGTGTCTCTTCCTCCAAGACGTGGAAAAATGCTTATTTTTAAAGTGATGTTTGACCCTATAATGTTTGGCTCTACATTCTCTCTTTGTTTTCCTCATCAGATTTACTATCAAATGGAAATGTGATAAGGATTTAAATACTTTCTATTTAGTTGAATGCAACATTTGTCATGAAGCCAGGCTCTCACATTTTTCATATGTAACCTGCGACAGTTGTCAGCATCAGATTTTGATCTTGTCCCACATATTTTGAATGGAGACGGGTATCAGGGGGTGTTTTTTGGTATCTCTGAGCCACTAGTTAACTAATGCATGCTTGATTGAAAATTCCATACTAGGATATTTCATTAAGACGTGACATAAAGATAATATTATGATCAGCTTGATAAGATTTCCTGAGTGTTTGAAAGGCATACCAAAAGGCAAACTAAATATTTACTGGCAGTTTAATTATAGTAGTGTGGGGAATCATTTCACAAACTCCTTACTGCAAGCAAGGTTATTATAGTCAACTAAAACTGAAGCTTAAACTAAAACAAATCATCAAAAAACTATTTAGTAAGCTGAAATAAAATAATTAACAAACTTGTTTGGAAAACATTAACTATACTGAAACTATTATCTATGATTCCAAAACTAACTGAAATAAAACAAAATTCATCATGAATTATGTTCATTTGTAGTTTTATTTCTAAACTTGCCAAAAATCTAATGGGGTTTTCAAGCTACTGAATCTGGAAGGTAAATGCTACCAGGAGATGGTGATTTTTCACCACACAGGAACTGACCAATGAAACATGTTAAAGGTCCAATGCAGCCGTTTTTATATCAATATCAAATCATTTCTGGGTTACACCTATCACTGATGAGCCACCCACTTTAAATCAAAGTCACATTAAGATTGATTCAATAATTTAAACCTAACCTAACCTATGACCTGATCCATCACCTTATATATTATAATTTAAAAAACTTTACAACACAAATGGCTCCTAGCCTCCTACGCATTTCTTTCTGTCCCTAAAACTGAATAAATATAAAAATGAAATAAAAATATCTGTATGCCAGGGGAGGCTGGTGGGAGGAGGTATAGGAGGACGGGCTCAGAGTAATGGCTGGAATGGAAATAATGGAACGGTAACAAACATATGGAAACCACATGTTTGACTCTGTTCCATTTGTTTCATTCCAGCCATTACAATGAGCCCATCCTCCTATAGCTCCACCCACTAGCCTCCACTGCTGTATACAACTACAACTAAATAAAAACTAGCAAATCAGGTCTGAAAGCTTACCTCAAATAAAAATCGAAAAACAAATCTAAATAAAAACTATTATAAAAACACTAAACTATAACAACCTTCATAGTAATGCGCTGTAATGGTGACCTGGCCACCAAAACAACATAAAATGTACCTTGTGCTTATATCCATTGCAGCTTCTTGTGCCACCTATTACGAGATTGTGAGGCAGGAAGTAGCGGTGAGTAAATAAAATCAGTGGGGAAGCCAGATAAAAAAGCCATATTACAACCTATGTAGTGTGATAAATGCGTTGTTTGCTCTATAACCTATTAGTTCATATGCCTTGCGACTGTGATATATAGGCCTAAAGGCCAAGACAATAAGACGACACAGAGGCAGAATAAATTCACCCACACCTTTGTTTCATCACAAAACCGGGGAGCAACCTCTGTCCGGTGAAGTCTACAAAGCATATTGCATGTAACAAACAGTTACTTGACCTACAGCATGGTCAAGCAAGTTAATGTTTCCGACAACTGTTGATTTAGGACCAAAGCAGAAAAAAACAGGAGCTGCCTCCACTATTTCAGCACCATTTCAACTTCAACATTTCAACATCATCAAATCACCAATGCTTAGTCTAAACCAGTGACAACTAAAAGATACCAGCAACAATTTAGTCCAATCAGTTTAAGCTAAATATGATATGGCTGTCCATGGCTCTGATTTCTGTGTGTGTGTGTGTGTGTGTGTGTGTGTGTGTGCGTGTGTGTGTGTGTGTGTGCGTACAAGTAGAAAAAACATGTTGACTCACGCTACAAAACGGTCTATCACTCTGTCATACAGTACACTTTTATTTTTTGTTGTCCTAGGCTACCTGGCTACAATGTTTGCTCGCTAGCCAAACTTCCTTTCATGGGCAACATTAGCTAGTTAACATTCGCCTGCTACATAAACCTACATATTGAACTTCCATCCTCTCAGGCCAGGGGTACAATGTATGAATTAATGGTTGGATCAGAATCGCTATTATTATCATTGGCCAGTATGGAGAATTAAGTAAAACCACAAGTCCAAATCCTTAACTCCATCCATGGCTAATTTAGGAAAGGGCCAAGATGCAACAATTCAAGTTGTTTCTGTCAATTAAGTATGCTCTCAATGCAATTTGACTGGCTTCTGCTCACTCAGTTTAGTTCAACACTGATTGGCTATTATTTTATACATTTTTTTAATCAATGGAGGTCAAATGCTCGCTGGCTTCCCTTGCGTTCAATTCTATGGGTGGCAACAATGTCATACGTTGAATTCTACCCACCTGGTCTAGAGTGGCTGCTATAGCCCCCTTAGTTCCATTAATCACTGTTAGCCTAGAGGTTAGAGTGTTGGGCCAGTAACCAACACTGACCTCAGACTGGGGCGAAGGTTCACCTTCCAACAGGACAACGACCCTAAGCACACAGCCAAGACAACGCAGGATTGGCTTCGGCACAAGTCTCTGAATGTCATTGAGTGGCCCAGCCAGAGCCCAGACTTGAACCAATCTAACATCTCTGGAGAGACCTGAAAATAGATTTGCAGCAATGGTCCCCATCCAACCTGACAGAGCTTGAGACGTTCTGCAGAGAAGAATGGGAGAAACTCCCCAAATACAGATGTGCCAAGCTTGTAGCGTCATACCCAAAAAGACTTGATGTTGTAATCGCTGCAAAAGGTGCTTCAACAAAGTACTGAATAAAGGGTCTAAATACTTATGTACATGTGATATTTAAGTTTTGTTCTATTTATAAAAAAAAAAAGCTTTCTATTTGTCATTATGGGGTATTGTGCTGAGGATTTTTTATTTTTTATTTTTTTAAATTCATTTTAGAATAAGGCTGAAAAGTAACAAAATGTGGAAAATGTCAAGGGGTCTGAATACTTTCCGAAGGCACTGTATTTAAAGGGGAAATCAGCAGTTGCTACATCCATTTTTGGACTTATAAATGAATTATATGTATCCATTGAATCTTGAAGAATATAACTTATAAGTGATGTGGACGGAGATGTATTGTATCTCCAGTGCACTGGATTTGTCCTGGTAAGTGGGTGGACGTGTGTGGTCATCTCTGGGGATTTACTGAACCGTTGCCGGCCATATACACGTCCATGCACAAAGGTTGCCCATTATCTGAAATTTACGTGACGTGTGCAGGGCCGGACACTGCTGTACATTTTCTGACTTGTGCACTGGAGTGTTCGACCCATAAATGTGCCTTTTCATGCAGTGTTACATGATTGGGAGAAGCTGGTACTAGAAGTAGTCAGTCTGTCTCAGCTTTAACCTGGAGACAGAAAGATAAGACCTAACCTGTATTTTACACTGGGGCCAGATTAACTAGGTAGCATGGAGCAATCGTCCATTGAGCAGGCTAGTCTCAATAAGTGCCAATCTTTGTCCCCTTCTTTTTCCTAATATTCTGACACAGAAAAATGTACTTATTAGGGGGAGCTGTTTTAGTGTTACTCTGTTGTTGTTTTTTGCATCAAACGATAAGCAACTCTCAGATTTTCTTGTCTAACTTTGGAGTCATTTTATTTGGTTTGAGCGCCCCTTGCTGGTTAGAAAACAGAAGTACATTCATAGAGGGTATCAACCGCCTGCAGAGATACAACATGCCACTAGATGCCTCTCGTGACTGACAGTAACCAAACAGATGTCTCATCATCAAACAAACAACCAAATGAACTGGAATTCTATGACAAAAACAATTAATTGGAATTGATGTGCACATGTTTAAGTAGTAAAACAGTAAAGTTGAGGAAAACAGTGATGCCTTTGTTTAGACAACGTGCATGCCTGCATGTGTTTGCCCTTTTGGAAAGGGTTAAATAACCAACACTGAACAACCAACCAGTCGGAACCCTTAGAAACAAATGAGATGTTTACTCAATATGAGTTGTGTGTGGCACACAGAACGTAATCTCCTTGAGCAACTCCTGGCAAGTTAAGCCTGTCAATGAGAGACTGCTTGTGTCACATGCAGGACCAAAAGTGCTCTGAGCTGTATGTAGAATATCAGACTATGGCAAGAGCTGTGTGCCCCCCAAGCCTGACTATATTTAGAACTTCTGCATCAATGCTTATCTGCATCAGAGAATAACTTACACATAAAATTAACTAATATTCCCCACCTGCACTTTTATTCAGATTTGAGGGCAGTGAAAGGGGAGGCTTTCAAGGAAGAATAGTGCATACTACTGACATATTATCCTGGTGTTTATTCTTCATCTTCCATATCCTTTCTACCAGTGGGTGTACCACTCTCTCTTTTCTGGCCAAGCAAATGATGCTCCACATAAATATTCTATAACCACCCTACCAGAGTAGTATAATTTCAGTCTAGACAAAAGCAGAAATGAAGGCTACCTAAGGATGTTAACAAGCTTAGTGGGGGTTATGTGACCTTTAATACCATCATTATTATTAAATAATTCATACCGTCATCGGGTCCCGGACCTCCAGGCTCAGACATAGCTTTTACCCACAAGCCATCAGAGTGAACCGGTCTCTTGCACTGACTCCTTGCACCCTAACATACATTTACTGACTCACACACGCTCACACCTCGAACACACACACAAACACACTCCCACTCCCACTCACTTACACACACACAGAACACACACCCACGCTACACACACACACTCCATGACTGCTGATACTGGATACCAACAGTGCCTTCAGAAAGTATTCATACCCCTTGATTTATTCCACATTGTGTTGTGCTACAGCCTGAATTGCAAATGGATTTTACAAAAATGTGTCACCCATCTACACACATTACCCCATAATGACAAAGTTAAATAATGTTTTTAGAAACATAGATTCTGTAATCGCTGCCAAAGGTGCTTCAACAAAGTAGTGAGTAAAGGGTCTGAATACTTATGTAAATGTGATGTAATTAAACCCTGCGCACTAAGGACTGTATTTTAAGGGAATTACTATTATTACCACAAATTATATCATACACACATTTAGCTATTTAAGTATCTCTTCCTGTCATTTACCTGTACAGTTAATGTAACCATGCTAATATTCACTTACCTGTAAATTGAACTGTATATTTACCTGTACAGTTAATTTAACCATGCTAAATTTTCACTTACCTGTTCATTTAACCAGTATGTCTATTAAGTAAACTATTATTACCCTCACTCATATCATACACATTTTTAGCTATTGAAGTATTTCTCTGCCATCGACCTGTATAGTATAGCTAACCATCCAACATCCACCAATGTATAGTGTACATATTCAGCCAACCACCCATACTATGCATTGTCTTTTTATAGCTTTTTTAGCACTCCAGACTTCTTGTATTTCCATACTTTTTCATACTGCCGCTCTATGTATCATGTATCGTGTATCTGTCTTTTAGATAGATAGATAGATAACGATCTATCTATCTATCTATCTATCTATCTATCTATCTATCTATCTATCTATCTATCTATCTATCTATCTATCTATCTATCTATCTATCTATCTATCTATCTATCTATCTATCTATCTATCTATCTATCTATCTATCTATCTATCTATCTATCTATCTATCTATCTATCTATCTATCTATCTATCTATCTATCTATCTATCTATCTATCTATCTATCTATCTATCTATCTATCTATCTATCTATCTATCTATCTATCTATCTAATCTATCTATCTATCTATCTATCTATCTATCTATCTATCTATCTATCTATCTATCTATCTATCTATCTATCTATCTATCTATCTATCTATCTATCTATCTATCTATCTATCTATCTATCTATCTATCTATCTATCTATCTATCTATCTATCTATCTATCTATCTATCTATCTATCTATATATCTATCTATCTATCTGTTTCATTTTTGTTTATTTTTATTAAAAATAATAATAATAATATGTTTTCCCTTTGTCATTATGGGGTATTGTGTGTAGATGGGTGAGGGAAAAAAAACATTGAATCCCTATTGAGTTCAGGCTGTAACACAACCAAATGTGGTCAAAGGGTATGAATACTTTCTGAAGGCACTGTATTTTCACACACACTGCATCCTATTTTTATTAACTGAGCTCTTATTTTTTTTCCCTATGGACAGATTTAGTCAAAAGGTTTAAAATTAGTAAAAATGCCAATTACTTCATTGCTTTATGTTTAACAAAGTCATAAACCCTGCCTATTTATACAGTTTATCTTATTCAAATGTGCTTTTAAACCTAGCCCTAACCTTGAACCTAACCTTAACTACACTGCTAACCTTATGCCTAACCTTAACCTTAAATTAAGACCAAAAAGCTAAAAGAAAAAAAATCTAAATACAATGTTGACTTTGTGGCTGTGGTAAGTAGAAACCTTCCTAGTCCCTACCTCCTTGTCGCTGTTGTAGTTTCTACGGACCCAATTGGTCCGAAAAGTTTGAGGAATATACGTGATGCAGTAATCTATTGGATGACAACACTTTCAATTATTTACAGGACGAAAGCTCCGCCATAGGCTCACTGCTGCTATCGGGAACGGTTGGGGGACGAGCGTGTCGAGACCAGGAAAAGGGGGCGTAACAACTGCAGCACTTTTTTTTTATTTAAAACAAAATAAGGCTACCGGTATTCATATATTATATTTGTGAAGTATAGAAGAGGAACCATGGCGAAGCGGCAGGACACAAAGAAATTATTTGAGAATCTCTCTGGCGCCGGGAAATCCATCGGCGTTCTGACAAGCGGAGGAGATGCTCAAGGTATCGGTTACTGAAACAAGTGGATAAGAGTGATATATTGTATCAAATGGATTACAGTGTAATAACTACTTGATGCTAAAATGGAAACAAACTGTTGAGTTATCAAGTGCTGTCATTGGCAGTGTTTAGCCTACAGGATCAATTTATCTTACAGTAGGCCCATTTGTTCTCGTATGAGCAACACAATTATGCAACAGATGATATGGTTGAGTATTGACACTGACAGTCATGTAGTCGAAGCTATTCAACAAAAACATTTTAAATATAGGGGCCTAACATTTATTTTTGGAATAGGCCAATTATTTGGAAGTTATTTTACAATTTCTCGCCATTTAAAGAAATGTGATTAGGTACTCTTATAACCGATAAAACACATGTAGCCCATAGGAGCAAATAAGTTACCATATTTGAGGATACTGAAGCCTGCATTACAGACTGGGTAGATAACGTGGCGCAGAAATGTCGTAAAGCCGACAGCAATCGCGCCCTGCATGTTCAACTCTACATGCCAAGATTTTAGAGAGCAAGTATATTATAGTGCATAGCCCATCAATAGGCTAATACTTCAAATTCCATCATTGGCGTATGCCAAATATTGTAATGAATGTAACTTTATAGCAGACAGTTGCAATGCCTTTCATAATCGACTTCCTTGTGCGTTAAAACACAGGTCTTGTTGCGTGCATGACAGATGGCTGACATCCACTTGAATCGCGAGGAAGGGTGGTGGTCATGTACAGGCAAGCCTACGTGAGGAGCGGGAAGTAGCGGGGTTTGCCCAATGATTTATATATAAACTAGATGTCTATGGGGGAGCTGTGTTGAAGCCACCGGGTCTCCATCTTGGCACGCCCCCACCGTTGTAAAAATGTTTTGGGAAGCGATAGAAATGCATTTATTAATGTCTACGTTCGTTTATTCTAGTACATACCTATTAATGCGTACTTTTAAATTATATTATGTGAGCTAACCATAAAATAAGGTTAGAGGTGACTAATGTTACTGTCCCCACTACAACCAAAACATACTTAAATACATGTCATTTTGTCCTTGAAACATTTCATTGAAATAGGCCACTGTAGGATTCTGTTCATTCCTATGGAGGACTGCTCCTACTGGGAAGTGCCAATATGGCCGATCTGTGGGTTCAAAGTTTCTCAATGGCCAATACATAACGTCTGTATTCCAGGGTTTATATACACTATTTGTTTTGCCTCTATGCGTCACTATTCCGAAGATTGTATATTATATTGACAAGATAGTCAAGTGGCTGATTGCTCCCAACTCATAGGAATCCCCACCCTGTTGACTACTTTAAAATGGCAATGCCAATGGCACTGTCAATGGCAATGTCCATGCTAAAACAGGTTATATCCATCACAAGTACTCTATCTAAATAACAGGAACAACTCCACATGCATCCACTTATATCAGTGCATTCTTAACAACCTAACCATTATGAAAACTCCTATTCAATCAAGCTAAAAAATGTTGACCAAATTCTACACTCTTGTTGGGCAGAGTAAAACCTCTGAGATCCAGCTAAAAAAATGTAAGGGATTATTATTATTGTTTGATATCACAAGTGTTTGGGGTGGAAAAAATCATCTTACAAATATTTTGTAATTAAAAAAATATATTATATATATATATATTGGCCATTAGGACTCGGTTGATAATATGAAACATGTGACATTACAGGAAATGGGGGCAGTAGGTAGAAAACATAGTACATCCTGATGTCCACTACCCGAGCCGACAAGGTGAAAAACCTGTCGATGTGTCCTTGAGCAAGGCACTTCACCCTAATTTGCTCCAGAGGCTGACCCTGTAGGTAGGCCGTCATTGTAAATAAGAATTTGTTCTTATCTGACTTGCCTAGTTAAATAAAGGTTAAATAAAATAAACTCACCAAACTATTCCTGAGATATTTATCTATTAGAAACTATCTTCTTTACAAAAATTATAATTACACAATTACACTCACTTACCATAACATTTTGTAATTGTGATGGGAATTATGAAGGTAGTCATTTTGAAGAACCAGAAATAGAAAATGACCAGGGTGACACTCAAACACATTGAAATCAAAGGTACAACAGGACCTAACACAGTGGCATATATGGCCTAAGGGATATGGACCCAAAATGAATGTCCATTAGAGAGAACAAAAATGAATTGCAGGGTCTCAGGAGGCTACTATAATGTGGAAACCCAACTGACATCCCAGTTAAGGACTGTGGTAGTAATAGAGTAACAGTGACTCAGCCCTTCATTGCTTCATGCCTGGCTGTCATCAACTAACAATATTGTACTTGTAATATGGACTGTCTTATTGGCATACAGGCTGAGATTTCCATTGAACTTATGATACTGTAGTAGGCTACATTTGCAACAATTGCCTATCTGTCATTGAAGTGTGACATAGTGGGGAGTAGAGTAGTAGGGTACTCCCTTTCTCACCAGAGTAGCAGTGACAGGAGCCTACAATTTTAATTAATGACCATGTAATGACACTTCTATCTCTCCACTGTAAGGTTGGGCATTGTCAACCTTTGTCCTATCATGATTATGTACTCAAGAAATATTGTGCTGTACGATGGTATCACCCCGTATTGGCCAACCAAAATAATTTGTATTTATTTTTTTAATAAAATAAATGAACACCTCTGCTAAAACCACCGTTGAACTGGACGAATCATGACAAAATGTAAGGTTGTTGAAAGCCTGGGCAGAGGCTAAGTGCAGGCTAATCTTTTCTGATATGTATTTCTGGTGGAGATTCAGCATGGAACAGGTGTGTCTGTCTGTGTCTGTGTCTCGCACACATGATGGAGCATGTGTGCGAGAATAGCCTATGCCTAGGCCCACTTTAGGAAAACAGTAACTTCTTAGGCTATTCGAATATTTGGGAAATAGGCTAGTTGTTCATAACTTTAATTTGTCTTAAAACCTTATGGAAAAAACACATTTCACATGTGATCACGTGATTTTATGTGAAGTTAATATGATTACATGTGACAACATGTGAGCATGTGAAAACATGATCTGATTTTAAATAAATGTGACAACATGGGGATGCAAAATTTCAACATGTGATACCATAAAACTACACATGACGACATTTGAGCACATGTGAAAACCCTGTGTCAAATGTCATTGAGAAAATGTTACTTAAAAATAAATAATGGACATTAATTCAATCAGTCATCGTCCCCTGCAAGTTTTATCTAGTTCCCTATTTGTGGAGAAGAATTTTTTTAGAATGTTGTGTCATGGTCACCTGGATAACTTGGGAATCAACCTCACTTGGAATTTGAACTCACAACCTCTTGGTGGTCAAATATGTGTAAATTTGTGCCAACTGTCAGTGGAAGTGTTGTAGCAGTTTAAGTGTCTGATGGGTATGCCAATGCAAGTTGAGCACCTCATTTTACACTGTCTGTTCTGCAAACTTTGTAAGAGCATGGGTCACTAACAAGCTGCACTGTAATTAGGTTATTGTGCATTTTCCAGTAATTTAACGGCAACTTGTTTTTAGAAGTTGCTGTGAATTTGTATTTTCTTAACTGGAAAACAGTTACAGGCAACTGGCTGCCACTAGCAATGCATGCCAGTAAAGTACTGTGCCTTCACTGACTCTTCTGTTGACAACATGCAACATTACTTGCTAATTGGCAGCATACTGTTGTTTTTTCCTAGACGTTTCCACTTCACAATAACAGCACTTACAGTTGTCCGGGTTAGCTCGAACAGAAATTTGATGAACTGACTTGCTGGAAAGGTGGCATCCTATGACTGTGCAACGTTGAAAGTCACTGAGCTCTTCAGTATGGCCATTCTACTGCCAATGTTTGTCTATGAAGATTGCATGGCTGTGCGCTCGATTTTATACATCTGTCAGCAACAGGTGTGGCTGAAATAGCCAAATCCACTAATTTGAAGGAATGTCCATATACACTATATATACAAAAGTATCACCCAACCTTACTCCACAGCTTTAAAGATTGTTACTGTGCATGGCCCTAATATTGTGGCCTTACTTATAGCCTTCAAACACATTGTTATATCTTGAAGGGTCAGTAGTTCTGAAAGTAAGAGGTTGTATGCATACATACGCCCATGTTGTGAAATACACTGACTATGGTCCAAACACTTAAAAGACACACCCTATCCCCTCAGCCCTCAAATTAAGTGGACACTTCTGATGACGTATCATGACGTCTGACGAGTGAACACTTGCAGGGCAAGGGGCGAGGGAGGAAGGAGTGATTTTTAAATGGACAAATACTTGCCCGGAAATTGGTCACTCCTTCATTCATGATTATGTTTTCAGCCAACGCTAGCTTGTTTGTGCTTTATCTGCGCTACAGTCAATTATGATTGCATATTTATTTACATTAACTATATAATTATTAATATACGCCTACTGTATGATAGCTAGCAAATTAATGAGCTAACTAAGGTTAGCCTGCATAGCTGGAACTTCTGAAGGAAAATATTTTATTTCAACATTTTCCAAAAACGAACCAAACAAAAACATAATTACTTTTACGAGACGTGTTTGTGCCGCCATGTGCATTAGTAGCACACATTCTAACTTATTTGCTTTCGTTTTTACTTATACTCCATTGATGTTGTTTTTACGTTTTCGCAGGCTTCTTAGCGGATATACAATTGTCGCGAATTGAATTATGGGGAGTTTCAGGCCCCTGAGGGAAAATAATTGTACACTTGCAAACTCGACTAAAAACGAGGACTGAGGGGCTTACGTTGCAAACTTCCCTTGCTTAGCTAATCATTTTGACCGCCCGCCAAGATAGCGACTGGGAGAAAGCAATTAGCTTCCAACGCAACTGCATTCTGACGAGACATTGGGCTGATATAGAGATCCAGTTGTGAGAAGTTCCATTGCCTGGCGTCCTTGATCAAACATAACTAAAGTTTTCACTCGCTATCAAATAAACATCTGAATCAAACTTTTGTCGCAATCACACCACATTCCTGCTTTGTAGACAGTGGGCTGCCATTAGACCACGCACTTCGTGCAAAACTACATACCACGTAATCTACCACTGTCTACACAGCAGGAATGTGGTGCGATACAAACTTCTGACTTTAAAATGTCAGCATTCAAAAAGAAAAAGCATTTTATCGGGCTTTTTGTCTTAATCAGTAAAGCACAGTTGGTTGGATTCTACTTCGCCAGCTAAACTCGACTAAACTCAACTCCACGGTTTACGATGGAGTTGAACATTGACTAGTGTGGGTGGACTGGAGCTCCGACGTCACATAAAAGGAATAACTAGGTGAACAATGTCTCAGAACAACGTCAGGGAACAGTGTAATTGTGGGCTATTCTTTGGGTGCTGAAATCAGTAGTTTAAAAAATAGAAACTTAATTTTATGTGACGTCGGTACTCCAGTCAGACCACACTAGTCGCCGCTCAACTCCATCGTAAATCGTTTAATCGGCCAGGTTCTACGAGGCTGAGATACAACCTCCCCATTGAGTTGCCAAAAGTGAACTGTCGAGTAGGGCTGGGCGATATATCAAATTCATTTGATTAATTAAAATGTTTTGCTGCAATATTCCAAATGCCTGTATTGCAAGAATACATTTTTTTGTTTGTTTTGTTTTGTGAGTGTTTATGTCCACTTGACGTGGTCTTTTTGGTCGTGTATCCTTTGCACCCTCTGTGCTTTGTCAGAGATTATGGTATATAATGTGTGCATCTCCTACTTGCACACACACACACACACACACACACACACACACCAAGTCCGTCCCTTCACTGATGATGACATATTTAGCGGGGCATTGGTAAACACTGACAAACAAAGGGAAAACAATTCACACAATTACACAATGAATGCGCTTCAACTGGCGGGATTGCACGTCCTCACCATACAACGACATATCCATAATCTCTAGGAACAATATTTACCTTGCGTTGGGTTAAATATGTCCCTCGCTATCAAATAAACGTCTGAATCAAACATTTATCACAATCACACCACATTCCTGCTTTGTAGACAGTTTGCTGCGATAGATCATGCACTTCGTGCAAGACTACCTACCACATAATCTACCACTGTCTACACAGCAGGAATGTGGTGCGATTGGGATACAAGTTTGGATCTTTGTATTAGGCCAATGTCATATCAGAATCCAGTTGTGGTCGAAGCCAGAACGCAATTTGCATAACCACTCCATTCTGTAGCCTACCCTGAAGACTAGAGAATGCTATATGCATATTTTCTCACCTGATGTTAGTAAAAACCACTTGCATGTCTTAACTGCCAGAAAATATCAGTTTGTTCTGTATATAGTGGGATTTTCTATAATGACTCACATAACCATTGGCCATGCTTCAGGAAATCTTCCAGTGGGATTAATAACTTTTGAAGTGTTTATCTTTATTAACTCACATTGAGAAATCTGTGCCATTCTCCATGTGTACACTATTCTCCATCTTATATCGTTACTGGTATCCTAGCATCACTCCTTGGCACCAGCCAACCCACAGTACCAGTATCAGTGCTTTTAGTTTCGGTGAAACTAAGATGCCAGTTTTTTTAATCATTATGATCAGTTTTCAGACAGTGAATGGAAAATGTATTAGATATTTAATTACTACAATGACACATTGCCAATGGCTTTACAAGCGTCTTTCTCTGCTGGAGGAAGCACCCAACTGGGCACAGACAGTTCAACGTAATTTCATTGAGCTAGTGTGTGACCAGTGGGACATCACTTTAATTTGGTTGATTTATCTCTATAATTCATTCCATTTCCCTGATGAGTATTTTCACTCTGTAGTCTACTGTATGTAACATGCATTGTCAATTCATGTACTGACATTTTTCATTCTCTCTCTCTCCAAACCCCCCCCCCCCCCCCCCCTCTCTCTCTCTTTGTGCAGGTATGAATGCTGCTGTCCGGGCTGTGGTCCGCATGGGGATTTATGTGGGAGCTAAAGTCTACTTCATCCATGAGGTGAGATCATGACAGACACTACTTGGAGGCTTGTACTGTTCTACCACAGACACTGAGACAAATCAACACTCTGTGCTCAGGGGGGAAAGCTTTTCTTCCAACACAGCTGTAGGGCTCTGATAAACAAAATGTGTCGTGTAATTTGTGGGTCATAAAAATAAGAAGTAAGGTTATTTAACATTTTGCCATGTCATGGGGTCTGTCCTAAATGGCACTATATTCCCTATATAGTGCAATACCTTTAACCAGGGCCTATAGGGTTTCCTATTTAGTGCCCTACTTTTGATCGTGGCCTATCGGGTTCTGGCCAAAAGTAGTGCGCAGATTCCTATGGACCCTGGTCAAAAGTAGTGCACTATACTGTACTGTATATGGGAATATGGTGCCATTTGGGATGCTGGCACTGAATGTAAGAGGCTTACAGTACTTTAACGTGTTGTTATCTATCTGACTCAATGGAGGACGGAGGATACCTTGAGTTGTCTATGTAGGCCAGTAGTGACAGTATCTACGATAATCTGTTGTCTACTTTTTCTACAGGCAGTAGTTAGCATGACTTAGCATCGTCATCTCAAAGTGAATGTCAATATCCCTGATCCCTGATGTTAACAAAGCTGCATTGTAGAGTCAATGACTGTTACTATGTAACAACATTGTAATTGGTGAAGATGCTCATATTAATATTAGGAAATATAGGCCTATGTTAATGTTTCTTTTCACCATGCAGGGTTACCAGGGTATGGTAGACGGTGGAGATAACATTGAAGAGGCGTCATGGGAAAGTGTCTCCAGCATGTTACAAGTGGTAAGGAGGGCAGTGACCTGACTACTGTGTGTATTTGTGCCTTTAGGCAAACTACTATGGATTTCTTTAGCATTCCCTTAGGCTATGTACAGTATACAATGCTAGGAATATGAGCTGAAAGTCATTCCGCTAAAAAATTAACAATAGACTTTCAGCACGCTTATAGGGCATTCAACATGTACGGCACTTACACAAATTACTGATGATTGGCTGAGAGAAATGTATAATAAGAAGATTGTGGGAGCTGTTTTGTTAGAATTCATTGCAGCTTTTGACATTATCGATCATAATCTGCTGCTGGAAGAATGTATGAGTTATGGCTTTACATCCCATGCTATATTGTGGGTCGAGAGTTACCTGTCTAACAGAACACAGAGGGTGTTCTTTAATGGAAGCCTCTCCAACATAATCCAGGTAGAATCAGGAATTCCTCCTGAGAAGCGGTCTAGGCCGCTTACTTTTTAAAATCACTGGCACTGAGTAAAGCCTGTGTGTCTATGTAACAAAGAGCTGCAGTCAGTTTCAGAATGGGTGGCAAGAAATAAGATGGTCCTAAATATTAAAAAAACTTAAAGCATTGGATTTGGGACAAATCATTCACAAAACCCTAAACCTCAACTAAATATTGTATTGAATAATGTGGAAATTGAGCAAGTTGAGGAGACTAAACTGCTTGGTGTAACCCTGGATTGTAAACTGCCATGGTCAAAACATATTGATGCAATGGTAGCTAAGATGGAGAGAGGTCTGTCCGTAGTAACACGCTGCTCTGCCTTCTTAACAATGCTACCAACAAAACAAAGACAGGCCCTAGTTTTGTCGCACCCGGACTACTGTCCAGTCATATGGTCAAGTGCCACAAAGAGGGACATATGCAAATGACAGTAGAACCAGAACAGAGCAGCTGGTCCTTAGATGTACACGTAGAGCCAGCATTGATAATATCCATATCAATCTCTCCTGGCTCAGGGTGGCGGAGAGATTGACTGCATTACTGCTTGTATTTGTGAGCGGTATTGCCATGTTGAAATCACTGAGCTGTCTGTTTAAGCGTCTAGTATACAGCTCAGACATGTTTTATTGTATGATTAGCTGCTGGCAAAATGGTATACATATATTTGTGGTCCCAGGCTTCTAATTTACAAATGGCATGTGACAGATCACACCACACAACACCAAAAAAATGATATGAGAGGTTGAATTAATGAGGCATATCAATGAATGCAGCGGTGCTCAATTGTGTCAGATTGTGTCATTCATTGGTTTGGTCTAGAGCTGTTGTGTTCCATCCATCCAACCTTCATTGGCCCATCCATCCATCCATCCATCCATCCATCCATCCATCCATCCATCCATCCATCCATCCATCCATCCATCCATCCATCCATCCATCCATCCATCCATCCATCCACATTTATCCATCTATCCTTCCAACATTCATTCAATCATCCATCCATTCATCCCTCTATATATCCTTCACCCATTAATCCAATCTTCATTCATCTATCTATCCAACCTCAACCTATCCATCCATCAATTAAATTGTCATCAATCCATCAATCCATCTTTCCAAGTGTCATTCATTTGAATTCTTAGCTGTTGTATTTTCCTGTCAGGGTGGCACAGTCATTGGCAGTGCCCGCTGCAAGGAGTTCCGCAGCCACGAGGGGCGTCTAAAGGCTGCCCACCACTTGGTTCAGCATGGCATCACCAACTTGTGTGTGATCGGAGGGGACGGTAGCCTCACGGGGGCCAACCTCTTCAGAGAGGAGTGGAGCGGACTACTGGAGGAACTCGTCCAACAGAGTAACTGAATGTTGTAGTCAATGTAGTGGACCAAATGTTCACAGTAATCTACTCAATCACTAAATTATATAACTAATTTCCTACGCAAATTTCAAAAAATGTATTTATAGTAAAACATTTATTACTAGGTATTAGCAAGGCCTGTATACAGCCATTCCACCTATGAGTGTACATTACTCAGTAGTAAAGCCAGTGGGTTCATATTGCAGTGTCTTGTGTATCCTGTTCAAAGGTCTGATTGACGAGAAGGCTGCCCAGAACAACTCAGAGCTGCACATCGTGGGAATGGTGGGCTCCATCGACAACGACTTCTGTGGCACTGACATGACCATTGGGACAGACTCTGCCCTGCACAGAATCATAGAGGTGGTGGATGCCATCATGACTACTGCACAGAGGTACTGACAGAAACAGTATAGTATTTGTGTCCCAAATGTGTCCCCTATTCCCTATATAGTACACTACTTATTTGGGAAGCATCCAGTGAAGTTAATAAATGGTACACATTGCAGCTCAGTGGTATTGTTTGTACACACTCAACATTTACATAAACTTCCTTTCTCTCAGCCACCAGAGGACGTTTGTGCTGGAGGTCATGGGAAGGCATTGTGGGTATGGAATGACATTTCTTTGCTGCTCTAATTTCCTGCTTTATTATTGTGTAATTCCTTGCTGTATATTTAGTTATGGGCTCTCAGCAGGCTTGCTTTGAAATTGTTTGTTCATAATACAAATGGGTTTGTATTTGCATGTAGTTATATTTAATTATATTGTAATGTGTGTGTGTGTGTGTTCGGTGTGTATGCGTGTGTAGGTACCTGGCTCTAGTCAGTGCTCTGGCTTGTGGGGCCGACTGGGTCCTGATCCCTGAGATGCCCCCTGAGGACGGGTGGGAGGAACGGATGTGTCACAAACTGTCTGAGGTAACACACACACACACACACACACACACACACACACACACACACACACACACACACACACACACACACACACACACACACACACACACACACACACACACACACACACACACACACACACGCCATCTGACACCTGCAGATGTAACTATACATACATTTTAATCTATGCCTTACATTGGATGGGATGTACTGCTTAGTGATCACAATTGTTGTATTTTATTGTATTCCCTTCAACCATAGCAAAAGAAAGTGTTCATTCCTGCAGTGTGTTTCTTATTGCCCAGAGCCGATCCAGGGGTTCAAGGCTGAATATAATCATAGTCGCTGAAGGAGCCATTGACAGACACGGAAAGGCTATTACTGTTGATAATGTCAAGGATGTGAGTACCTGAATAAACAGCGAAGGGGAAACCAAAAGCAGGTCCTACAGATGCGCGAATAGCTCCATGCTTTACAGATGAAAGGAATCTGTAAAGTGAAAGATAGAGACAGAAAGAAGAGTTAGTAGACTGATCTGTTCTTTCTCATTCTAAGGTTTGGCATGCAGCTGTTTCAGCATAAACCGGGTCCAGCTTTTGAAAAGCCAAATGCAAAACTTTTCTGTCATGTACTGTATATCTGTGCTTTGTTTGTGTTTCTATAGAACCGTGCAGATAAGAAACGGCTCAATGTCATTATTGTAGCTGAGGGGGCAATAGATTGCCACAACAAGCCTATCACTACAAACCATATTAAGGAAGTAAGTACTATGAGAAGACTAGCCCAGCCCAGTTGTCCTGTTCTGGTACAGAACTCCTCTGCAGACCTGAGTTCAAATCCTATTTAAAATCTTTCAAATACTTTGAATGTTTGCTGGAGTGGCAGATGGGTGGGGTTTGCAGTTTTGCGACTATTCTATTGGTACCAAGCGCCAGCCAAGCTCAATCAAGCCCAACTTAAGTATTTTAAATGATTTCAAATAGTTTTTGAAGCCAGGTCTGGTACAGTAATCCTTTGTGCTGTGGTACCTTCTCGTTGGACATTGTCATCTCTCCCTCTCTTTCCCATCTTTTCTTGGACCTTTCTTAGTGATGTGAATTACTGTGAATTATACTCCTTCCTGTTTGTGCATTGCCACCATGTTCTTCGTCAGCATACCTAAGTACCTGGTAAGCATAGAATTGCACATAGGACTTATAGGATCTCTGTGCTGGTAAGAGTCTTATACAGTACATTTTACCTGGGAGAACAGAAGAAGAAGGTTTGAGTCCAAAGTGGCACAATATTCCCTATATAGTGCACTACTTTTGACCAGGGCCCATTGGAGGCTCACTTCCTGTGTACATGACAGGAACTGTTTTGCATGGTGTACAGTGCTTTCCCCTTCTGTCTTTCTTCCTAAGAAATAGCATGCCATTTTCCTTCTTTCTGCCATGCATAGTGTATCATGTAACATAACACAAATATCAATTTGCCATTTTCCTTCTAACTTCCATGCATATTGTATCATGTAACATAACTCAAATAGTCAATTGTTATGTCCCAATTGGCACATTAATCTTTATATAATGTATTACTTTAGACTAGAGCTGTCTGGTCAAAAGGAGTGCATTATATAGGGAATAGGGTGCCATTTGGGATGTAACAAGTGTTATTTAAGGACTCTCTTACTTTGAGGAAACTTACATTACTCAATACCGGATCTTCCTCTCCTACTGTAGCTGGTTGTTAGCTGTCTGGGGTTTGACACCCGAGTCACCATCCTGGGTCACGTCCAGAGAGGAGGAACCCCCTCTGCCTTCGACAGGATCTTAGTAAGTTTTACATCCACATACCAATTTTACATAATTAAAAGGCACTTACAGACTCAGGATTGAGTCTGTAAGTGCCCTATATAGTGCACTACTTTTCAGTTGGAGTCACAGCCATTTGTGCTGCTGCTTGTCCAATAGCTGAATAATATCCCTGGTTTGTTTGTTTTGGCTAGTGACCATGAGGCAGCCAACGTTTCATAGTGGTCAGCATCATTTAAAGAGCATGTCATTTCATACTACTAACCAATTTCTAACTTGACCTTGAAGTTACTGTAATTTCCCAGTGTCCCAAGTCACTATTAAAATACAGTGTAAACTTTGACCTGTCTGTCCAGGCCAGTCGTATGGGAGTGGAGGCAGTCCTGGCCCTGCTGGAGGCGTCAGACAGTACCCCGGCCTGTGTGGTATCTCTGTGTGGGAACCAGGCTGTCCGTCTGCCCCTCATGGAGTGTGTTCAGATGGTAAGTACTGTTGGCCTGCCACTTACACTGTGTGTTCAAGATTGCTTTACTCAACAGTAAATGAAGCACACATATGGAGTGATAACCTACCCCCTTTTAAAGGTGTGTTTTCATGATGTACACCCCCATTCACAATATGCATCAAGTACTTCTACCTACAGTATACATTATAGAAATATTATGAATAAAGACAATTGGTAGGTTGTTGATTATAGACAATTGACCATTCGTAATTATTTTCTCAATAGACACAAGACGTCCAGAAAGCCATGGACGAGAAGAATTTTGAGGAAGCCGTGCGACTGCGTGGCAGGTACATTATCTGACTCAGTGTGTATAGTAAATGTATTTGGTAAAATCTCTGTATTTTTATTTTACTATGCAAGTCAGTTAAGAACAAATTCTTATTTGACGGCCTCGGAACAGTGGGTTAACTGCCTTGTTCAGGAGCAGAACGACCGATTTTAACCTTGTCAGCTCAGGGATTTGATCCAGCAACCTTTCGGTAATGGGCCCGGTAATCTGTCACCCCACAATTGGGAAGCTGTATATTTCTATTTGTCCATCAGTCTAGCGGGATCATTACAGCTTAATTGAATTGTGATTGATTTTCCACTGGCCTTTTAGAGCTTATGTAACTCAGTAATGGAAGCTTCTGGACAATGGTAGACGGATGAATAACAGTATGTTTCATATTTTTACAGGAGTTTCGAGAATAACCTGAACACCTACAAACTCCTCTCTTACCATAAAGCAGTCTCTGAACTCCCAATTGTAAGTAACCTCAGATAACCCAAGATAAAATGAATATTGTACATTCACAAAGTAACTGTGACATTCATATTTATTTCCTCCTAGCGTTTGTGTCTTTCCAGCATTTCTCAGATTTGCGCGTTAGGATCAGGTACTTCCGGTTGAGGTGCATTGTGGGTCATACTGAAGTCTTTTTGTGACACTAACAGTATTTGTTGAATTGTTTCTGTCTTGAGGGGATAGGAGGAGGATGAGCCCCCATATAATGCATGTACTATACTGTAGCCTACTATACTGTAACAGCCTATTATACTATAACAGCCTACTATACTATAACAGCCTATTGTACTATAACAGCCTAGTATACTATAACAGCCTAGTATACTATAACAGCCTATTATACTATAACAGCCTACTATACTATAATAGCCTACTATACTGTAGCCTACTATACAATAACAGCCTACTATACTGTAGCCTACTATACTATAACAGCCTACTATACTATAACAGCCTACTATACTGTAGCCTACTATACTATAACAGCCTACTATACTGTAGCCTACTATACTATAACAGCCTATTATACTATAACAGCCTACTATACTATAACAGCCTACTATACTGTAGCCTACTATACTATAACAGCCTATTATACTATAACAGCCTACTATACTATAATAGCCTACTATACTGTAGCCTACTATACTATAACAGCCTACTATACTGTAGTCTACTATACTATAACAGCCTACTATACTGTAGCCTACTATACTATAACAGCCTACTATACTATAATAGCCTACTATACTGTATCCTACTATACAATAACAGCCTACTATACTGTAGCCTACTATACTATAACAGCCTATTATACTATAACAGCCTACTATACTATAATAGCCTACTATACTGTAGCCTACTATACTATAACAGCCTACTATACTGTAGTCTACTATACTATAACAGCCTACTATACTGTAGCCTACTATACTATAACAGCCTACTATACTATAACAGCCTACTATACTATAATAGCCTACTATACTGTATCCTACTATACAATAACAGCCTACTATACTGTAGCCTACTATACTATAACAGCCTATTATACTATAACAGCCTACTATACTATAATAGCCTACTATACTATATCCTACTATACAATAACAGCCTACTATACTATAACAGCCTATTATACTATAACAGCCTATTATACTATAAGAGCCTACTATACTATAATAGCCTACTATACTGTATCCTACTATACAATAACAGCCTACTATACTGTAGCCTACTATACTATAACAGCCTACTATACTATAACAGCCTATTATTCTATAACAGCCTACTATACTGTAGCCTATTACTGTGGATATAGATACTTTTGTGCCCGTTTCCTCCAGCATCTTTACAAGGTCCTTTGCTGTTGTTCTGGGATTGATTTGTACCTTTCGCACCAAATCTCTAGGAGACAGAATGCGTCTCCTTCCTGAGCGGTATGAGTGGTCCCATGGTGTTTATACTTGCGTACTATAGTTTTTACAGATGAACCTGGTGCCTTCAGGCATTTGGAAATTGCTCCCAAGGATGAACCAGACTTGTGGAGGTCTACAATTGTTTTCTGATGTCTTGGCTGATTTCTTTTGATTTTCCCATGGTATAGAGCAAAGAGGCACTGAGTTTGAAGGTAGGCCTTGAAATACATCCACAGGTACACCTCCAATTGACTCAAATTATGTAAATTAGCCTATAAGAAGCTTTTAAAGCCATGACATCATTTTCTGGAATTTTCCAAGCTGTTTAAAAGCACAGTCAACTTAGTGTGTAAACTTCTGACCCACTGGAATTGTGGTATAGTGAATTATAAGTGAAATAATCTGTCTGTAAGCAATTGTTGGAAGAATTACTTATGTCATGCACAAAGTAGATGTCCAAACCGACTTGCCAAAACTATAGTTTGTTAACATGAAATCTGTGGAGTGGTTCAAAAAGGAGTCTTAATGACTTCAACCTAAGTGTATGTAAACTTTCGACTTCAACTGTAGATATTCCATAAAAAATCTGACGTTTCCAACTACAATAGTCATTTACAATATTAACAATGTCTACACTGTATTTCTGATCAATTTTATGTTATTTTAATGGACAAAAAGTTAGCTTTTCTTTCAAAAACAAGGAAATTGTTTTGACAAACTTTTGAACGGTAGTGTATGTTGATTTGTTTAACACTTTTTTTGGTTACTACATGATTCCATATGTGTTATTTCATAGTTTTGATGTCTTCACTATTATTCAAAAATGTAGAAAAATAATAAATAACAATTCTTGAGTAGGTGTGTCCAAACGTTTGACTGGTACTGTATGCATTTTTCCCTGTTATTGTGAACTGTAGGCTATAACAAGTTAAACCTTTTAATTGAAGGCCTATCACAAACCTATTTTTTGAGGCAATTCTGGTAGGCTAAGTAAAGCATGTTGTTCATAAACCAACCTGTTATCTCTGAAGTATTTATCGTACTTTAACTGTACGTTTAGGCTACTGTTAAAGTGCTCATATAGGCTACTTCTCTGCCTGAGCGTGAGATAACTAGTCCTACCTGTAAGTGTGGTCAAAGCAATTCCCTTATGATATCACGTTACCTCCCTACATCGATTATATTGATGGAAAACCATTGTTTACCTCTTTTGTCTCACACATTTAATTCAACATTTAAATGTAGCTCACAATCAAGGACAGCTGTGTATTCCCTCCAGCAGTGGTGAAGTGTAGGCCTATGACTACGTAGTCTTGTTACAATGTCCTACTGGACTCTGTGCCAGT
This sequence comes from Thymallus thymallus, assembly GCA_023634145.1. NCBI lineage: Eukaryota > Metazoa > Chordata > Actinopteri > Salmoniformes > Salmonidae > Thymallus > Thymallus thymallus. Next base: position 18,497,645 of record CM042382.1, on the reverse strand, counting down.
CTCTACTAACCATTTACTGCAGTGGGCTAAATCAGGGTTTCCTAAACAAATCTAATAAGTAAAAGTATACATCTCACACACATGGCTATGGGCTTAAAAAAAGAAAACACCTGTACCCTGTCAGATATAGTTGAAATGTATTCAATTTTGAGTTTGAATCCCAATATTACATCAGAAAAGACAGACATATAATAAAACTGTTTGACATAGAAACACTGTATTTTCCATTATAGTCCATTCTCCTTTCTCTTGTTTATATTATTGCTATATTCCCACTGATATTCCTTTATGTAATTAAGCTTTGACGTGTATTTCTCTGTCTTTATAACAATAATAATAATATTCCATTGGTGGAACGCTTTTCCCACGCTCAATGCACATGTGAAAATACCTTTTAGAGTAGCCTATGTATTTCATATCTATAGTCCTTCAAAATAGAAACGACATATCCTAATGTTAGAAAGTAGAATATAAACTAGATATAGGCTACTGTGGGTGGGGTCACAGTAATTCAAAGAATAGTGATAAAGAATAGTGATAAAATAAACAAAAAATTATAGGCAGAGCATGCCCAGAGCTTGTGGCCGAGCAGGACAATTTTTTTATCTGCTTGAATTACGCTCTGCTCCTCACTCCACACTCACCCACTTACATGTTCTGGCATTAAAAAGCAGCTCTGCTTTAGGCTATCAAAGAACTGTCAATGAATAATAATAATATCAATGGATGGAATCAGTGAATGAATGTTTGCTACAACCATTACACAAGCTGTACAACAAATTAGGCCTAATTAGACAAAATAATAATTTAGTCGGTCAAACAAGATAAGTCGTTCAAACAACTTAGTATCTTGTTTGAACGACTTAGTATCTAATTTGAACAACTTAGTAAAAAAAACCACAGCTAAGTCATTCAAACTAGATACTAAGTCATTCAGGACTTTCGTGTAACGTAGTAGTTACTGTGTTCATTAACTTGTTGAATGTAAGGGATTACCACGCCTATGAGGTCCCTCATTATACGTGGGGTCTATCTGTCCATGATCTTACTGTGATCATGTGATTGACAGCTAAAGGATTTTCCTAAGCGCAGAACCAGTGGTCTGTGTGAATGAAGTACAACAATAGCCTATAAAGATGCAGCATCTTGGAGCCATAGCATGAGGCCTTGCTCAGAGACAACAGCACTGCCAAGCCTTTACAGCATTTCTCCTCAACATCAAACACTATGTGCTCCTATATTGTACACAGAGGGATTTTCAGTTGATATGTGTGTGAACAGGTTTGAGTTGGGGCCAATTCTATTTCAAGAATCGAAAGTGTCATTTCTTCTCCAATAAGTGTTTTGACATGAACTGAAACAGAATTGACGCCATCCTTGCTGTCTATAAGTGTGTGTCTGTGCATGTGCGGGTGTGTGTGCTCGTGTGTGTGTGTATTTCTAAATGTATGTGTCTGTGTGACCGCTGTGCTGTGCTGTTGATCCTCAGAGCTCCTTCAACGTGGCTGTGCTGAACGTGGGCGCCCCCGCGGCGGGCATGAACGCAGCTGTCCGCTCGGCCGTCAGGGTGGGCATCACCGAGGGGCACAAGATGTTTGCTGTTAATGACGGCTTGGAGGGATTTATCAAGGGACAGGTACTGGGGTTAAGACATAAATCTCTTTTCTTTTTTTTTACCTTGTTGTAATTTCATTCTTGCCCAATGAGGATTATTGGCCCTTATCAAGCCCCTATGACACCTACTTCCTGTTATTTTTAGTAGCGTATCACTGCCACATGATCAACAGGTCAACGTGATAAGACAAACACATTTTGACAGTATTTGTCCCCTAATATTGTTTACACCATAGAAATAGTTATGTTGTTTACACCATATCTTGAAAATCATTAGCACAGCCAGAATACTTCCACATATTTGATCAAAAGATAGCAGACAGTGTTCGCTGTGATGAAAACATGACAGCGAAAACAGGTGAAATGCTTACAAGCCCTTAACCAACAATGTTTTAAGAAAAATAATTATTAAATAATTAATAAGTAAAACATTTAAATAGAAAAGTCAAAAATAATTAATGAGCTGCAGTAAAATAACAGTAGCGAGGCTAAGGGGTACCGATACAGAGTCAATGTGCGGGGGCACCGGTTAGTCGAGGTAATTTAGGTAATATGTACATGTAGGTAGAGGTAGAGACTATGCATAGATAATAAACAAGGGGGGGGGGGGACAATGCTAATAGTCCGGGTAGCCATTTGATTAGCTGTTCAGGAGTCTTATGGCTTGGGGGTAGAAGCTGTTAAGAAGCCTTTTGGACCTAGACTTGGCACTCCGGTATCACTTGCCGTGCGGTAGCAGAGAGAGCAGTCTATGACTAGGGTGACTGGAGTCTTTGGCAATCTTTAGGGCCTTCCTGAAATCGCCAGGTATAGAGGTCCTGGATGGCAGGAATCTTGGCCCCAGTGATGTACTGGGCCGTACGCACTACCATCTGTAGTGCCTTGCAGTCGGAGGCTGAGCAGTTTCCATACCAGGCGGTGATGCAACCAGTCAGGATGCTCTCAATGGTGCAGCTGTAGAACTTTTTGAGGATCTGAGGACCCATGCCAAATCTTTTCAGTTCTGTTGTATTCGGAGCATGTGACAAATACAATTTGATTTGATTTGAAGGTTATAGTGACCTTGTTGACTGCCTCTTCAGAGTAGAACAGCAGCTGGCTACTGTAATACACTTTTCAAACCAAGACGTTTTGCCGCCAACTTTAGCATGCCACCAACTTTTCTCCAACTTTTCTTTATATCTGGAAGGTGTTACCGGCAACAAAGCCTGTACTTTTATTTCCGCCGACCGACCTAGTCATGATTGCGGTATTATGATTAAAAGTCCCGCCAACCCCTCTGTATAAATGTCCCACTTTCATCTTACCTGCTTTGGCATGCATTATATCATAAACATTCTATTGTTGTTCTCTGACATAAAACTCCTCCTTGTCATTATGAAAAAGTATAAACACAAAAAATACTGTCTGCATGACATCGCAGCAGCCTGCTCCAAATAGCAACGTCACCTTCTCTATTTTTTTGCACCAAAAAACGTATTGGTTTAAACGTTTATTTTGGATATGTAGCTGTTAAATCTAGCAAGCCAGGCAACTAAAAGCAAACTTTCTAGACAATGTTTTGGTTTGTTGCTAACATTAGCTTGTTAGCTAGCTGGCTAGCCAGCTGATATAATTACCAGAACATATTTGACAATGTTTTAACTGTAGTCAACTTTATTCACCATAACAGGAAAATTAACACATTACAAGGTAATTATTTCCAAGTATGTTGAGCCGCTAACTTACTGTTGTGAATGTGAAGAAATAGAACAACTTGCTGCTGTCACTGATGTTACCATGACAACTGTTGCAACAACAGGGCCTAGGAGCTAAGGTCAAAGTTAAATGTCTCTTGCTCTTTGCCGGCTAAAGCAATGGAGGTATAAAAGGTGAATGCCGTCAAGAAATAGGTAGAAATAGGGCTGTTTGAAATAGGATCATATAAACATTGCCCAATTATTTTTTACAGGCAACATACCGTGAATCCTAGGTGAAAGCAGTATAAGTCACCTTTACCCCTGTGCCTGTGACGCTGGCACTGACAGTGTTTTACAAATAAAACTTGTGTGCGGAGATAAACAGCTTACAGTAAGCCATTTACTCTCACCCCCACCCCTTCTCCCTTATGCAGGTCTCTCTCTCACCCCCACTCTCATCCCCAGTTCCCAGGCCTCTCACCCAGTTCCCAGGCCTCTGACCCCCACTCTCTTAGCCTCACCCCCACTCCCTCTCTGTCACTCTCTCACCCAAGCCTCTCGCCCTCACACAGGCCTCACAACACTGCCTGGGCAAGTCCTTGATTCGTGGCCCTAGGCACTCAACTGGAGGAAAGCATGAAGGCAGGGATAAGTGATTGAAAAGCATTGGCTGCTCATCCAGACATTGTCTAATGCTATTGTACCTCGGCCAATACTGGGGGAGGAGTGAGATGTGGGTAGAGTGCTGTTGGTAGATTATAGCCTGTGTGCTACAGTACAAACAAGCCGTCAGCTCAGTGTTCAATACCATAGTGCCCTCAAACCCCTCAAAGCTCATCACTAGGCTAAGGACTCTGGGACTAAACACCTCCCTCTACAACTGGATCCTGGACTACCTGACGGGCCGCCCCAGGTGGTAAGGGTAGGCAACAACACATCTGCCAAGCTGATCCTCAACACAGGGGCCCCTCAGGGGTGCGTGCTCAGTCCCCTCCTGTACTCCCTGTTCACCCTTGACTGCATAGCCAGGCACGACTCCAACACCCTCATTAAGTTTGCAGACGACACAACAGTGGTAGGCCTGATCACCGACAACGATGAGACAGCCTATAGGGAGAAGGTCAGAGACCTGGCAGTGTGGTGCCAGGACAACAACCTCTCCCTCCACGTGAGCAAGACAAAGGAGCTGATCGTGGTCTACAGGAAAAGGAGGGCTGAACCCGCCCCCGTTCACATCAACGGGGCTGTAGTGGAGTGAGCTTCAAGTTCCTTGGTGTCCACATTACTTAACAAACTTTCATGTTACAAACACACCAAGACAGTTGTAAAGAGGGTACGACAATGCCTATTCCCCCTCAGGAGACTGAAAAGATTTGGCATGGGTCCCCACATCCTCAAATAGTTCTACATCTGCACCATAGAGAGTATCCTGACTGGTTGCATCACCGCTTGGTGTGGCAACTGCTTGGCATCCAACCGCAAGGCGCTACAGAGGGTAGTGTGTACAGACCAGTACATCACTGGGGCCGAGCTTCCTGCCATCCAGGACCTCTATACAGGCGGTGTCAGAGGAAGGTCCTAAAATTTGTCAAAGACTCCAGCCACCCTAGTCATAGACTGTTCTCTCTGCTACCGCACGGCAAGAGGTACCGGAGCGCCAAGTCTAGGTCCAAAAGACTTCTTAAAATCTTCTACCCCCAAGACTGCTAAACAGTTAATCAAATGGCTACCCAGACTATTTGCATTGTGTCCCCCCCCATCCCCTCTTTTACGCTGCTGCTACTCTCTGTTTATTATCTATGCATAGTCACTTTACCCCTACCTACATGTACATATTACCTCAAATACCTCGACTAATCTGTAGCCCCGCACATTGACACGGTACCGGTACTCCCTGTATATAGACTCTATATTGTACATTTATTTTGTAAAAATGTTTTTCACTTTACTTTACTTTATTTATTTATTTTATTTTGCAAATATTTTCATACTTACTTTAAAAACAACTCTGGTTAAGGGCTTGTACGTAAGCATTACACCTGTTGTATTTGATTTTGTCATACAAAGCAGGATAGATGTTATAGGCCTATATCATTGATTGCAAATCTTATGTGCGTTATTGCTTTTTAGAATGTAATTAATTTATTTAGCATAAATGTATGCTAATGTTTTGTGTCCCCTTGAAATAAACATAATGAATGATGATGTAAGCATTTAGCAGAGCTTTTGGAGACTACTCAGAACACATTTGAAACCTCAATCTCAAACCCAGTTTTGTTGTTTTTGTCTCCACACAGATAAAGGAGATTCAATGGGGAGATGTAGCAGGTTGGACCGGCCAAGGGGGGTCCATACTGGGAACAAAGAGGTAGGCTAATGTTTATGTCTGTGGAAACCAAATGGCAACCTATTCCCTATATAGTGCACCACTCTTGAAGAGGGCCCATAGGGTGCCATTTGGGACGCACACCAAGTGTTTCAAAACATGAAAAAAAATCAACACTGACTTACTGTAGTGTGTAGATGATTATTGGATTTTCATTTCCGATTTCAGAACCCTTCCAGCAAAGCATCTTGATAAGATTGCTGAACAAATCAGGATACATAACATCAATGCTTTGCTTGTTATCGGTGGATTTGAGGTATGTACAGCACATCACAGCATCAAATGCATTTTACATACACAGTTTAATGTTATTACATAACAACATTATGCAATACCATAATTGTATATTGTACTTTTTCTACATTTGAAAAGTTATTAACATTAAGGGTGTGAGTAAAATTTGAATCTATGAGTGATACTGAAACTATACTCTCGTCTCATGCTTCTTTATATATTTTTCTTAAGTTTTTCATGCTGTTATATTAATTCATTTCACAATCTAAAGTCTAAATATTCTCCATTATTTCCTCCTATAATAATTAAGAACATATTTCTGTATATTTAAAGCACCCCCTTCAGGCTCTCTCCTCCCTGTGTGTCCCTCCCCATCTTTGTGTGTTACTGTGTGGTGCTTCCTGTCTGTGTCACACTGTCCATTGTGATAGGCCTGGCTCCCTCACCCTGGCTCCGCCCACCTTGTCTCATCTTTACTCATGGCTGTGTTCCAAATGGCACCCTTTTCTCTATACAGTGTGCTACTTTTGATTACCTTTGACCAGGGCCCAAAAAACCTCTGGGTCCTGGTCAAAAGTAGTGCACTATATAGGGAATAGAGTGCCATTTTGGGCAAACGCATTAACTCCTCGCTCTAAAGCCCTGGCTCTGGCTTTGCCCTGTACTGCACACCTTCCTGGGAGTCATGTAACTGTCTGCCGCCCGGGAGAAATATAATGAGTTCTGTGTCCCCATGGTTATAGTCCCTGCCGTGGTCTCCAACAATTGGCACAGACACAGCTTTAAATGCTATTACTGATGTAAGTGTGGCTGGGGGTCAGAGGTCGCGAGGTCAAATGTGTTTAGAACACCTACCAGCCAATCAGAATAAAGGACTTCTCTGATTGCAACTTAGGGCGTGGCGTGTACCAGCATCACAACAGGCTGAACATGACTGAGTGCAACCCAAAGGCACCATACTGATTTGTGTTGACCGTTGTGCGACTATATATTCTGAAGGGAAATAGTAAGGTAGAGTTTAAAAAGCCTTAGAAGGGAATAATAAACACAGTGCAATACCTAGATAAGGTATGATAACTCATCGTCTGATCAGCTGCAAACAATGTGTAAAGTAGAAACAGCAAGCAGTTACAAAACAATGTTTTCATTCATGCTCAACCCATGCAGAGAGGTACAGTAGTATATGATTAGGGGCCTGTTTCCCGGACACAGTTTAAGCCTTGTCGTAGACTAAAAAGCACTTTCAATGGAGATTCTTCATTGAATATGTTTTTTTTAGTCCAGAACTAGGCTTAATTTGTGTCCGGGAAACTGTCCCTATAAGGCTAGGTCTTTCAGTCTGAAGCTTCTGGTGTCTGTTGTTGTTGCTGGTAAATATCATAGTGGAGCTCTCAGTCAGATCCCAGGTAAGTGATAGATACTGGTATGAAGTGACGTCTTTGTGACGTCTTTGTTTTTGACCCTGCGGCTAGCGTTGTTCTGCCTGCAGCTGCACCTTTCTATGCTTGTTTACTGAGTTGACTGGTCCCTGGTCTGGTTTAGCACAACACTCCTATCCTGATAACTCTACAACACTCCTACCCTGATAACTCTACAACACTCCTACCCTGATAACTCTACAAAAATCCTATCCTGCTATCTCTACAACACTCCTTTATTTGTATTTTATTCAACCTTTATTTAACTAGGCAAGCCAGTTAAGAAGAAATTCTTATTTACAAGGATGGCCTACCAAAAGGCAAAAGGCCTCCTGCGGGGACGGTGGCTGGGATTAAAAATATTAATTAAATAAAAAAATATATAAGACAAAACACACATCACGACAAAAGAGACAACACAACACTACATAAAGAGAGACCTCAGACAACAACATAGCATGGCAGCAACACATGACAACACAGCATGGTAGCAACACAACATGACAACAACATGGTAGCAACACAACATGGCAGCAACACAACATGGTAGCAGCGCAAAACAGGGTACAAACATGATTAGGCACTGACAACAGCACAAAGGGCAAGAAGGTAGATACAACAATACATCACGCAAAGCAGCCACAACTGTCAGTAAGAGTGTCCATGATTGAGTCTTTGAATGAAGAGATTAAGATAAAACTGACCAGTTTGAGTGTTTGTTGCAGCTCATTCCAGTCGATAGCTGCAGCGAACTGAAAAGACGAGCGACCCAGGGATGTTTGTGCTTTGGGGACCTTTAACAGAATGTGACTGGAAGAACGGGTGTTGTATGTGGAGGATGAGGGCTGCAGTAGATATCTCAGATAGGGGGGAGTGAGGCCTAAGAGGGTTTTATAAATAAGCATCAACCAAGTGGGCCTTGCGACTGGTATACAGAGATGACCAGTTTACAGAGGAGTGTAGAGTGCTATCCTGCTATCTCTACAACACTCCTATCCTGCTATCTCTACAACAGTCCTATCCTGCTATCTCTACAACACTCATATCCTGCTATCTCTACAACACTCCTATCATATATCTCTACAAAAATCCTATCCTGCTATCTCTACAACACTCCTATCCTGCTATCTCTACAAGCCAGTTGTCTTCTCTAACCAATATTTTTACTTTCACCCATCTAGTTGATTTTCGTTCCATCATCAACCAAAACTAGATTCTCACTAAGCATCTGAAAAGCATTTGAATAGTCACTATACTGTATTGAAGGAAGTGAATTCACTTAAGTAACCTACTTGTTGTGAACAAATACAGTATCTTAATTTGTGTTTACTGACAATCTATTGCTGATAGTGAAAAATGGAAATTGAATGTGTCATATTTAATTGCTGTCTTGAACCAGGCCAGATCTCTATCTTGTTTTGAACACTGTCTGCATCGGTAGTGGACCTCAAAAAATAACAGCCAACATTTTTCCACTCGCGTACAAACATTCCATCACGTCGTGAGGCCAAGTGCAGTGTCGCCAGGCTGCATCGTGACAGACTGAGTCTACTGTTGTTTCCACGTCAACACTTCTGTCTGTCTGCCAGCCAGGGTGACCAACCAACCAACCCCGCCCTTCTCTTCTTTACCAATGGGATGCCAAGCCAACCCTCCTATCACAGAGAGCCACCCTCAGGATACACACACAGATACTACATTTTCTAGATCAGGCCCTAGTACGGTAACAGAAGGATCTGCCTCCCAAATGAGAGCCTATTCCTTTTATAGTGCATTACTTTTGAGTCCTATGGGCCCAATAGTGCACTACATAGAGAATAGGGTGCCATTTGTGATAAAAACCCATAGTCTGGGTTACATGTAGTAGGGTTTCTATGAATCTGAGAGTGCTCCCCCTAGTGGTCTAACACGTTTGTGCCACACCAACTCCAGGCTTTTGAGTGTCTGCTGCAGCTCTATGAGGCCCGGACCAGCCATGAGGACTTTTGCATCCCGATGTGTATGCTGCCTGCCACCATTAGTAACAATGTGCCCGGGACTGATCTGAGTATCGGGGCAGACACTTCCCTCAATGCCATTGTGGAGGTAAGGTAGAACTCACATAGTTTGGTCCCAGATCTGTTTGTGCTCTTGTCAACTCCATTGCTGTCATTGTCAAGACAAGTATGACAAGGTGTGACAGGGAGTTGGCATGATAGCACAAACAGACTGGCATTCAGGTCACAGCTTTCAACAGGTGAAATTATATCGTACTATTGAAGTTATCGACCATCACTAGATTATTGTTATTATGTGTCATGCTTTCCTAGAGATCTACAAGTATACTTATGAGCATTGTATTAGCTAAAATACAAAAACAAAAATAGCTTGGGCAAGCATTCTCTTATTGGACAGACCCTAGTTGACATTGTGGAAAAGAAGAATGCACAAATGCACATGGGAATATAGACTGACAACAGACACAGACACTGACACTGACACAGACACTTCCCACAATTTCTCTCCCATATTCACACAGACTTACACACGCACATACTGTACACAAACCCATTTTTGTGCACTTAGAACATGCATGCTTTAATAGTTAGAATGACTCTTCCTTTACTGTTTTCTGGTTTAGACTTTATGGAAGAGTTCTTTATCAGACTCTGCATCCTGGTAAATCTTGCAATACTGTTTGTATTTTACGATCGTATTATATTGTATTTTACGAGCGTATTATATTGTGACATGGAGCATGTTTTGGGCAATTGTGTAAACATGTTTGATACCTACTGTATAGACAGCATTTTTGTATGTACCTACTACCTAACAAAATAACATTGTATGGATGCTATTGATAAACTTACAGTGATTGTGTTCCAAATTGCACCCTATTCCCTATAGTGCACTACTTTTGACCAGAGCCTTATGGGCCCTGGACAAAAGTAGTGCACTAAATAAAGAATAGGATGCCATTTGGGACGCAACCAGTGTGTCTATTTGATCTGACTATGAGTATCTGTGTGTGTGAGTCAGACATGTGACCGCATCAAGCAGTCTGCCAGTGGGACTAAGCGGCGCGTATTCATCATTGAGACCATGGGGGGGTACTGTGGGTACCTTGCCAGTGTCGGGGGGCTGGCTGCAGGGGCTGACACTGTCTACATCTATGAGGAACCCTTCAACATTAAAGACCTCCAGGTGAGGACCATTGTTTTACAAAGGGTTGCAAAATTCTGTCAACTTTCCCAAATTCCCAGTTTTTATAGAAATCCTGGTTGGATGATTCTCTGAATCAGGAGGGAATAAGCAGGACATTTGGAAACCTCAAACCACGATTTATGGAAAACCTGGGGAATTTTGGAACCCTAGTTTTACACAGTATACATCATAGTTCATTCCTCAGTGGATACATGTGCAGCTGTGACAACTTTCTAAGTTAACGCAGTTGTTTTAGTATGGAGAGCAATCTCCATGTGGCTGTCAATGGTTATATTGTCTTATTTATACAGTGCAGTGCTGTACAGTGCAATCAACACTCCAAGGAAAGAGCATCCTTGGCAGCAATGTTTGCTTCCCAAATGGGACGCTATTCCCTTTATAGTGCACTACATTTGACTAGAGCCCTATTGTACCTGGTCAAAAGTAGTGCACTGTAAAGGAAACATGTTGCCTCTTGGGATGCAACCAATGACTGAACATATCAAACTAACTGCACTCTGTTCACTGTCCAGTTGCAAATCACTCTCTCCTCCCTCAGTGCAACAGGGCCTCTATTTTAGGAATGCTCATGTGACCCAGATACAGTACATTACAGTACGTAGATAAGGCAGTTATTAATAGGTAGAGAGCATCATAATTCCAGGAGTGTTAAGCTCTAATCAAGACAGATCACATTGTTATGGTTTGAGGAGTTCTGCATCACTAGAGAGAGTTTTTATTGTCCGAGAGACACACTGCTGTTTTCAGGTACACAAAAATTGTAGAGCCCCTCAGATTATGGAGAGAATATGCAGTCTCCTAAAACCAGACCAATTGCATCAAAATGAAAGTATTATTTAATGCAATGAATGTTTTGGATATCCTACATTGTGAAACAAGGTGATGCTGATATTTACCCATGTGTTGCAAAGAGCACACACATTATAAACAGAAGATCATGTTGATTATGTGTAATGCTCAATCTGTAGTCTACATTGATTGGAGTGAATGGCGACAACTCGTCTAAATGGACAGAAAATCAGTAAGATGTGAGCCACCTGCTGGTCACCAGAGCACACTGCAGTACTCTGTCCCTGAGACACATTGAAATGAGCTTCATTCTGCAGCTCTGAAAGTTCATATAGGTTAGAGATAGAGGAGGAATACTCTAGGATAATTCAGAGTTATCACAGCTAATGTGAGGATTTTCTCACTGCTTCAGTCCAACGTTGAGCACTTGACAGAGAAGATGAAGACGGGGATCCAGAGAGGCTTGGTGCTCAGGTATGTAAGGAAGGCAGAGCTCACGTCCTGCATGATAGCCTCTTTACACAGGGATAGTATGTTAACAATAAAGGAATATGTGTACGTAGCCAGCTATGTATGATAGTCTTGCTATCTTTATGCCATACTGTGTAGGCTATTAATACAAATGGTCTAATAAAACTCTTTATTTGTATGTTCAAATATAAACTTTTTGGAACTATTAATTATAATTATGGACTATTTATATTGTGAACGGACCCTAATTCTTCCTGTACTGTTGATGTTCTATCGAGGCTCTATGGAGGCCACTCATCATTGCTCTGTATGACTAAACTGAGAGGGAAGAGTCACCCTGTAGCACAGCAGCAGGACAAATGTAACCTTGACGTGCATGCGTATTTATGTGACGTCACAGGAATGAGAACTCCAACGAAAACTTCACCACAGATTTCATCTACCAACTGTACTCTGAGGAGGGGAAAGGAGTGTTTGACTGCAGGAAGAACGTGCTTGGACATATGCAGCAGGTATGGTTAGCTCATTACACACGCACACGCACACACAAACACACAGCTGTGTATTCCAAATATTAGCCTACTCCAACCCTAACCCATGAACCTGACCTGAGTAAAACAGATAATTTGTTTTTATTTATTTCCAAAGGGAGGTGCTCCTTCTCCATTTGACAGGAACTTTGGAACGAAGATAGCAGCAAAAGCAATTCAGTGGATTTCAAAAAAGCTAAAGGAGTCCTATAAAGACGGTACAGTACATGTACTGAATGTAGTTAATAAATCATTTTTTTGTACTAACATGATGTGGCATCCTATCCCTTATATCAAATCACTCGGCAGGGGCGGCAGGTAGCCGAGCTGTTAGAGCGTTGGGCCAGTAACCGAAAGGTCGCTGTTTCGAATACCTGAGCCGACAAGGTGAAAAACCTGTCGATGTGTCCTTGAGCAAGGCACTTAACCCTAATTTGCTCCAGAGGCTGACCCTGTAGGTAGGTTGTCAGTGTAAATAAGAATTTGTTCTTAACTGACTTGCCTAGTTAAATAAAAATATGGTGCACTACTTTTGACAAGGGCCCATAGGGCTCTCTAGCCAAAAGTAGTGCCCTATATTGGAAATATAGTGTCATTTGCGATACGTGTGCTGACTGTATTCCCTCACCATGCAGGGAAAGTGTTTGCTAACACAGAGGACACGGCCTGTTTGCTGGGGATGCGTCGCAGAACCATGGCTTTCCAACCAGTGGTGCAGCTGAAAGACGAGACAGACTTTGCGTAAGACAACATTTACACTACCTTCAGGCACAGCACTTACACTTACACACACAGACAGACACCCATTTAGGCTTTCAACAAAAGACTGTTATTCAAATGAGAGAGAGAGACTTCTGTGTAGACCTCCATAGTAGCACATAATGACAAGATAGCACAATTATTTATTCAATATGACTGACTAATCCTACATACAACGTCCACCCGTTCAAACATATAGTGGCAAATTGAATTCTCTTTATGGTCTCTCTTTTTAGTCTCTCATACACAGTGTCTCTTATCTTACTCTCTCTCTGTGTGTGTGTGTGTGTGTGTGTGTGTGTGTGTGTGTGTGTGTGTGTGTGTGTGTGTGTGTGTGTGTGTGTGTGTAGCCACAGGATCCCTAAAGAACAGTGGTGGTTGAAGCTTCACCCCATGATGAAGATCCTAGCTAAGTACAAGACCAGCTACGATTTGTCTGACGCTGGCCAGCTGGAGCCAGTGACCCGGGTCAGGCCCAAGAAGGCGGACTAGATAGCTAGTGTGGACGAGATAAACTAGTCTGTAGAGAGGGCTGGGCTGCTCTGAGCTGATCCATTCAGTGTAACTTAGCCTTTGTCATGGTAACTCTTACCAGCACTTTTTAGTCTGTTCCATACTCATGTCCCCTCAGAAACTCCACCCATCACCTACTGTAGGTATATTACAGTGTGTGTTATGTTGTGTTTTTACTCTATATTTGCACTTTGTATCAAACCTGGGCTATGTGTGGCACTTAAAGGGACAGTTCACCCCCCCCAAAAAATAACACATAGTTTTCCTTACCCTGTAAGCAGTTTGTGGCACTTAAGAGTAGGGGCTGTATTCAATCTTTGTCACAGAATTTCAGCGTAACAGCTGATTGAATTGCAATGTTCCCGCGTTAGCTGCAGATGTCGGCTCAATAGAAAATGACCTTTACATTTCTAACACTTCAGCGATACAGATTGAATAGAGTCCTAGGTCATGTTTGTTCTGTTGCTGTATTCTGTTGCTTTGTTGAGGATGATGCATTTGGGAAACCCATTATTATGCAATATAACCTTGTTTTAATGTGTTGACTCCAATTATTAAAGTGTATTTATTGTGATAATTGTGAAAACCTCAATCACATCACCTCTCAGCACTATTCAACATTTGAGGTCAGAGGAAGGGCATGTAAACCTCACAGAATAAAAATGCATGTAGAATTGTGTCTGGTAAAAAGATGGAAGTTCAAAGCCTTGTGAAATCAACTGACCGCTGTATTTGAATTTATTATGGATCAGCTACTCTGCCTGGGGTCCAGCAAAATGAAGGCAGTTATACATTTTAAAAAAAACATTACAATACATTCATTACAGAATTCACAACACACTAAATGTGTGCCCTCAGGCCCATACTCCATGATTTGTCGCAAATACAATGCTTTTAGTTTTAGAAATATTTAGGACAAATGTATTCCTTACTCAAAGCCAGTGGCATGTCGTTAGTACGGACTAAGACACTGCATCTCAGTGCAAGAGGCGTCACTACAGTCCCTGGTTTGAATCCAGGTTGTGTCAACCGACCGTGATTGGGAGTCCCATAATGCGGCGCACAATTGGCCCAGCGTCGTCCAGGTTTGGCCGGGGAAGGCCGTCATTGTAAATAAGGATTTGTTCTTAACTGATTTGCCTAGTTAAAAAAGTAAGGGTTCTAGACAACTGCCCTCGGGAATTCCTGATTCTACCTGGATTATGTTGGCGAGGCTTCCATTAAAGAACACCCTCTGTGTTCTGTTAGACAGGGAACTCTTTATCCACAATATAGTAGGGGGGTGTAAAGCCATAACACATACGTTTTTCCAGCAGCAGACTGATCGTTAATGTCAAAAGCCGCACTGAAGTCTAACAAAACAGCCCAATCTTTTATCATCAATTTCTCTTAGCCAATCATCTGTCATTTGTGTAAGTGTTGTGCTTGTTGAATGTCATTCCCTATATGCGTGCTGAAAGTATGTTGTCAGTTTACTGTAAAATAGCATTGTATCTGGTCAAACACCATTTTTTCCTAAAGTTTACTAAGGGTTGAGAACAGGATGATTGGTTGGCTATTTGAGCCAGTAAAGGTGGATTTGCTATTCATAGGTAGCTGAGTGACTTTTGCTTTCCTCCAAGACTGAGGGGACACACTTTCTAGTAGTCTTAAATTGAAGACATGGCAAATAGTAATGGCAATATCATCTGCAATTATCCTCAGCAATTTTCCATCCAAGTTGTCAGAACCCGATGGCTTGTCATTGTTTCGTTTCACTTCACTTGTAGTGTAACAGAATGTTAGATCGGCTTGGTTGAATGATGCTAGTTCAGGATATATATAATAAATGACACGCTGTTGTATTACAACATTATAATTTAATGGTCATATTTTAATACACACACTGAACAAAAATATCAACGCAACAATTTCAAGATTTGACTGAGTTACAGTTCATATAAGTAAATCATTATATTGAAATACATAAATTAGGCCCTAATCTATGGATTTCACATGACTGGGAATACAGATACGCATCTGTTGGTCACAGATACCTTTAAAAAAAAGGGATCAGAAAAAAACCATTCGCCTCACATAGCGCGACACATCTCCTTCACATGGAGTTGGTGAATGGCTGTGCGAAGTTGCTGGATATCGGCGGGAACTGGAAAACGCCGTCATACACGTAGATGTGTCCTTGAGCAGGAATTGTGTACAGATCCTTGCGACATAGTGCCATGATTTTTCATGCTGAAAATAGCCCTTGAAGGTGAGCATTTGCCCACTGAAGTCGGTTACGACGGCAAACTGCAGTCAGGTCAAGACCCTGGTGAGGATGAAGAACATGCAGATGAGCTTCCCAGAGATGGTTTCTGACAGTTTGTGCAGAAATTCTTCAGTTGTGCAAACCCAGTTTCATCAAGAAGCCAGATGTGGAGGTCCTGGGCTGGAGTGGTTACATGTGGTCTACTGTTGTGAGGCCGGTTGGACATAGTGCCAAATTCTCTAAAACAATGTTGAGGCGGCTTATGGTAGAGAAATGAACATACAACTATTTGGCAACAGCTCTGGTGGACATTCCTGCAGTCAGAATGCCAATTGCACGCTCCCTCAACACTTGAGACATCTGTGGCATTGTGTTGTATGAAAAAACTGCACATTTTTGTGGCCTTTTATTGCCCCCAGCACAAGGTGCACCTGTTTAATCAGCTTCTTGGCAAAGGAGAAATGCTCTCTAACAGGGAAGTAAACAAATTTGTGCACAAAATTTGAGAGAAATGCGTAAGGAAAATGTCTGAGATCTTTTATTTCTGCTCATGAAACATGGAACCAACACTTTACATGTTGTGTTTATATTTTAGTTCAGTATACATTATATGTACCCTATGGAAATACAGTATTTCAATAAACAGAAGCAATCTTTGTACATACTTGCATACATTTAGAAGCCAGAGGTGAGTCTATGTCTAGAAATTATACCAATGTCTAGGAACGCTATGTCTAGAAAGTATACTAATAAATGGAATCGAGGTGAGGTTAGACGCAATGTTATCTATGGGAGCATCTGTTCTCTGTTGTGTGCATTTTTGCCCAATAAACAAATAGACTTTCTGGTTAATTCAATACACTTCAAGGTATATTATTTCCGGACACTGTGTAACAACAGTCCAGTTACTCAGGACAATCAAGTAACATTGATGTTCACCATCTTATGACACAGCGCATCTGAAGTCTCTTAATTTAAAAATACAAAAGTGGATAATTCCATGATGTCCGGTTATTTTACCACCCATGAGGGATCTTTCTTGATGGTGTCATTCTCAGGGCCCATAATAGCAACTCCACATGTCCTCTGTCCAATGCCAAGGTACCTGTGTAAAACATAAATCCAAAATATTAAAATTGCCATTCTCTGCATATAAAATGCCCTTCAGTCCAATAATATGGCTTACCTAGGAACAACTTCCAAAATGACTAATTCATGGTAAACTGTAGTTGGAACACTAAAAAAACAGGCAGAAATGTATATCTGTATTACAGATTTAACACCTGAAATTATTTTAAACCAAAACGACATTACCTGCCAGCCACATTGACAATCCCCTTGTCTGTGACAGCAAAGAGTCTCTCTCTGTGGGCCTGTTTCAGCTCATCTGTGAGTCCACTCAGGAAACTGCCCATACCTGCAAACCGGTAGTGTGATGTGTCAAGACGGATTGACAGTTGGTCTTTTTCATCTCTTTGTTTGGTCCATTTATAACATGTAATTTAGAAGTCACACACATATTTCTATCCAAAGTGAGATCCTGGTAAGGGACAACCTCTCTAATTAAGATTATGTCTCTCTTTGTGAACACTGTAAATGTGTCCAGTGCTGTCCTCATGTACAGTAAAACTTAAAACAGGACATAAAATAACGGCATTTTACATTTTATTTATTTAACCTTGTCGGCTTGGGTATTCGAACCGGCAACCTTTTGGTTACTGGCCCAACGCTCTAACCACTAGGTTTAGAGCTGGCATTTAGGCACCTCCAGGAGAGATAAGGAAGGGCACTTTTGTCAGATGTAGTATTTGTCATCGAGTGGGGTTTCTGTTCAGTATGGAAGGCTCTGAGTGGGTCCCAAATGGCACCTTATTCTCTACATAGTGCACTACTTTTAACCAGGGCCCATAGGGATCTTGTCAAAAGTAGTGCACTATATAGGAAATAGGGTGCTATACGCAGGCTCTACCTTTATTGGAGGGGGAAACGGGGGAGTCCACGGCTGAGAACACAGACAGCTTGGCCTCATCGATGTCCTGCTGGGTAAACTGTCCTGATCTGGCCCAGTCCACACCCTTACGGAACGCTGACAGAGTCTTCACTGAGTTGGGGTCTCTGAAATCAACACAGGGACATGCAAATTAAATATCAGAAGTTATCTAATGTATTAAAATTGTATAATCATTTTAATTAATAACTCCCCTTAATGTACTCTGAACATTTCATGACTCTAAGATCAAGAAAATGCATTCAAAATAGTTCTGTTTCATGACAGTGACTGTCATGTTTTAATCTGGTTAACAACAGTTAAAACCTGTTTGAGTACAAAATAATCCTGTTTTATTACAGTACATTGACACATTACACACCGGTATGAATAGAAGGTGAATAGTCCTCCTCCCATCCTGGCCCCTCCACCGTAGGCCCCACCCTTCTCTCGGATCTCTCCATGCAGGTACTTAGACGTCAACATCTGGGCCAGGATATTCAGGCTGAGGGAGAGAGAGGGGACAAGCATGGCTAAATACAGGGCTGCAAAAATTCTGGTAACTTTCAGAAATGTCGCAAGTTTTCTAGAAATCCTGGTTGAAGGATTCTGGATTTTGTGCATTTTCTCCACAATCTTTTCATGAAGATCAGGAAATTTTGGGAAAGTAACCAGAATTTTGGTATCCTAGTAAATGTAATCATAGATGTGAGAGGGTATGGAAATACCTGGAACATGAACTTCTAGAGTGGTAGCTTTACACTGGAACATGAACTACTAGGGTGGTAGCTTTACACTGGAACATGAACTACTAAAGTGGTAGCTTTACACTGGAACATGAACTACTAGAGTGGTAGCTTTACACTGGAACATGAACTACTAGAGTGGTAGCTTTACACTGGAACATGAACTACTAGAGTGGTAGCTTTACACTGGAACATTAACTACTAGGGTGGTAGCTTTACACTGGAACATGAACTACTAAAGTGGTAGCTTTACACTGGAACATGAACTACTAAAGTGGTAGCTTTACACTGGAACATGAACTACTAGGGTGGTAGCTTTACACTGGAACTACTAGGGTGGTAGCTTTACACTGGAACTACTAGGGTGGTAGCTTTACACTGGAACATGAACTACTAGGGTGGTAGCTTTATACTGGAACATTAACTACTAAAGTGGTAAATTTACACTGGAACATGAACTACTAGAGTGGTAGCTTTATACTGGAACATGAACTACTAAAGTGGTAGCTTTACACTGGAACATGAACTACTAGGGTGGTAGCTTTACACTGGAACTACTAGGGTGGTAGCTTTACACTGGAACTACTAGGGTGGTAGCTTTACACAGTAATAAGTCACCTGGCATAGTCCTCATGGGTGAAGGGCACGGTGCGGATACACTCGCTGACAAAGTTGATTGGGAAGGGCATTGGGAAAAATGTCTTCATCTGGCAGGGCTTGAAGTTGGGCTCCTGTGTGGGGATGATCAAACACACTCACATTAGCGCAATGGTATAATATGGAGGTCAGAGACCAATGATAAGTGTTACTTAACAACAATGAAAGGAAGATCAAACTAATGTTCAGGGGCTGTATGGATCAAGTGTCTGAGAGTAGAAGTGATCTAGGATCAGGTACCCCGTCCACCATGTAATCTTATTCATTGTGATCTAAAAGGCAAAACTGATCCTAAATCAGTATTCCTATTGAGATGCTTGATACAGTACATACAGCCCCAGGGTCTAGTTTAAAAGTGGAGGTGGTACGCACAGCAACAAGTTTTCTACTTGGGCCAGATCCAGGGGCTGCCAGTGGGTCAAGAGGTCTCTGTTAGGATAAAAATAAATAAATAATGAAAACACCTGTCAACTTGCAGCGAGATACAGGCTTTGTCCCAAATGCGATCCTATTCTCTACATAGCACACTTATTTTTTATCAGATTTCGATGGGCCCTGGTCAAAAATAGTGCACTCTGTAGGGAATAGGGTGCCATTTGGGACACACACACAGTACTCATTTCACTTGGTTACAGTGCAGTCTCAGTACAGTGCCAAAATAGTGTGACAAATTCATACCTCAGTGATATTGGGCAGGACCGGTTTGCGATCCTTCTTATTAGAAGCAATGTTACACATGAAGTTGTCCAACTGTCCAGAGACATTAGACATCTTCTGCGGTGTTGCGTTAACCGCACATCTGTCCAAAACAAGTTGTAATACACTTTACGTAAAGTCAACATAGAGAAATCATAGTCAAATCTTAACCTTTGATAAGTAGCCGTCACGTGTAAAGCCTATGCTCACCTCATGTTCAGTGGGTTGAGAACGTGTCTCTTGATTCTATGAAGTGTTCGTAGAACTTGGGTGAGGTCTGGCATCTCTGCGACCCTCTTCATAAACTTGACCTGATATTCAAGATCAACAAGAAAACTGAGACTTCTTTGATTTGATTGTACAGAAGTGCATTATATTCTCATTCAGAGGCTACAATATCAGTGTCCTTTGCCATATAGCTTTTTCTTTGCTTGTAGATCCTTAGGTTAAATGGTCTGACTTCACCACAGTCCTCTCCCCTCTCTCACCTGCTCCATCCCTACGAAGGTCTCCTGTAGTTCTCCTGTTGGGGTAAGGCTGCGAGCCGCCCGTGTCATGGCATACATGTGACCAGAGTAAGAGATCCCATTGGCCAGTTCTTGAGCCGACATCATGACCAGCACACGCAGACGTTCCTCGTCATCAAAGTGCGGGCTGTGGTTCAAGGTTCAAGGGTCAGAGCAGGGAGGGAAAAGGGCTCAAATAATATCAATCAAATTAATTATTAGAAAACAATGGACATGTGGATTATTAGTGACCATAGATGGATTATTTACAGTTTGATAATTATCTGATAAGAACATATAACCATTTATTACTGTTCCATGTGCTATGGTATTATTCTGATGAACATGTGAGCCTACCTGTTGAATATGTCACTCCACAGGTGAAACATATCAGGAAGATTCCTCTCCAGGCAGGAAGATGAGAGAAGAACTCCCTGTGAATCAGACAGGTGATGGAGAATGCTCTTTCTTGTAGCCAATTGCATTGCGTACTTGCTTAAGGTATAAACTAGGCTTCATGGTGACTGACTGACTGGCTGGGGGCTGACCTGTTCATACACGTCCATGTTAGAGTAGTCAGGGTTGACCAATGTGGAGATGGACATGCCTCCTGTTTTCAGCTCCATCTGCTGGGCCTGCTGTCTGTAGTCCAGCCCTCCACAGCCCATCCTGAAATAACACAGCTTTTCAATTATCCTATGTCTTATTTTACAGCCACACTGGACCAACACACACTCCTTATATTACACACCTTACACCCCATCCTGAAATAACACACACTCCCATTACATTTTCACAAATAATACTCACCTAACAGCCAACACAGCATGCCATCTCACAATCACCTCAGTAACCCAGACTGACACACATTCAAGACAAAAGCTCAATAGTCTGTATCACAATTGCAACTACCTCCATTACCTTCAACACATGTATATGAAACTACACGAGCAAAGCCTTCTGGACAATACACAAATTAACTGTTATATCATATGGGGTCTGGACTCACTTGGTCATGACACTGCAGAAGAGGGGCACGTATAGTTTGAGGTCCTCAGGGAGGCTGTTGAGACTACACATAGCTCTGAAGTAGACCATGCCATTGGTGGGCTGCTCACAGTACTGCACTGGCACTCCTCCTAGTGGGGTGAAGAGAGTAGAACAGGACACATTTCAAAAGGTAGGCAAGACCATGAGACACATTACCTGAGCGTCCTAATGTTGAAATTCAAGGACTGATTCTCCAGGGAGCTACAGAACTTCTGTCTTGACATATGGACCAGTTCATTTGCCAGTCTACTCATACTTAGAAATTGTACATCAAAACATATCCATAGTACCGTGCATGTTGTTTTAAATGAGGGGTTTAGTCTATCAAAACAGACAGACTGGGTGGACTAGAGTGTAATCTCAGAACCCAGAGTAACTAGAGTGTAGCGCCAGCGTGTATCCAAAAATACATTAAGTACTGTACCTGCAGTGCCCATCTCTACACGTGTGACTGCTATCGTTGGCTCAATGTCAGATACTTTCAGGGCAGGGAGACATGAGGCATCCTGGGTCTTGCTCTGAACCGATAGCAGCTCGAGACCTGAATCGAAAACACAAAATATAAATGTTTTTCACAATAAAGTCAATGAGTCTCTCTATTCTCCTCTATAGGCGTAGAACTGACCTTTCTCATAGATGTCTTTCTTGTCACTCTCAGACAGAGCCTGTACCTTCTTCTGGAGTTTATCCTCCTCTGCTTTGGCCTGTTTCTCCAGGTACGCCTCATCAGGACTCATAGACAGAGTCAGTCTGTGAGTATTATCCTGCACAGGCACATAAATGACACCCATGTGACATGACATTACCATAACACTAAATAGTGTCACATTAGTGACATCATTACAGTGATGATGTCCTTTTCTGCTTTCAACAACACCCTGGTCCATGACCCCTGCATGATGACTTCAACCTGGTCCATGACCCCTGCATGATGACTTCAACCTGGTCCATGACCCCTGCATGATGACTTCAACCTGGTCCATGACCCCTGCATGATGACTTCAACCTGGTCCATGACCCCTGCATGATGACTTCAACCTGGTCCATGACCCCTGCATGATGACTTCAACCTGGCCCATGATCCCTGCATGATGACTTCAACCTGGTCCATGACCCCTGCATGATGACTTCAACCTGGTCCATGACCCCTGCATGATGACTTCTCAACTTTCTTGATTAGACTGCTGTATCTCCTTTATTGATTTGTTTTCTTGAATTCAGATTTAGATGCTATCTATACTGAAACTTAAAACTCAACTTACTTTCTCCTGTCTGCTTACTCACCTTGAAGTAGTGCAGGGCTTTCTCCTGTCTGCTTACTCACCTTGAAGTAGTGCAGGGCTTTCTCCTGTCTGCTTACTCACCTTGAAGTAGTGCAGGGCTTTCTCCTGTCTGCTTTACTCACCTTGAAGTAGTGCAGGGCTTTCTCCTGGAGGAAGCGAGGGTTGTCCTTCAAGGCCTGTCTGAACTGGGTCACACTGTCGCTGATCTTCAGCAGCTGAACCGGGTCTCCATCGTGGTTCCAACAGGAAGCTATGTACTGTTAGCCGAGAGACAACATACAGTGGGAAAACATGGTTACACTGTACACAAGAGCTGCCCCCAGGTGTGTGTGTGTGTGTGTGTGTGTTTGTGTGTGAGTGTGTCCATAATGGTTCCAGCAGGAAGTTATATACGGCAGAGACAAGTAAGCATGAGTTGACGCACACGAAACACCAAAATAGTTAGAGGTGCTGACTAACGGAATAATAAACTTACCAGATGTTATACTGTATACAGGAGCTGCTCCCAGGACAATCACTATGGATATGTTTACATTCTTGAGTCTGTCTTTATTTAGTGAGCTCCAAAAATATTGGAACAGTGACACGTGTTGTTGTTTTGGCGCTGTACTCCAGCACTTCGGATTTGAAATGATACAATTTGTATTGTATCACTCATCATTATTCACAATTCATTCAGGATTATCCAGAACATTGGTAGCATCAACATTAATGTAGAAGTGTTTAGAAACATATTCTATTCTTATTTACAATAAAAGTGACTCCAAAATGACACATTTGGCACAAAATAATCTGAAACACAACCAAAACAAACAGCAAATGCATCCAACAAATTTGTATTCACAAGCTTGATGTAATCATTGCGTGCTATGAATATGGGACCAACTACTTAACTTTTACTATTTTAATACACATAAGTCAAATTGACCCAATACTTTTGGTCCCTTAAAATGAAGGGACTATGTACAAAAATTCCTGTAATTTGATAACGGTTTAACCTCATAGTCATGGTATCATTTCAAATCCAAAGTGCTGGAATACAGATCCAAAATAACAAATAACGTGTCACTGTCACAATACCTTTGGAGCTTACTGTACAATTGAATTCCATGCACATTTAATCTCTGTTTAGGGTGTGCATGTGTGTGTTTAGGGACTTTTCAAGGACTTGTTCATGGTTAAACTACCTAGTCATGCTGAGGCCTTGTAGTGTACTCACTGAGGCCAGAGACAGGCCGAAGTTGGTAGACTGATGTTTCATCTGGATCTCAATCTTATGAAGCAAGGCCTCTATCCTCTCCTCCTCAAATCCATGACTGTACCGTTAGGAGGGAAGTACAATTAGACAACATGGCATTATTGTGATGACAAAGGTTACAAGAAACATTAGCAGCCAGTGTACTTACGCAATGACCTCATCAATGGTTTGGATGATGATTTGCTTGACTTTCTCTGTATCTTCTTCTGCCATTCCTTGTAAGCCAATACTGAATGATGCCTCTTTGGTGCTCCCATCATACCTGAAAAATATACACTGGTAAATTAAATATATACAGTTCCACTTAAAAGGGAAACACTTTAAACAACATTTACTTCATTGCTCCCCAGCGTACTATGACAATGTTGTTCTCATGTAACAAAGTGAGTTTTAAACGCCTCCCACTTGATCCTACCCTACGACAGAAGAGAAGTCTGTTCCTATCTTGGGTTCTATAAGGGACTTGTAGAAGGGAGCGTTTGGTCCAGAGATCATCAGAGAGGACAGCAGACTCAGGGTGAAGCCCTCAAACATATCTGTGATACTGCAGAGAGAAGAACACATGAATGAGGTTACTACATTATCACTTACTGATTTTAAGCTAAATGACCAAAATGCATATGGAAATCACAGTATGCACCAATTGAGGTTAGTCACATTAAAACTGACCAATGTATACTATCTCAGACACAATTCTAGAGAAAAAACTGTTAGTGTTGCAGTAGATCAGCATTACATACTCTCCTAGCAGGTAGCTCATACACAGGGTGTTCTGTTTGGCTGCATCAGGAGCCATAGCATCAGGACTGCAGGTCACATGGTCCTCTCTCTGTGGACAAATCGATTATAATTCCAAGAATGATAAAAAACGTTATTGTCCACACAATGTGGAAATGTATCTTTGGCTTCACATATAAAAAAAAACAGACATTACATCATCAAACAGCACCTTATCATCAAGATCATTCAAATAAGCAAGTACAGTGAAATGTATTCAAACTTCCAAAACCATAGACCTTGCCAAAGTTGCTCAAGTTGAGAGCATAGATTTGGAATATCTGGGAGCTGATCATGAATTAACTAATATCTGACAGCTGGTACTGACTGAGCTACAATGATACTAAATGGGCAGACTCACAGGCCTGTCCCAGCGGAGTTGGTTAGGGACAGCAGTGTCAGGCTCAGTGCGTTTGAACTTGGAAAGAGCCTCCTCCTGGATCTGTTTCAAGTGCTGCTCTAAGGGCAGGTCCCCGTAGGTGAAGAACCTGAGGAGCAGAAAAGTGAAACCTTTTTATTGCCAAGGCCAAAAAGAGCTGTGTGCTACTGTACTGAGCATTTAGATAGATAGATAGATAGATAGATAGATAGATAGATAGATAGATAGATAGATAGATAGGTACTTTATTGATCCCCCGGGAGGGAAATTTCATTGTCAAGCAGCTACACAAAACACAGGGCAGGTGCAAAATGCCATAACGAAAGTACACAAAAGACAGATACACGGTACATGATACATAGAGCGGCAGTATGAAAAAGTATAGAAATACAAGATATCTGGAGTGCAAAAAAAGCTATAAAAAGACATTGCATAGTATGAGTGGTTGGCTGAATATGTACACTATACATTGGTGGATGTTGGATGGTTAACTATACTATACAGGTCGATGGCAGAGAAATACTTCAGTAGCTAAAAATGCGTATGATATGAGTGAGGGTAATAATAGTTTACTTAATAGACAGACTGGGTAAATGAGCAGGTAAGTGAAAATTTTGCATGGTTAAATTAGCTGTACAGTTAGGTATACAGTTATATTTACAGATAAGTGAATACTTGCATGGTTATACAAACTGTACAGGTAAATGACAGGAAGAGATACTTTAATAGCTAAATGTGTGTATGATATCATTTGGGGTAGTAATAGTAATTCCCTTAAAATACAGTCCTTAGTGTGCAGGGTTTAATTACAGACAACTGCACGTATTGCACATTCGATATACTAAAAGCAATGAGAAAAGGTGCAACTGGCAGGATACTAATATGCATTCCTGAGTGAATGCCTACGTAAGTTAAGTCCAATAATTACTTACAATATTGCATGTGATATGATATAACAACTGTACATGAGTATGTATATACAGACCTGTATGAATAAATAGGTCCTGAGTGGATGAGTGCTGACGGACCAGAGTTACTCACGGATGGATGCATAATTGTTAAACTAGGTCCTAGCATCTATGTTGCCGACGGCACGGCACCCCGGTGAGGCATTATATAGTCTAATAGCCGCCGGCAGGAAGGACCTCCTGTAGCGCTCTCTGGCACACCGTGGTGGGATCAGTCTGTGACTGAAAGTGCTCCTCTGCGTCATAACCATAGCGTGCAGAGGGTGGGTGACGTTGTCCATAATGGCCAGCAGTTTGGCCAGGATCCGTCTCTCCGCCACCTCCTCTAGAGTGTCAAGGCTCATCCCCAGGACAGAGCTAGCCTTCCTGATCAGCTTATTTACCCGAGAAGCATCACAGGCTTTGATGTTTGCTCCCCAGCACACCACTGCAAAAAAGATGGCACTGGCCACCACAGACTGGTAGAAGGTATGCAGTAGTTTACTGCACACGTTGAAGGACCTGAGCCTCCTCAGAAAGTAGAGTCGGCTCTGGCCCTTTTTGTACAGGGCCCCGGTGTTACCGGCCCATTCCAGCCTGTTGTCCATATGGACTCCCAGGAACTTGTATGACCCAACCATTTCCACATCCATCCCCTGTATAGGGACTGCAGTCAGTTGTGCCTTGGTTCTCCTTAAGTCCACCACCATCTCCTTTGTTTTGCTGATGTTGAGCTGAAGGTGGTTCTGCTCACACCACAACACAAAGTCACTGATTGTGCTCCTGTACTCCTCCTCCTGCCCACCCCTGATGCACCCTACAATAGCAGAGTCATCCGAGAACTTCTGTAGGTGGCATGTTTCAGAGTTATATCTGAAGTCTGAGGTGTAGAGGGTGAACAGGAAGGGGGACAGGACCGTTCCCTGGGGGGCCCCTGTGTTGCTAACTGCCCGTTCTGACACACAGCTCTGTAGTCGCACAAATTGTGGCCTACCGGTCAGGTAGTCCGTGACCCAGGAGACTAAGGGTGCTTCCACTTTCATCCTCCTCATCTTCTCACCCAGTAGCAGGGGCTGAATCGTATTGAAGGCACTGGAGAAGTCAAAAAACATAACCCTCACAGTGCAACCTGCATTGTCCAGGTGAGAGTAGGCCCTCTGCAGAAGGTAGATGATTGCATCATCCACCCCGATGTTGTGCTGGTATGCAAACTGCAGGGGGTCCATTGATGAACACACCAGGGGTCTGAGGTGAGCGAGGACTAACCTTTCCAGGGTCTTCATGATGTGGGATGTTAGCGCTACAGGTCTGAAGTCATTCAGGACAGCGGGGTGTGCCTTCTTGGGCACTGGGACGAGGCAGGATGTTTTCCACAGCACAGGGACCCTTTCTAGGCTCAGGCTAAGGTTGAAAAGACGCTGGAGTATTCCACACAGTTGGTCAGCACAGACCCTCAGCACCCTTGGGCTGATGCCATCAGGGCCCGCCGCTTTCCACTGGTGTACTCTCCAGCTCTCTCTTCACTTGGTTGGTGGTGAAAGCCAGCCCAGGTGGGGAGGTGGGGGGAAGGGGGGTGTTGAGGATCAGTCCAGGGGGAGCAGGGGCGGAGGTGGGGTCATTGATTGTCTCAGCAGAGGTGCTGTGAGCAAAGTGGGGGTGGGACAGCCGTGAGGGTGTGTGGTCTGGGAAACTGGAGGGGAGGTGGACAGGGCCAGTATTGATTTAATATCAAATCAAACTTTATTTGTCACATGCGGCGAATACAACAGGTGTATTCGGCGCAAGTGTATTCAATGTAAATAGTACGGGTGGCCATTTGATTAATTGGTCAGCAGTCTTATGGCTTGGGGGTAGAAGCTGTTAAGAAGCCTTTTGGACATAGACTTGGCGCTCCGGTACCGCTTGCCATGCGGTAGCAGAGAGAACAGTGTACAATATGACTTGGGTAACTGGAATCTTTGACTTTTTTGGGGGCTTTCCTCTGATGGTGTGTGACAGTGTGTTGTGCCGTGCATTGCTAAGTGGTAATGTGTGACAGTGTGTTGTGCCATGTATTGCTAACTGGTAATGTGTGACAGTGTGTTGTGCCGTGTATTGCTAACTGGTAATGTGTGACAGTGTACTGTACAGGTCATGGTGTATCACAATGTACTTTACAGTGTGTTGCTAGTATGGAGCAGTAGCTACCTTGCGTTGCTGGGGTGGTAGTGTGTGGCGTGGAAGTGCTTGAGTTGCTCCCAGGAGAGGTCAGGGATGGCCAGAGGTTCCCCTCCAGACACTACACCATATGTGTGGTCTGGATACAGCTTGTTCTGGAGTTGCTGGGCATACACTTGCTCATTGTCTGACTGAAATCACATACAGAGAGGAAATGTAAGACTCCAATATGACATCTATTTGTCCATCTCTTGAGCAAATTATTCTGTAATTAACATAGCCTAATTCACACAAATTAATCACAATACATCTAATAAAAAATATCTTAATAGTTTGGGAAGAAATAACTCACAAAAGCACCCTTCATTTCATTGAAAACAACTCCTTTGAAGACCAAAGGGGAACTAGGATCTGTAGGGTTTTCATTCTCCAGTCTCCATCCCTCCTGCCTTTAATGAAACACATTGAGGACAAGGGTGTGAATGGCAGACTTCTGATGTCACTTATTATGATTAAAGAGGCATCTATTTAAACATCATACTTACCGAAAATCTAGTTCTCTTAGACAAGGGAAAAACACTGCGTCCAGATACACGGAGAGGAGATTCTGGAAGTCTTTCCCGTTTTGTGTGGAGAATGGATACATGGTGTAATCACTGGCTGTGAATTAAAAACAATGATTTTAAACACCATTCACACACACACACACACACACACACACACACACACACACACACACACACACACACACACACACACACACACAGTACCTGTGAATGCATTCATGAAGGTGGAGAGTGATCTGTTGAGCATCTTGAAGAAGGGGTCTCTGCAGGGGTACTTCTCTGAGCCACACAACACTGTGTGTTCCAGGATGTGTGGAACCCCTGTGTTGTCCATTGGGGTCGTCCTGAGCTGAACACTGCAATAGAAGGAAACACTGTCAATACAAAAAGCACTGTCTTAAAATAAGTATTTTGTTATTAAACTAGTACATTTAATTTGATCTAATCTCTTCCACCAGCCCACTCTCTCTCTGTCACGGTAGCAATTGAGCCTGGGGACAAGTTCACATTTGACCTAATCCAAATTACATGTGACCTAACTCAAATTACATTTAACCTAATCCAAATGAAGCATACTCCCACAAATGTGGGATTATTACCTAAAGAGATTGTTTTTGTCATCTCTAGCTGTGTGTAGATACTGGGCGCCTGTCTGGTCATGGGTCAGTTTGACAGCCGTAAGGAACAGGTCAGGAACAGCAACCACCTGCAGAAATACAAGAAGATAATATCACATTTTATCTTGACCTTACGCTAACCCTTGACTATAAGTTTATGTGAAGCTGATCAGATTCAAGACGTTCTTCTTGTTGTGGATCGGTGTTTCCCAATCCTAGGGTCCCGAAGGGACGCAACTTTTTGTTTTTGCGTTTGATTAGTGGAATCAGGGGTTTTAGTGCTAGGGCAAAACATTTGCACCGCTTTGGGTCCCCAGGACCATGATCGAGAAACACTGTTGTGAATAATTTGATGACTTGGTCAGTTTACCTCCTTGACTGTGAAGCCATGGATCTTCTGTCCTGCCTGGTACTGCAATGCCCTCTCTGTTGCTGAGGTGCTCCTGAACCGCCATGATGGATTCTGCCCCTGGAAACTGGATTTGCCAAGAGAGACCATTGCTGACTTGCATCAGCTGTTGCATCACGTTATACATTTATTTAGATGCTTTTCTAGACAGCAGAATACAGGGCGAGAAGACAGCTATACATGTTTACCTGCGTGCAAGGAAAGCGTAGATATACTTGACACCACTGAAGGAAAGCTGTTTGAATATAACGTTACATTATTTAACAGACTAGCTGACTGGCTAGTTAGCTACTCACCTTAGATATCGAAGTTTCTGGAGAACTCTTTTACTCTG
Source organism: Thymallus thymallus (assembly GCA_023634145.1). Classification (NCBI taxonomy): domain Eukaryota; kingdom Metazoa; phylum Chordata; class Actinopteri; order Salmoniformes; family Salmonidae; genus Thymallus; species Thymallus thymallus. The sequence goes on along the minus strand of CM042382.1, from coordinate 18,467,431 downwards.
CCTAAACATTATTTCCTTAATTTAGCGACAATAAATCTAATGTGTAACGTTATTTATGCATACACGTGCATATCAGAATACTATGCTCTGAACATCTTTACTATTCAAAAATAATCACGATTTGGTTAGTTACACATTCATGTCCTCTCATGCCGACTGTACTGCTGTAGGTAGTTGACACATTGAAATTGCAGTGGACGTGTAAACGTTGCATCATCTGCGCAGATGACAGATAATATTGACCCAAGTCACTCATTGATATTGGTATGAGTGTGTTCATGTTGTTTATAGATCTACACAAGCTGCGGTTCGCTATTTCGAGTTGATGGACTAGACGTGTTGTACAACTTCATGTTCTATAGGCTAAACGGGTAAGAACATCAGATATGATTGGGTAAACGTGGTATGGCGAAGGTTACAACGCCATTACGTCCCGGAACCTTTCGGGCAACACCAAATATTTTTTTTTACAACTAACCCTGGCATCACGTGGTTCGGGGAGTAACTAGAGGGTATTGGAACGCGGTTTGGGTCTTTGCGTGTCAAAAAAGATACAAGTCAAATAACACTATTGTGGCTAATCTTTATTGTGGCTATTTTAACTACACATAGCTCGGTCCGGGCAAGCCTCACCAGCCAGTTGAAGTTTACTGGCTGTTTATAACGTTAGCTTTGGGCAACAGGGTTAAGTAGCTGGCTAGCTAGTTATTTTCATGAACTGAAGTTCAAGTGACTACCTAGCTAATACTCACTCACCTGGATTCTTAAATCATTGCTAAGAATATTGAAAATGACTGCAGTTTGTATTGGTCATTTTTTTCAGGCTAACTTTAGATGCATTGGTGCTAGCTAGGTAACGTTTCCAAGAAGGTGCTAATAACATCTGTATCATTTTGCACATGCCCTGTGTTTTTCGTTGCTGCTTGACAGTAATTTCCCTCGGGGATCAATAAAGTACCTACCTAACATCTGTATCAAATATATTTGCAAAAATGTTTGATCCTGCCCGTTTGATCCTGATCTTATTTCAAATGCTCACGCAGTCGTTTTCCCATTCGGTCGAACAAATAACGTCGTATTACCAACGCGGTATTGTAAACATATCGTTCGTGGCCGGTGTGTGCTTGTTTGCAGACCTTTTTGTACAGCTTTGACAATGCTACTGGTAGTAGTCGTGGCGCTTGGTTTACACGTGCAAATTCAGCACACACAACATTTTATAATATAAATGTGTTATGTTATTTGATGTGTCAAATAGTGTAGTGCGGACGAAATTGAAGAACTTTAGAAAATGTTAGAGAAACAACAGCTGTGCTTGAATAATATGTCGGAGTGGTGATGGTGTTTGATGAGACCACAGGGCCTCATTTACACCCTATCCGACTAACCAATGCTGTAGAGAAAGAGATTAGTCAAATTAGCCCGGTTCATTGGAAATGGTAGATTGTTAATATTTTGTGGTAGCCAGGCTCAGCAAGGGAAGATTATGCAAATGGGATTAATGGGAAGAAGATTATAAACTATGTCCTTGGTGCTTATGCTAGGTTGAAGGGAGTCATCACTGGGGTCCCAATATCTGTGTACATAGATGATATTAAATAAAATGTGAAGGGAGGTAAAGTGATTGAGGTCAAAAGGTTTGAGAAAGTCTTGCCGGGAAAAGTACAGATTCCTTAGTTTCAATGTCAGAGAATTTGTCCCATCCCCATTGCAGGGTTTTAAATGCCAAAGATTGGGACATGTATGCCAGGTGCAGAGAGAGGCTAGAGAGGTTCAGAGATATAGAATCAGTGATAATGTATCGTTGCAGAGGTTGTAAAAGAGATTGGTAGAACTTGCGCTTACATGGATGTACCTGTAGTAAGTGGACCTACTGTCGGGGCTGGTGCTTCTACTGGTCCTGGCATGGTTTTGAGGCCTGTTCAGAAATCTTGTGCTTATTAATGTGCTGTGTCAAAGGACACTTTAATAATGAATAAAGTTGTCTTCATAGCTTTTATTTGTAAGGTCATCAATACGACTCAGGTTGTGGAAAACAGAAATACCAGATTGAAACGTATTGTGGAGATGGCAAAGGAGATATTGGTGTAACAGATCTTAATGTTGAAATGATTGTTGACATGCTGAACAATCCTAATGGTGGAGTGTTTCAGCATGATAAAGTTTAATGGGGTTGGGGAGGGTGAGTGTGTGGTAGAAGTTAGTAGGGATTTATTTGGTTTAGATATATATTTTTTTTATGGTAGTACAGAATTGGGCAGATCATAATTGATCGTCGCCAGTACATTCCAGCACATTCCAGTGGACCGCCATCATATCATAGTAGAAGAAAAACATGTGGACCAAGATTACGTTGGTGTGAAGCAGGAATTCATGTCCTTTTAAAATGAGGAGTTTGTGATAATACTCGTGAATTTGATGACTGTTGTTCTTTCAACTGTTTTAATTTGTTTCAACAAAAGGTGATTAAGACGTAGTCAGTTTTAATGAGCACAAAAGATAACATGCGCGCGATACATAAACACCTTCCTGCGAGCACAGATATACATGTAAAGACACTATTCAAAACATAACACGTCCATAGTCAATACTTAGACTACATTTTTATTCTTCAGTATTACTTTTGTGTACACTTTCCAGTCATGGTCCCAGGAGAGAGAGTAGCTAGCTAGATAAACAATCTCTGTTCCCAGTTCTTAGTCTAGCTGTAAATAGCTTGGTCTACCAGCAGATGGTGGAAGAGGGTAATGTCTTCCAATAATGGTCGTGTGAGTCTAAACGTTTCAATTTTGGTCCGTTTCTGTATGATGAGGAATGCAGAACATGTTACTTTAGCAGCCCATGTTCGATAGTTGCTTTTATTTTGTTTAGATAATCTGCTCGAGATTCGTAGCCTAACGTTAAAGTGCGATTAAGCTTCAAGTACTTGTCACAAACTAGGCTATTTGCCCACATACTACAAATATTTAAGTTTATTGCTTGGAGAAAATAAAATATTCTTCATCACAGCCTGTATTGATATAATACCCGGCCTATTGTATTGACAAGGGTCTGAATGTCATGGAATGCAATTTATATGATTGATGCACTCAACAAACTGTGAAGTTATTCCACCATATCAGCATGAGGTGACCTTGATCTGGAGGTCAGCATGAGGAGACCTTGATCTGGAGGTCAGCATGAGGAGACCCTGATCTGGGTGTCAGCATGAGGAGACCTTGAGCTGGAGGTCAGCATGAAGAGACCCTGAGCTGGAGGTCAGCATGAGAAGACCTTGAGCTGGAGGTCAATATGAGGAGACCTTGAGCTGGAGGCATGGAGCCGCTTGCCTTGAGCAGAGAGGGCTGGAGTTTTTTTTATTACATTTTTTATTGTTGGAAATAAGACTGTAAGAACACCACCAAATCAGCTCCAAGTGATTTCAATTTTGGAAATCTGTTCCAAAGTATTCCCACGAATAATAGAGAGATGTATGTGATCGTATACAAATGTAAGCAATATTGGAAATTGTGTTTTAGTCAAATATATCTGTTTTGGCTTCTTGCATTCAATTTGCAGTCTACAAATTATTTGTAATTATGTTCTGCCCCCCGACCATCCGCTCAAGTAAAAAATTGGCCTGCGGCTGAAACTAGTTGAGTAAAGTATTATCTGTCCCATTGAAATACCACTATAAAAGTGCATCAGATAGTATGTTTGGAATCTTGACAAATACAAGAAAAGCTGGTTTAAAAAAAAGTGAACCCTAGATCTAGAGCCTAGAATACAATGTAGAAGTACAGTGCATCATGCAGTAGGTAGCAGTGCATCATATTCAGTGTTTGTAGTGCATCATATTCAAATACAGTCATCATCCAAATGCTTGTGGTGTGCTTAACAATGTGCTCTCTAGCACACACTGCTTTTATGGCCAGTGCTGTGCAGGACAAGGCTGTCTACACAGGCTCCAAGATCTTCATTCAGGCAACAGTGCAGGATGGTGCATTGATAAGGTTTCTGATATTGTACCTGTGAGCTGTTGCTGTTTTGATGTGCCATGCCCAGCCCTCAGGCATCATCAAGTAGCCTATGTAAATGAACAGAATCAAACATTTTAGGTTGATCAAGTATGCACTCACTTGCACGCACACACATCTCTCTCCTGATGTGTTTGGCATGAAATATTAGAGTTGATCTCAGTGGGACATCTATCAGGACAGATATCCTCCCCCAGCCACTCAACACATATGGACCTCAGATGGCCTCTCTCTCTGACGAATGGCCCCGGGTCCTGCTCTCTTTAATTCAGACACAGTAAAAACCATGCTGTGGCACTATATAGAAATCTGCCATGTTGTAAGAGCACAATGTACAGCACTTGTGAGATTGAGATTAAATGGAGAGAGCGAAGAGGTCGATACCATGCGAAGTCACTATATTCTGAGTCAGGCAGACTGCTAGAGTTCATTATCTAGCTTTTTCAAATGCCTGTCTGTGGCCAAGATGGAATTGTTTAATTCAAATGTAAAACTGTTCTGGATATCTCAAGTAAGCTATTTAGAGCAGCCTCAGTTGTGAGAAAAAAACAACAAAAACATTCAAAACAAATCAGAGCTTTTGTATCGCTCCACTTTCTCCCATTGCTTTTATTAACTAAGCTGTGTTTCACTCTAGTGGACAATTCTCCTTAGACTGGACCCCAAAGACATTCTCATTCTGCTGTTTGAACAGTTCCCCAAAGATCAATTCAGTGAGTGAGGAGCTCCCACTCAGATCCAGTTTGATTTGCATGGGCTGCTTTAGCCCAATAATTACTCCTTATAGTCCAAGGACCTTACATGTCTAGTTCTATTTAAAGGCAAATTGGCTCTGGAAGCCAAAACATTTTCGGTATGGTTCTAGAAACATAAATCCCTCTACTTTCATATATTGTCAAAATAATTACCCAAATGCAAAATACACACTTACTATATGTACACTGTTTTAACCAGTTTTAACACAGTTGCAGCCAATAGTATTTTTCAGTGACAACTTTAACACAATACCCCATAATGACAAACAGAAAACAGGTTTTTAGAAATGTTTGCAAAAAAAGAAATACCTTATTTCCATAAGTATTCAGACCCTTTGCTATGAGACTCGAAATTGAGCTCAGGTGCATCCTGTTTCCATTGATCATGCTTGAGATGTTTTTTCAACTTGATTGGAGTCCACCTGTGGTAAATTTAATTGATTGGAAAGGCCTATACCTGTCTATATAAGGTCTCACAGTTGACAGTGCATGTCAGAACAAAAACCAAGCTATTAGGTCGAAGGAATTGTCCGTAGAGCTCAGAGACAGGATTGTCTCGAGGCACAAATCTGGGGAAGGGTACCAAAAAATGTCTGCAGCATTGAAGGTCCCCAAGAACACAGTGGCCACATGATTCTTAAATGGAGGAAGTTTGGAACCACCAAGACTCTTCCTAGAGCTGGCCACCCGGCCAAACTGAGCAATTAGGGTGGGAGGGCCTTGGTCAGGGAGGTGACCAAGAACCCGATGGTCACTCTGACAGAGCTCCAGAGTTCCTATGTGAAGATGGGAGAACCTTCCAGAAGGACATCCATCTCTGTAGAACTTCACCAATCAGGCCTTTATGGTAGAGTGGCCAGACGGAAGCCACTCCTCAGTAAAAGGCACATGACAGCCCACTTGGAATTTGCTAAAAGGCACCTAAAGACTCTCAGACCATGAGAAACAAGATTCTCAGGTCTGATGAAACCAATATTGAACTCTTTGGCCTGAATGCCAAGCGTCACGTCTGGAGGAAACCTGGCACCATTTCTTTTGCGGCAGGGACTGGGAGACTAGTCAGGATCGAGGCAAAGATGAATGGAGCAAAGTACAGAGAGATCCTTAATGAAAACCTGCTCTAGAGCGCTTAGGACCTCAGACTGGGGCGAAGGTTCAACTTCCAACAGGACAACGACCCTAAGCACACAGCCAAGACAACGCAGGAGTGGCTTCAGGACAAGTCTCGGAATGTCCTTAAGTGGACATCTCTGGAGAGACCAGAAAATAGCTGTGCAGTGATGCTTCCCATCCAACCTGACAGATCTTGAGAGGATCTGCAGAGAAGAATGGGAGAAATTCCCCAAATACTGGTGTGTAGCATCATACCCAAAAAGACTTGAGGCTGTAATCGCTGCCAAAGATGTTTCAACAAAGTTCTGAGTAAAGGGTCTGAATATTTATGTAAATATGATATTTCAGGGACAGAGATAAATTAATCACTAATCACTAATCACATGAAAGAAATAATGATCTTCAGAAATGACTTTGTCAAAGCAACAAAATAAACAAGGCTTTACAATGATGGTGAAACTTGGGTAGAAATCTTCCTAGAAGTGACACACGGTTTAATTTTGGCACCTTCATTCATGTACAAATCGGATGTATTGAATTATCCATGTGGTCTATATTAAAGGGCACTTACTCTAAAATAATAGGCTTTTAAAATTCCACATTGGTGCATTTAAAATATCAAAGAGACGCAAAAGGCACTATTTTTGAAGAACAACCCCGTAAACATATACTGTATCTCCATGTTCCGTGATTCATCCAATGGCATTGAGGAGTATACCACCTCAGTCAGAGGCTTCATCAATAAATGCATTGACGATGTCATACCCACAGTGAAAGTACGTACATATCCCAACCAGAAGCCATGGATTACAGGTAACATCCTCACCGAGCTAATTGCTAGAGCTGCCGCTTTAAAGGAGTGGGACACTAAATCCCGCTATGCCCTCAGACGAACAATGAAACAGGCAAAATCATCAATACAGGACTAAGATTAAATCCTACTACATCGGCTCTGACGCTTGTCGGATGTGGCAGGGCTTGCAAACTATTACGGACCACAAAGGGAAACCCAGCCGCGTCTGCCCTGTGACACAAGCCTACCAGTCGAGCTAAATGTCTTTTATGCTCGCTTCGAGGCAAGTAACACTGAAGCGTGCATGAGAGCTCCACCTGTTCCGGAAAACTGTGTGATCACACTCTCCGTAGCCAATGTGAGCAAGACCTTTAAACAGGTCAACATTCATAAGGCTGCAAGGGCCAGACGGATTACCAAGATGTGTACTCAGAGCATGCGTGGACCAACTCGTGACCATTTTCAACCTTTCCCTGATCGAGTCTGTAATACCTACATGTTTCAAGCAGACAACCATAGTCCCTGTGCACAAGAAGCGAAGGTAACCTGCCTAAATGACTACCGCCCCGTAGCACTCACGTCGATAGTCGATTAAGGCTGGTCATGGCTCACATCAACACCATCATCCCGGAAACCCTAGGCCCACTCCAATTCGCACACCGCCCCAAAAGATCCACAGATGACGCAATCTCAATTGCAATCCACACTGCCCTTTCCCACCTGGACAAAATGAACACCTATGTGAGAATGCTGTTCATTGACTACAGTTCAGCGTTCAACACCATAGTGCCCATAAAGCTCATCACTAAGCTAAGGACCCTGGGACTAAACACCTTCCTCTGCAACTGGATCCTGGACTTCCTGACGGGCCGCCCCCAAGTGGTAAGGGTAGGCAACAACACATCTGCCACACTGATCCTCAACACAGGGCCCCTCAGGGATGCGTGCTTAGTACCCACCTGTAGTCCCTATTCACCCACGACTGTGTGGCCAAGCACGACGCCAACACCATCATTAAGTTTGCTGATGACACAACAGTGGTAGGCCTGATCACCGACAATGATGAGACAGCCTATAGGGAAGAGGTCAGAGACCTGGCAGTGTGGTGCCAAGACAACAACCTCTCCCTCAACGTGAGCAAGACAAAGGAGCTGATCTTGGACTACAGGAAAAGGAGGGCCGAACACGCCCCCATTCACATCGATGGGGCTGTAGTGGAGCATGTCGAGAGTTTCAAGGAAAATTATGTGGATATATTGAAGCAACATCTCAGGACATCAGTCAGGAAGTTAAAGCTTGGTCGCAAATGGTTCTTCCAAATGGACCAACGACCCCAAGCATACTTCCAAAGTTGTGGCAAAATGGCTTAAGGACAACATAGTCAAGGTATTGGAGTGGCCATCACAAAGCCCTGACCTCAATCCTATAGAAAATGTGTGGGCAGAACTGAAAAAGCATGTGCGAGCAAGGAGGCCTACAACTCAGTTACACCAGTTCTGTCAGGAGGAAAGGGCCAAAATTCACCCAACTTATTGTGGGAAGCTTGTGGAAGGCTACCCAAAACGTTTGACCGAAGTCAATGCTACCAAATACTAATTGAGTGTATGTAAACCTTTGACCCATTGGGAATGTGATTAAAGAAATAAAAGCTGAAATAAATAATTCTCTCTACTATTATTCTGACATTTCACATTCTTAAAATACAGTGGTGATCCTAACTGACCTAAAACAGGGATTTTTTACTGGGATTAAATGTCAGGAATTGTGAAAAACTGAGTTTAAATGTATTTGGCTAAGGTGTATTTAAACTTCCGACTTCAACTGTATATACAAGGCGGTGTCAGAGGATGGCCCAAACAATTTTCAAAGACTCCAGTCACCAAGTCATAGACGGTTCTCTCTGCTAACGCACGGCAAGCGGTACCGGAGCGCCAAGTCCATGTCCAAAAGGCTCCTTAACAGCTTCTACCTCCAAGCCATAAGACTGCTAAACAATTAATCAAATGGCCACCCGGACTATTTACATTGACTGCTGCTACTCGCTGTTTATTATCTATGTCACACACTGATCTGTTTCATCTGTCTTTGTGATTGTCTCCACCGTTTTGTTTTGTTCATCAAGTCTACCACCTTTTTCCCCCTGTCAGGCTCTGGCCATTGAGAAGCTTTGCTTCTCTATATTTCTATGGTCAGAGTCTGGCAGATCTATCATTTATATTTCTGTCTGGTGTTGTGTGTGTGTGTGGGATCCCTAATTAGAGGCAGCTGCTATGCATTACCTCTAATTAGGGATCTTACTTATATGTCTGTGTTCCACTCCGTTGGCGTGGTTCATTGTTGTATATTGTCTCGTGTCGTGCTACGTGTGTTATCATTTGTTATATTTGTATAGTTCGCCAGTTCGTATTAATAAAGATGTCGAACTATCGATACGCTGCGCCTTGGTCTCTCTACACACCCGAACGTGACAGAATGAACCACCACCCGACCAAGCAGCGTTATACTGGAGCAAAGGAGAAAAAAGGAAGACAGCGGCGTAATCGTGGATACGGAGGTAAAGGAGGCCGTAGTCAACCCCAGGAAAATTTCGGGGGGGGGCTATGGGGGTGGTCTGGGTTTGAGGAGGACAAGCCAGTACCACTCTCCAAGTGGGATACACTGTGCCCGACATATAAATGGGGGGCGCAAAGTGAAGAAGAGGAGGATTATTTGGAGAGCCATTTTGGAGATGTTCTGGAGGAAATGTGGGAGATAGCGGAGGAGGTTGAACGGGAAATGTCGGAGTAGAATAATCCGTGTCCAGTCGCCTACTCCACTCCCATGAAAGAGCAGTCCGCTTTACCGGTGCCCAGTCGGGGTCCGGCCGTCTGCTCTACTCCAGTGCCAGAGCAGTCCGCTCCACCGGTGCCCAGTCTGGGTCCGGCCGTCTGCTACACTCCAGTGCGCCTCTCCAGTCCGGTACGTCATGTGCCTACTCCTCGCACTCGCCCTGAGGTGCGTGTCACCAGTCCGGTTCCTCCAGTTCCGGCTCCACGCACCAGGCCTCCAGTGCGCCTCTCCAGTCCGGTACGTAATGTGCCTGCTCCTCGCACTCGCCCTGAGGTGCGTGTCACCAGTCCGGTGCCATCAGTGCCGACTCCACGCACCAGGCCTCCAGTGCGCCTCTCCAGTCCGGTACGTCATGTGCCTGTTCCCCGCACTAGCCCTGAGGTGCGTGTTATTAGTCCTGTGCCACATGTGCCGACTCCACGCACCAGGCTTCCAGTGTGCGTCTCCAGTCAGGTACGTCCTGTGCCTGTTCCCCGCACTAGCCCTGAGGTGCGTGTTGTTAGTCCTGTGCCACATGTGCCGACTCCACGCACCAGGCTTCCAGTGCGCGTCTCCAGTCAGGTACGTCCCGTGCCGACTCCCCGCACTCGCCCTGAGGTGCGTGTTAGTAGTCCAGTGCCACCACTACCGGCTCCACGCACCAGGCCTCCAGTGCGCCTCTCCAGTCTGGTACGTCCCGTGCCGACTCCCCGCACTCGACCTCCAGTGCGTGTGCCCAGCCAGGTACCTCCAGTGCCGGCTCCACGCACCAGACCGTCGGTGCGCCTCATCAGCCCGGAGACTCCCGTGATAGTCGACAGCCCGGAGACTCCTGTGATGATCGACAGCCCGGAGCCTCTCGTGATGGTCGACAGCCCGGAGCCTCCCGTGATGGTCGACAGCCCGGAGCCTCCCGTGATGGTCGACAGCCCGGAGCCTCTCGTGATGGTCGACAGCCCGGAGCCTCTCGTGATGCTCGACAGCCCGGAGCCTCCCGTGACGCTCGACAGCCCGGAGCCTCCCGTGACGCTCGACAGCCCGGAGCCTCCCGTGACGCTCGACAGCCCGGAGCCTCCTGTGACGCTCGACAGCCCGGAGCCTCCCGTGACGCTCGACAGCCCGGAGCCTCCCGTGACGCTCGACAGCCCGGAGCCTCCCGTGACGCTCGACAGCCCGGAGCCTCCCGTGACGCTCGACAGCCCGGAGTCTCCCGTGACGCTCGACAGCCCGGAGCCTCCCATGATAATTATATGGCCGGAGTCGCCTGCCACACCGGTGCTCAGTCCTGGCCCGGTTATTTGTCCCGCTCCATGGCCTGAACTTGTTCCCCCACCATTGTTATTTAAAGGACCGGTGGATTGCCCCTTTACATGGCCGGAGTCGCCTGCCACACCGGTGCTCAGTCCTGGCCCGGTTATTTGCCCCGCTCCATGGCCTGAACCTTTTCCCCCACCATTGTTGTTTCCAGGACCGGTGGGTTGCCCCTTTATATGGCCGGAGTCGCCTGCCACACCGGTGCCCAGTTCTGGCCCGGTTATTTGCCCCGCTCCATGGCCTGAGCCTTTTGCCCCACCATGGTCATTTCCAGGACCGGTGGGTTGCCCCTTGAAATGGCCTGAATCGCCAGCCACACCGGGCCCAGTAGAAATGAGGAGGAAGACATCCACTTCGCCGGGGCCGGAACCGCCACCGGCGATGGTTTATGTTTGATGTTTTTCCCTCCCTGACCCTTCCCTCATGTTTTTGTGTTTGTTTTTCTTGCGGCCGGGAGTCCGCGACTTTGGGGGGGGGGGGTACTGTCAGGCTCTGGCCATAGAGAAGCTTTGCTTCTCTATATTTCTATGGTCAGAGTCTGGCAGATCTATCATTTATATTTCTGTCTGGTGTTGTGTGTGTGTGTGGGATCCCTAATTAGAGGCAGCTGCTATGCATTACCTCTAATTAGGGATCTTACTTATATGTCTGTGTTCCACTCCGTTGGCGTGGTTCATTGTTGTATATTGTCTCGTGTCGTGCTACGTGTGTTATCATTTGTTATATTTGTATAGTTCGCCAGTTCGTATTAATAAAGATGTCGAACTATCGATACGCTGCGCCTTGGTCTCTCTACACACCCGAACGTGACACCCCCTTTACTCCTCTCACTCTCTAAAGTGCCTGTTGTTTTCTTGGTTTCCCAGTTTCGACCTTTCTCTGCCTGCCCCGACGCCAAGCCTACCCGCCGTCTTGTACCTTTGTCTCAATATTCTGGATTACTGAACTCTGCCTGCCCCGACCCTGAGCCTGCCTGCCGTTTGGTACCTTTGTCCCACTACTCTGGATTACCGAACTCTGCTTGCCCCTGACCTGTCTTTTGCCTGCCCCCTGTTGGTATAATAAACATTTGTTATTCCAAACATTGTCTGTGCCTGGGTCTCAAATGTACGCTGATAATCTATGCATTGTCACTTTACCCCTACCTTCATATAATAATTATCTTGACTAACCTGTACCCCCGCACATTGACTCGATACCAGTACACCCTGTATATAGCCTCGTTATTGTTATTTTATTGTGTTACTTTTTGTTACATTTTTTACTTTAGTTTATTTAGTAAATATTTGCAATTTTTTAAACTGCATTGTTGGTTAAGATCTCGTAAGTAAGCATTTCACGGTAAGCTCTACACCTGTTGTATTCAGCGCATGTGACAAATAAAGGCTTAATATAAATAAAGGCTTACTGTTAGAAAGTCATAATCGCACAATAGAGAAAGTTTTTGCCATTTGGGACGTATGCTGTGGCTCTGGTGTAAACTTTCTCTATTGTGCGATTATAAGCACATGTAGTAAGCCTTTACTCTACACTTCCACATGTTGTAACAGTTGTTTTTAAAATAATAATCACACAGAATAGTTAATGGGATGTGATCTGAGATTGTAACCCTGATGAATGCCAGGGTTTTTTTGTGTCACATTTGAAGTGTGTTTCTAGCACATAGGATATTTTTTTTTTTGGCAGCGATATCAATTTAACATGCCACGGTCTTGAAAGGCAAACCTTGTTTGGCAGTTTCTAAAAAGCTTCCTTTAATGCAATGTTGTCATAAGCTTAAATTATTCATTTGAGTTATTATAGACAGGAATATCATTGTATACTTTGACATTGTTGTCAAAAAATCCCCAAATTCATTTTTATCTCTCAAACATTCATGCATATTTAATGGGGAATGCGAAGAACTTCACAGAGCAATATAATCCCAATATGCAGACACTCGTTATCACTGTCATATGCAATAATTCCTCGTACCACTTTGTAAAAAAAGAAAGCTAGGGCTTCCAAAGTCGAACCCCAGAGTTTGGATTTCCTGGTTCTTGTTCTTTGTTCTCCGCTGCCCTAGAGACAGGCGCTGTTAACTCAGTGACACTCCTTGATTGGCTCCTTGTTCTCCTCAGAGGCTCCGTTGCCTGGAGCCGTGTAAAGCCATCACAGCTCCAGCAGACCTGTTGACAAAGCATCAAGAGATTTTTAAGAAAAGGGACTGGAAAATTGGGCTATATAAACAAATAATATGTATTAATTCCCTTGCTTTACTCTGTAAGTGTATCTCCCTCTCAAGGAAAATGTATTTAATTAAAGACTGTCCCCTGTGCCTTTAAGATTGCATGAGTGATCAGAAAATAACTACTACAATAATGTAGCCTATCGCTGCCAGAAGAAACAGAAAAATGGAAAATGAAAGACAACAGAAAGACTACATGCCCCATAGAGATCAACACACTCAATAAGACTCCCTCACAGGGGTAGAAAGCCAGCGTCATAAAAGGGACCAACACTATTCATCATGACTTAAAGGCAAGGCTTTTTAATTGCATTTAATGGGAGGAGAGTCGACGTGCCAGAGAACATCACACAGGCATCGCAGCCCCCCTCATAGATCATTAATTCGGCCAGGGTTTCCCATAAACTCATCATCAAGCTTTGATTGTTTGAATAATTTTTGCTTGGGCAAAAATTCTTGGGGGTGGGGGGGTGTTGGCTCAAGGACCGAAAACTTGCATTAGTCCACTGGTCAACAGATACAGCTGCAGCCTGAACCACATAGGGCGCTGCTCAAACGTAGTCCACTATAGGGTATAGGGTGCCAGAATAATGACCACACAACACTTGTTACTGTTGTGGACCCTTGCCTTATACCCGTGTTGAGCACAGACCAGGTAACTCTACTCTCATACAGAGATTAATGACCATGTCTGGCTGTGTTCTCTCCACAGCTCATTTCAGATGCACAGACCTGTTCACCAGAGCCATGGGCTGCTTCCCAAATGGCACTCTATTCCCTATACACTGAGTATACAAAACATTAAGAACCAGGTGAATCAGGGTGAAAGCTATGATCCCTTATTGATGTCACTTTTTAAATCCACTTCAATTAGTGTAGATGAAGAGGAGGAGACAGGTTAAATAACGATTTTTAAGCCTTGAGACAATTGAGACATGGATTGTGTATGTGTTCTATTCAGAGGGTGAATGGGCGAGACAAAATTTAAGTGCCTTTGAACGGGGTATGGTAGTAGGTGCCAGGAGCACCAGTTTGTGTCAAGAACTGCAACGCCGCTGGTGTTTTCACGCTCAACAGTTTCCCGTGTGTATCAAGAATGATCCACTACCCAAAGGACATCCCAAAGGACAATGTTGGTAAATTACAGATGTTGACCTTGACCTGACGATCATGTAATGTGGGACACAGAATTAACTAGAGATTGTTTATTACCTTGGATATACGCAACACAGCACTGTAGCAATGGTTACATCTCAAATGGCACCTTATTCCCTGTAAAGTGCTGCAGGGAATAGAGAGCCACTTGGGACGCAGCCTAGATGTTGATTTGTGTCTATGGCGGAATATAAATGGGTGTTAAAATTAATTCACTGTAACCTCAGGTGGGTGGCCTTGCATTGATGTTTGAGATGGGTTTGGGCTACAGCGCTACAGCTACACCATAGAAATGTTAGTGTTACTTCAAATCAATATCCCCAATACTTATTATTTTGGACCATTCATCATCGTTTTTGCAGTGGCATTTTACAACTAACTGAAGTCATTTGGAACAAAACAATTATGCTATCTACCTTTCGGTGACTTTGACTTGTGAGTGTGTGACGGATGTTGTAGACTGGAGGGTAGGAGGCTGTCTGACTAGCTGCCTGGTAGAATGTTCTGAGACACAGGATGCATTTGATGTGTGCCTCACTTCCTTCCAGAGTCCTTGGCTCATTATCATTGTGCATCAGTAGTTTCCCAAACAGCACCCGATCCCCTACATAGTGCACTACTTTTGACCAGGGCTATATAGGGAATAGTGTGCCATTTGGGACACAGCCCTGGTATTTAGATCTGCTCTGGGTTCATCTAGTGGACGGTGACAGCCTTATCTCCCTCTGGGCTCACTCACCTGGAAAGGCAGAAATTATGGAACTCAGAGCTCAGTGGGGAAAAGGCTGAAAGAAGCTTCCCTTTGTTAGATTCTAACCTTTCATAGTTCTCCTTGTCTACTGATATCTACATGACCATGTATCATACATCTGATATCTAATGAGCTAGAAATGTTTTTGATGTTATATGACTCTATTATGGAAGATTAGATAAGACTACATTTCACCTTGCGCACCTTCAGACATTCATGAAGGCAGATGTGAGCATACATACTGTATGTATGTATGTATGTATGTATGTATGTATGTATGTATGTATGTATGTATGTATGTATGTATGTATGTATGTATGTATGTATGTATGTATGTATGTATGTATGTATGTATTTCAACAACAACATCAGGTTTCAGTGACCTACCAACCTGTTGTTGACATATTAATTTCCATGCTTCATAAACATGACAATAGACTAGCCAATTAGAGACCATTAGACTGTTTTTTTCTGCGTACCATGAAGATTATACACCATATTAAATATGTTTATACCACAGCGTTGGTGATACTCATTTCTGATTGGCTAGAAGGGCATTCTAGACTGGACATTAAAACCAGATAAAGGGACAGTTGGAAAATATATTGGGACACCTTGCAATCATGATGACTCAATAAGTGCCTACTTGCTACAAAGTTACAGAAAGCAAAACCAACAACCACACACACCAAAATTGGATACAATGTAAACGCAGGTCCAACGAGGGAAAACGCAGTTAGCTAGCTAGCATTTATTTATTTTTGCAGATAACTTGTTTTGGAGCATCTGATGACCTCGTGGTGAGTGGTGAAGATGAATTTCTCTGGTCCCTACTGTTGGCTGCAGTCATGACGCAAGTTGCGCTATGCTGTCGAATGCTCCCACGTTTCTAGTTTGACCAGCGGTTTTCAGAAACTGGTATTTTTGTATTTGGTTGTCATATTGACAAGTTTTCTAGCAACAAACTATTTAGCTAGCTTCTGGCCTAGTGTTTGATATGCAATGCGATCTCCTTGTAATGAACAGTGTTGAGTGTCCTGACAATCAGGCACACTTGTATAGCTATGCCAGGCAAATAGGGTATTATCAGCTCATTGTTATGGAAATATCAATAGAAAACAGCTACTTTGCTGTTATTCTGGCTGCAGAGGTCGTAAATGTTCTCACTAGCAAGCAAGGGATGAGAACGTTGTCATGGAACATAAAGACTAAACGACTGGGTCATGTCTATAAATATTAAACTAACATGCTGACCACACCGCTCGCGTTGCGTGCGTGAGCATTGCAAAATAAATGTGCATATACATGTTATACAAACTGCTTGCGTGCGTCAACGGGCGCCTGCATAGCCAGCCGCTAAAATAGAACGTGCTGCAAGTCCTCTGCCATCTCCTCATTGGTTTTTAGAAGCATATACCTACGTGGGTGATTGAAGATGAACGAGGTCCACACTCCAGTCCAGTTGGTTGCGGTAATGCACCTTAAAGTTGGTTGCCATATAAAATCCACAGAAGAAGAAGACTGAATGAGGAGCGATTACTAGAAACTAACTAGGTTTCGCCTTTTATCTGTGGATTAACTTGTCAGAGTAGATAACACACGATTTTGTGTGACTCAAAATGGGTCAAAATTCTATAAAGATCAAGCAAAAAATAAGGTTGTTGTATATTTCAGGTAAAATAACAACCTAATGTTTATCTCCCAGGACAAATTAGCTAGCAGCAGCAAGCTAGCTAGCTAAATGTCCATGAATGTTTCATATGTATTTCGACCTGTCCCCAGAGTTCGTTTTGATATTTTAACTTGCATGTAATGATCGTGTCTGGTGTGCATGAACAAAATCAACATGCGTGCAATGACGCATGCGAATGCATGTGCATGGCCGGTCTAGTCAGCATCTAATTGAACGAACGACTGGATCTTGCCTCTAGCAACCAAAAGATGGGAAAGTATGAATTTGCTTATAAATATGAAAATATAAAGGAAAATGTTTTATTTCTACTTGTGGGTTTTAGTATTGTTTTCTTTGGCAACTTTGGTATAAGTGGGATAAACGCCTCTGTTCTGTACATTGCCTTTAACTTGGCTCTGCCTTGTCGTCCATTATTTCCAAGGTAATGTACAGAACGTCGGTACGCGGAGTGCCTGGATACAGCCCTTAGGGACTCGACCCACCCAGTTTTTTATTAAGCAATAATGCCTGAGGGGTTGTGGTATATGGTCAATATACCACGGCTAAGGGCTGGTCTTATACACCACGCAACGCAGAGTGCCTGGACACAGCCCTTAGCCGTGGTATATTGGCCATATATCACAAACCCCCGAGGTGCCTTATTGCTATTATAAACTTGTGACCAACGTAATTAGAGCAGTAAAAATAAATGTTTTGTCATACCTATGGTATATGGTCTGATATACCGCGGCTGTCAGCCAATCAGCATTCAGCGCTCGAACAACCCAGTTTATAATATGTTTTATACAACGGGTGGCTCTAATCCTGGATGCTGATTGGTTAAAACTGCATTCCACCGGCTAAATCTATGACTTTGAAATGCTTATTTACTCTGTTCCATCTGACTGTGCAATCCACTGTCTCATCAGCTCAGCCAGGCAATTTATATACTAGATCTACACTGTAAAAAGCATATTGACATTATCTCCCATTTCTTTTAGACTAGCATTTGGCATTCAACAGCGGAGATTTGTAATAACCTTGCTGTCTGTCTCTCTGACATTTGCAACATTGTTTCAATATTGAAATTTGATCTCCAGCTGTCCTATGGTAATGAATGTGTCGGGAGACAGGCTGGCAGCTTTTCTCAACCAGTCGAAATCATGAATCAGCATAGTTTTTATGGATATATACAAAGAAATGTCAATAGAAAAACACAAAACTGTGTTAGACAAAATTAGCTAGCTAGCAAGCAAGGGATAAGAATGTTACCAGCCATCATGGCAACGGAACATTTAGAATGAACGTCCATAGATTTAAAACCAAAAGACTTAATGACTGGGTAGCATCTCTGGCAACCGAACCGATAGAACGAACGACCAGACGGCTTGGGTAGCAACCCTAGAATATGTGTCGGGTCTTGTGGAAGGATGAAAATAGTATGAAAAATTTTATCAAAATAACTTTTCTAATGAAAATATGTTAATCATTATTTGAATATGTTGATAACGTCCTCGAAGCCGGTGTTTGGAGAATATATTGGCACGGTTTTCGTCTCGGGCCTAACAACACCCATGCCAATATATACACCAAACACCGGCTTCACGGGATATATAAGTCAACTCTTGAGTGAACTATTGTACAGGTGAGGTTGAATGTTTTGTTAGAATGTCATAATCAGAAGTCTTTCATTAACACATTCTCTTTGGGTGTCCATGGAAACAGGCTCTACTGACACGTGTTTATAAATGGATGGGAATAGCTGTGTGAAGGAACATTTTTGGGAGAGGACTCAGTTTTGAACAGACTTTGTTATCCTCCTTTCTTTGAACGCCACCCACCAAACACAAAGCAACACAAAGCATTGAGCGTCTACTATGGAGTTGACACAATTGAGCCTACTGTATCACCACAGGCAGAGGCAGCTTGCTGTCTGACATTCCAATATTAAAAGGGAACTCATTTGACCAACTTGACTCTCCAAAAGGCTTTCTCGATCACTTATTAATGCCAAATGAGTTTCTCGTCTGTACATCCAAGGTCTCCGTAAGAGTTCAGCTCGTCAGGGAAGCTTTACACACAAGTCAATTTATGACATCTTTGATCTCAAAAGCATATTTTATTAACATGCTAGCTCCCTCCAAGTCTCCCTCCCGCTTGCTTTACAGTACAACGGCTTGACAGATACACCAAAAAACTAAACTCCCTTAAGCTCGCTCAGCTGAGTCTTATACCAGTTGATGGACTGCTTCTGAAACAGCGAGCAGAGCTGCATGTCCCTATATTTTGCCTGTATGAAATCACACCCCAGTGCACCGTGCACCAACACCGTGTCTAAATTAGCCCTGGTGCCTCCGGCTACTTTCATCTTAATAAGTATGTTGTTTATGGGCCTATAAGCAAAATATTGCCTGCACTGCTCATTACTGCTGAGTGGGGGGAAATCCCATGAGGCCTGCCTGCCATGCAGTTAAAACAATTCATATCCACGGCTCATGGCAGGCTCAAGGAAACACAATATAAAAAATAGTGACAGTCCAGTGGAGCTGCTGATGCTCCAGCTGCTGCTTCTCTCCAAATGGCACCCTATTCCCTCTATAGCGCACTACTTTTGTCCAGAGCCTATTAGAATAGGGCACCATTTTGGACTAAGGCTCTGAGTGCCTCTCAAATATTTTGACTGGGCACTTCGACCTACATTACAGCCTACAATGAGGACTGTGAACACTTATTCGTGTCAGCAGTAGTTTAAATGGTTCAGTGGTTCCGCATTACCAATCTAAACTGTACTGGGTGAGTCGTAACACTCCTATATAAATAAAGATGACTGGGTATGCATCCCAAAAGTAGTGCACTATAAAGGGAATAGGGTGCCATTTTTGTGAGCCTAGTTTTTTTTTTTATACTGAAAAAATATCTAAACGCAACATGCTACAATTTAAAAGATTTTACTGAGTTACAGTTCATATAAGGAATAAATTCATTGGACCCTAATCTATGAATTTCCCACTCCTCTTTAATGGCTGTGAGAAGTTTCTGGATATTGGCGGGAACTGGAACACGCTGACATACACGTCAATCCAGCTCAATTGTTGACATGTCTGGTGAGTATGTTGCCCTACCAAGCAAAAGAACATTAACGGCTCATAGAGTGAAACTGACAAAAATTACTTCAAATCATTTATTGATTGTCCAGCCAAATTAATTGTAGGCAGACAATTGGAGATGTGGTTATCTGTTGTCTTACTATGAGGTTATTATTTTTAAATGTTTTATGACTTCTGACATGACCTTTGACCCTACAAGGCTGTTACTGCCTTCTTGCTTGGTACACCCACTGGAATGCTTTTCTATGACAATTTCTTTTTAACACAAACTTGTGTTAATACTGTATATTTATTTGTATGTGGCTGTCAGTGTAATATAGTTTGATACTTGTATCAGCGAAGAACAATACATAATACCAAGGTAAACCGTAGACACTGCCGTCCAAAGCTCAGTGAAACCAAGGTAAAAGGCAGTAACTGACGTGTGTGTGATGGCAGGTACTGCCTTTTTCCTTGGTTTCACTGTAACTTTTTGCAGTTACCGCAAACATGACCCCCCATTTTCTCCATAACACAACACAATGGAGGCAGGATATTTGTCCAAATAAATAAAGCATGTATTTAATGCATAAAACATGTCAATAACTAATTTTATGACCAAATGCACAGTTACTGTTCTTTTGCTTGGTTGGGCAGTATGCAGGCCATGGAAGAACTGGGACATTTTCAGCTTCCACAATTGTGTACAGATCCTTTTGACCTTGGGCAGTGCATTATCATGCTGAAACATGAGGTGATGATGGCACGACAATGGGCCTCAGGATCTCATCATGGTATCTCTGTACATTGATATTGCAATTGATCAAATGCAATTGTGTTTGTTGTCCGTAGCTTATGCCTGCCCATACCATAACCCCACCGCCACCATGGGGCACTCTGTTCAAAACGTAAACCACTTGCCCACACGACGCCATACACAGGGTCTGCAGTTGTGAGGCCGGTTGGGTGCACTGCCAAATTCTCTAAAACGACGTTGGAAGCGGCTTATGGTAGATAAATACACATTCAATTCTCTGGCAACAGCTCTGGTGAACATTCCTGCAGTCTGCATGCCAGTTGAACGCTCCCTCAAAACCTGAGACATCTGTAGCATTGTGTTGTGTGGTCAAAACATTTTAGAGTGTATTTTTATTGTCCCCAGCACAAGGTGCACCTGTGTAATGATCATTCTGTTTAATCAGCTTATTGATATGCCACACCTGTCAGGTGGATGGATTGTCTTGGCAAATTTGAGAGAAATAAGCTTTTTCTCCATTTGGAGCTTTTTCAGCTCATGAAACATGGGACCAACACTAGGGTCTGATCACAACTCCAACAAATACCTTCTGGCAAATCTCAGGCCATGTCTGTACTGCTGCTCCTTCACTGGTTGTTTTGGACTCTCTGTATTTGCCAGAAAGTTGTTGGGGTTATGATCAGACCCTCTGGAGTTTTGTTATGGTCTTATCGAGGTGTCTGACGGCCCAAAAAATATTAACAAATGACGATTCCTACAGTGACATAGGCCTACATACAACAAGCATTTGAACTTTCAACCTCGACCTAAACAGTACAGTAAATTAGATCATGTAGTCTTTACTTATTTGCTGGAAAGTGTTTGTATCTCTTCAAGAGATACAAAAGACAGTAACAAAATTATAAAATGTATCCCTCTGACATTGTATTATACTGAACTCAACGAGTGAACCATGAAAAGGCATCGATATGAATCTACTTAAATTCAGTCTTGATCTAGAATTGATTGACAACACCAAAACCAAAAATAATTGTCTTAAAAATAACAAATTAATGCAGCTCAAACACACTAGACTACAAAGAGCATAGTGGCAGTAATATTAGTTTGTTGAGCTTTCATCAGATTTGATATCACAGCAATGGAAGTTGGAAGCTCTTATTGAATCCCGAATGGTACCCTAGTCCCTATAGTGCGCTACTTTTGAGTAGTTCACTGTATTGTGAATAGGATGCCACTTGGGACACATCCCTTGTCTAATCAAATAACCCAATTATGGTTCAGACAATTCTGTGTGAAAATTGAACTAAACATGTTATTTTTTTGTATTTTCCTGAAATGTAACACAATGTTCTTTGGATGAAAGCCTTTTGACAAATATTTTACATTTTACTGTATATTTCCATCAACTTCAGTTTATTCACGTATGGTTAAACCCAGTGATATAGCCTACAACATCTATCTCTAAACTATTCAGTAGTGAAAGTACTGAAGACCTTGCTCTCCAAAATTTGTTAAATTGGTAACTTCTAAATAGACACAAAAAGTCCATATAGAATTCACAGCCATATAGACCAACTGTAAGATTACGCACCTGTGCACTCCCATTGACCCCGTTGGCTCACCAATGCCAAGGTCCCTTGGGTGCAGTGTTAAATACAGTAGTGTCTGATTGCATTTAATCCCCAACCCTGAGGCCACTAAGGGTGTAAAGACACAAAGAACAGGAAGGGAGCCAGCACTCTCACACTGAGCAGAGTACCACTGAACTACAGTATGCATTGTGTCTTTACATTTCCTGTGTTGTGAGTTAATTATTTATAGAAAATATAGGCTACCCTTTCATTCCAACAAGGGTTAGGTTTTAAGTCAATGTTCTACAGTACTGTTGCATGCAGCACTATGGCTTAATCCCAAATGGCACCCTATTTCCTATTGATGCACTACTTTTGACTAGAGCCTTATCGTTCTACTTAAGTAGTGCACTACATACGGAAGAAGGTGCCATTTGGGACACAGATTAAGGCTTGCCCAAGACCACTGTGTTTAGAGTGGTCTGATGTGGCATGATTAACCCTTAAGACTGGATCAAATTGATTGTACTTATAATCAAGGCAATTGAAAACCTCATGAAGTTGAGTGATGATAGTAATAGCAAGCTGATTTACCCGTTTCAATTCTACAGTTTTTATTGTGGGATTCTCACAGGCAGCTCGCTCAGTACTGTATGTTGGTGCTGATGTGTTGATTTGTTTTCTTGTGTTGGCCTCACTGTTCCCATCACAAATGGTAACCTATTCCCTATATAGTGCACTAGTTTTGATCAGAGCCCTATGGGCCCTGTGCACTATTTAGGGAATATGATGCCATTTGAAATGCTGCCCCTGTTGTTCCTAGAATTCAAACAGTATTTCAAAAGCATCTCAATAAAGTAGGGTGTCCTTGGATTTTAACATTTTACATTTCAGTAATTTAACAGACGCTCTTATCCAGAGCGACTTACAGTTAGTCAGTGCATGTTCATACTTTTTTTCGTACTTAAGAGCTGCAGAATGTTATTGTCTCATGTGTCCGATGAAAATCTGACACGGCCTCACAATATGCCGACTGAATAAGAAATCCTTGCTTTCTTCAGTCACCTTGGTTTCGTCAACAAAATGTTGAATATCTCACAGGCAAGCTTTGTATCTTTGTGTTAATAGATAAATTACCACTTTCCCCAATTTTTGTTAGCATTGCATATTAAGTGTATTTGATAAAAGCGTCTTAATCATTTGAAACACACACTTTTTAATATTCTACCTCTTGTATTTCACACAATGATTCAGTATCATCATAAGTCACCAAGTACATTTGATGTTGGCAATGATATGTGATCAAAGTCAAGTGAAGAGGCTGTCTGTAGTAATGTAGGTGGTGAGAGGCAGTGGGGGGAGTGGATTGTGTCAGGGCAGCCAATCCCCTTGAGTCATGCAATCACCCATGATGCCTTCCTCAGTTGTGATACCCTGATGAGCTAATTTATGATGAGCTCACCATCTCTGTCTCTTCTCTTTACACTTTCAAAGCCAAGACGCTTTTAAAGGGGCAATCTGGGATTGGTATCAATTTTTAGACTAGAATGAATGATAGCCTTTGATTCTTGAACAATGTAACTTAGAAATACCTCATGAGCTTAGCTCAACTGTTTTACCTAATCAGAACCAAAAATAGAAGCTTGTTTTACACCATTGCTTGTAGACAATGTAATTGTAAACAAACACTGCATAGCCTAGCTTTAAAACATGTTTAAAAATAGTGCTGTTTATGAATTTGAGAGTGGTTACATTTCTTCAGCACCATCCCTCAGCGGTTTACCCAAAAAAGCAGCTGGGTGCCTGCTCTGTTGTTGTTTGAATCCAAGATTGCCCTTTAATCCTGCTGCATGAAGCCCTCTAGCATACACCTCTGGGGTGAGTAGCGCTATAGCTACAGTAGCATTCCTGCGAGGCCACACACTCACCCTGTTCTTAATTAAAGGCATACATTTCTCTTCCACTTTTCCGCAAGAACAACAAACATTTTGTTCTCCGCAGCGACGCTTGCTGCTTCCATAAAGGCACAGTACTGATGAAACCAACTTCGCTCTGCTGGCGTTCCTCAAGGAACCATATCCTTGGAGTGTCAACATTTACATATTGCTTTGATGAAAGAACACATTTATTTGGGATTTTTATTTGCATTAGTAGAAAATATGCAGGCAGACAGAATGCTGTTTTATTTCCAGGTCACATTGAATACCTGGGTTAATACAAAACAATAGTTTTAGCACATCATTTCTTCTGCAGAAATAGAAGTTGTTGAGTAATTTCTGATTGTGATACAGAACCATTGTAGTAACAATAAAGGCATGTCAGCAATCCTTATTGGTCAACATTTAGGCCTAGTTTGGGTGATTTACTAATGACTAGTCAGTCCCCCAATAGCTTTGTAAGTGCCTGAGTCTAATTGAATGCTAATTAACTACCAAATAACAGGTAATGAATTAGATACATATTCATGAAGCCATGGTTAATAATCTTGTAATAAGACATTAGATAAATGTATAACCATGTTGCTATGTGATAGTGTCGGTAGCAGCTGGCACTCAGGAACATGTGAATGGAGCAGCTATGACTGAGATTACATTGATTTGGACCGCAGACAGAAAAGTTAACATTATGGGAGGTAAATCCAGGAAAAAATCAGTCCAACAGCAAAAGACGTGATGTGACAATACTGCAATAAGAAGTGATGCTGTATCAATAGGATAGGCTTATAGTACACTAAAAAGTATGCGGACACCCCTTCAAATTTGTGGTTTTGGCTATTTCAGCCACACCCGTTGCTGACAGGTGTATACAATCGAGCACAAAGCCATGCAATCTCCATAGACAAACATTGGCAGTAGAATGGCCATTAATAAAGAGTTCCAAACTGCCTCTTGAAGCAACGTCAGCACATTGGTCTCTGGAGCAGTGGAAACGCGTTCTCTGGAGTGACGAGTCAAGCTTCACAATCTGTGCAGTTGCCTTACCAGGCAGTGATACAGCCCGACAGGATGCTCTCAATGGTGCATCTGTAAAAGCTGTGAGGGTCTTAGGGGCCAAGCCGAATTTCATCAGCCTCCTGAGGTTGAAGAGGCGCTGTTGTGCCTTTTTCACCACACTGTCTGTGTGGGTGGACCATTTCAGATCGTCAGTTATGTGTACACCGAGGAACTCGACGCTTTCCACATGCTCCACTGCAGTCCCGTCAATGTGGATGGGGGCCTGCTCCCTCTGCTGTTTCCTGAAGTCCACAATCAGCTCCTTCATTTTGTTGATGTTAAGGGAGAGGTTATTTTCCTGGCACCACCCCACCAGGGCCCTCACCTCCTCCCTGTAGGCTGTCTCGTCACTGTTGGTAATTAGGCCTACTACTGTTGTGTTGTCTGCAAACTTTATGTTTGAGTTGGAGGCATGCGTGGCCATGCAGTCGTGGGTGAACCGAGAGTACAGGAGGGGGCTGAGCACACACCTTTGTAGGGCCCCTGTTTTGAGGATCAGCGTAGTGGAGGTGTTGTTTCTTACCTTCAACACCTGGGGGCGGCCCATCAGGATGTTCCAACATCTAGTGGAAAGCCTTCCCAGAAGAGTGGAGGCTGTTATAGCAGCAAAGCGGGGACCAACTCCATTTTAATGCCCATGATTTTGGAATGAAATGTTTGACGAGCATACTTTTGGCCATGTAGTGTAGCTACCGGCAAAACCTAGATGACATACCAATAAAATGTAACTTTGACGCCAAGGATCGTGAGTTTGGTTCCCGCTGGGACCAATCATACGTAAAAAATGTATGCACGCCTGTAGGTCGCATCGGATAAAAGCATCTGCTAAATGGCATATACTGATTAATAGTATCTGAATAATTCATACACGGCGATGCAGCACACTATTTCAATATTCTTTTTAATCTTGTTTTTGTTTTAGATTAATTTATTGTCAACCGTTGTGTTGCTGGAGTTGCATCCATATACAGCGAGCCTGAGTTCCCTGGTCCCATCGCTGTTGGTGGCTTACAGGGTTTCTATGGCAACCATGGGATGCACTCATGCTTGATTCCACCCAGCTGAGACCCTACTGCGTAGAACCTCAGGGGTAATTACATTGTACATTTGAGTCTTTTAGCAGATGCTCTTATCCAGAGAAACTTACAATTAGTGCCTTCATCTTAAGATAGCTTGGTGAGACAACCAGATAGCTAGCAGGGAGGAATGGAGGGAGAAGACAACACAGAAGACATGCAGTGGAAGCTGTGTATTAATTAAGTGATAATGGCAGAGAAGCCGTGGTTTGGAGGATATAATATTGGCACAGGTGTTGTAGGCCCGAGACAAAGGGGTTTTTACCAGTTATTTAAAAATGAAAAGCTGAAATGTCTTGAGTCAATAGGTATTCAACCCCTTTGTTATGGCAAGCCTAAATCATTTTAGCAGTAAGGATTTGCTTAACATGTCACATAATAAGTTGCATGGACTCACTCTGTGTGCAATAATAGTGTTTAACATGACTTTACCCCAAACATCTGTAAGGTCCCTCAGTCGAGCAGTGAACTTCAAACACAGATTCAACTGCAAAGACCAGGGAGGTTTTACAATGCCCCGCAAAGAAGGTCACGTATTGGTAGATACAATAATACATTTAAAAAAAGTAGATATTGAATATCCTTTTGAGCATGGTGAAGTTATGAATTAAACTTTGAATTGTGTATCAATACACCCAGTCACTACAAAGATACATGCATCCTTCCTAACACAGTTGCTGGAGAGAAAAGAACCCGCTCAGGAATTTCACCATGAGGCCAATGGAGACATTAAAACAGTTACAGAGTTTAATGGCTGTGATAGGAGAAAACTACTAGATCAACAACATTGAAGTTACTCCACAATACTAACCTAATTGACAGAGTGAAAAGTAGGAAAAATGCATTCCAAAACATGCATCCTGTTTGCAACAATGCATGCATCCTGTTTGCAACAGTGTCCAGCTGTGCCCTGGACACCATATGTGAATTGATTGACACCATCTATCTTCCGAGTTTGTACTGTTAGGTGACTTAAACTCGGATATGCTTAACACCCCGGCCGTCCTTCAATCTAAGCTAGATGCCCTCAATCTCAAACAAATGATCAAGGAACGTACCAGGTACAACCCTAAATCTGTAAACATGTGCACCATCATAGATATCATCCTGACTGACTTGCCCTCCAAATACACCTCCTCTGTTTTCAACCAGGATCTCAGCGATCACTGCCTCATTGCTTGCGTCCGTAATGGGTCTGCGGTCAAACGACCACCCAATATCACTGTCAAACGCTCAGAGTGCAGGCCTTTCTAATCGATCTTGCCCGGGTATCCTGGAAGGATATTGACCTCATCCCGTCAGTAGAGGATGCCTGGTTGTTCTTTAAAGGTGCTTTCCTTACCATCCTAAATAAGCATGCCCCAATCAAAAAATGTAGAACTAAGAACAGATACAGCCCTTGGTTCACCCCAGACTTGACTGCCCTTGACCAACACAAAAACATCCTGTGGCGCACTGCATTAGCATCGAATAGCCCCCGCGATATGCAACTTTTCAGGGAAGTCAGGAACCAATACACACAGTCAGTTAGAAAAGCAAAGGCTAGCTTTTTTCAAACAGAAATTTGCATCCTGTAGTACTGATTCCAAAAAGTTCTGGGACACTGTAAAGTCCATGGAGAATAAGAGCATCTCCTCCCAGTTGCCCACTGCATTGAGGCTAGGAAACACTGTCACCACCGATACATTTTCGATAATCAAAAATTTCAATAAGCATTTTGCTACGGCTGGTCATGCTTTCCACCTGGCTACCCCTACCCCGGCCAACAGCTCTGTACCCCCCGCAGCAACCTGCCCAAGCCCCCCCCCCCGCTTCTCCTTTACCCAAATCCAGATAGCTGATGTTCTGAAAGAACTGCAAAATCTGGACCCCTACAAATCTGCTGGGCTAGACAATTTTGACCCTTTCTTTCTAAAATTATTAACCGAAATTGTTGCAACCCCTATTACTAGCCTGTTCAACCTCTCTTTTGTATCGTCTGAAATCCCTAGAGATTGGAAAGCAGCTGCGGTCATCCCCCTGTTCAAAGGGGGAGACACTCTAGACCCAAACTGTTACAGACCTATATCCATCCTGCCCTGCCTTTCTAAAGTCTTCGCAAGCAAAGTAACCAAACAGATCACTGACCACTTCGAATCCCACCGTACCTTCTCTGCAATGCAATCTGGTTTCTGAGCTGGTCATGGGTGCACCTCAGCCACGCTCAAGGTACTAAACGATATCATAACCGCCATCGATAAAAGACAGTACAGTGCAGCCGTCTTCATCGACCTGGCCAAGGCTTTCGACTCTGTCAATCACCGCATTCCTATTGGCAGACTCAACAGCCTTGGTTTCTCAAATGACTGCCTTGCCTGGTTCTCCAACTACTTCTCAGATAGAGTTCAGTGTGTTAAATCTGAGGGCCTGTTGTCCTGTCCTCTGGCAGTCTCTATGGGGGTGCCACAGGGTTCAATTCTTGGGCCAACTCTATTCTCTATATATATCAACAATGTCGCTCTCGCTGCTGGTGACTCTCTGATCCATCTCTACACAGACGACAACATTCTGTATACATCTGGCCCCTCTTTGGACACTGTGTTAACTAACCTTCAAACAAGCTTCAATGCCATACAACACTCCTTCCGTGGCCTCCAACTGCTCTTAAATGCTAGTAAAACTAAATTCATGCTTTTCAATCGAACGCTGCCCGCACCCGCCCACCGGACTATCATCACTACTCTCGACGGGTCTGACTTAGATTACGTGGACACCTACAAATACCTAGGTGTCTGGTTAGACTGTAAACTCTCCTTCCAGATACACATTAACCATCTCCAATCCAAAATTAAATCCAGAATTGGCTTCCTAAATCGCAACAAAGCTTCCTTCACTCATGCTGCCAAACATTCCCTCGTAAAACTGACTATCCTACCGATCCTTGACTTCGGCGATGTCATTTACAAAATAGCCTCCAACACTCTACTCAGCAAACTGGATGTAGTCTATCACAGTGCCATCCGTTTTGTTACCAAAGCCCCATATACTACCCACCACTGCGACCTGTACGCTCTCGTTGGCTGGCCCTCACTACATACTCGTCGCCAAACTCAATGGCTCCAGGTCATCTATAAGTCTTTGCTAGGTAAATCCCCGCCTTATCTCAGCTCACTGGTCACCATAGCAACATCCACCCGTAGCATGCGCTCCAGCAGGTATATTTCACTGGTCATCCCCAAAGCCAACACCGCCTTTGGCCGCCATTCCTTCCAGTTCTCTGCTGCCAATGACTGGAACGAATTGCAAAAATCACTGAAGCTGGAGACTACCATCTCCCTCAATAACTTTAAGCATCAGCTGTCAGAGTAGCTTACCGATCACTGCACCTGTACACAGCCCATCTGTAAATAGCCCACCCTACTACCTCATCCCCATATCTATTATTTTTGCTCATTTGCACTCCAGTATCTCTACTTGCACATCATCATCTGCACATCTATCTGTCCAGTGTTAATGCTAATTTGTAATTATTTCGCCACTATGGCCTATTTATTGTCCCACCTTCCTAATCTTACCGCATTTTCACACACTGTACATAGATTTTCTATTGTGTTATTGACTGTACGTTTGTTTATCCCATGTGTAACTCTGTGTTGTTGTTTTTTGTCGCACTGCTTTGCTTTGTCTTGGCCAGGTCGCAGTTGTAAATGAGAACTTGTTCTCAACTGGCCTACCTGGTTAAATAAAGGTAAAAAAAATATATAAAAAAATTTAAGCAATACCGCAAAGCATGTGGCAAAGCAATTAACTTTTTGTCCTGAATACAAAGTGTTATGTTTGGGGCAAATCCTATACAACACATTACTGAGTACCACTCTCCATATTTCCAAGCGTCGTGGTGGCTGCGTCATGTTATGGGTATGCTTGTAATTGTTAAGGACTGGGGAGTTCAACACAGGCAAAATCCTAGAGGAAACCTAAAACACATGGCCAAATCTACACTGGAGTTGCTTACCAAGAAGACATTGAATGTTCCTGAGTGCCCGAGTTACAGTTTTGACCTAAATCTACTTGAAAATTTATGGCAAGCCCTAAAAATGGTTGTCTAGCATTGATCAACAACCAATTTTACAGAGCTTGAAGAATTTTGAAAAGAATAATGGGCAAATGTTTCACAATCCAGGTGTGCAAAACTCTTAGAGACTTACCTAGAAAGACTCACAGCTGTAATCACTGGCAAAGGTGCTTCTACAAAGTATTGATTCCGGGGTAGATATTTCTGTATTGTGCAAAAATGTCTAAATACTTTTTCACTTTGTCATTTTGGGGTATTGTGTGTAGATTGATGAGGAAAAAAATCTATTTAATCAATTTTGAATTCAGGCTGTAACAACAAGATTACTTACATTCTAACAGGTAACTAAATTGAAATGCTCAGATAATGCCATAAACTTGGGATATTCCATATAAATATATCAAGCCTCGGTATAGCTAGACAGTCAGTTTACAGACGTGGCACATAAAATCAGGGCAGTTGTATGATAGTGCTGTTGCCTTTTCTGTTTCTGTCTCATAAATGTGAAGGTCAACACAAACAACCAATAGACACATAAATGGGCAATATATTGTTACAAGGCTGAGGGGTCAGAGTAAATATGACCCCCAGGTAAAGGTTGAATTCTCCACATATCCACACTCACAGCCTCTTTTATTGGACGTTTCTATGACAACGGCAGGCTTGGTCAATGGCAGGCGTGGATCGCCCTTGATAGTTAATAGTAAGCTGCTGTTATGGAAATACATTTGGCATAGAGTAACCCTTGCATGTTGTTTATAGTGAGCCACGGACGTATGGGTGAATGGGCTTTCCCAGGACGGTCATTGCACTGTGCATTCCCAGCCCCTCGTCTATCCCTGCCCTGCCAGCAGCCCCAGGGAGAGACAAACATAATAATTGGCTCCAGTTTATTGTTGACTGCATTGTATATCCCACAGTTGATTTATTCATTGCCAGTACAAAGGGGATCATTCTAAAAAAGGCATCCATGAAACATCCCTCTGGGGTTAGGCACTAGTCAGCAAGGCCCATTGGCTGCACTCTCTGCCAAGCTTAATCAGGTGTGTGTGTGTGTGTGTGTGTGTGTGTGTGTGTGTGTGTGTGTGTGTGTGTGTGGCAGGGGGGGTTGGTTGTTTTTATAATGCTTCCATTCATCCCCATGAATGATATCATCTACACTATTAGAAAAAAGGGGCTATCTAGAACCTAAAAGGGTTCTTTGGCTGTCCCCATAGTAGAACCATTTGAAGAACCCTTGTTGGTTCCAGGTATAACCCTTTTGGGTTCCAGGTAGAATCCTTTTGGGTTCCATGTAGAACCCATTCCACAGAGGGTTCTACATGGAACCCAAAATGGTTATACTTGTGTGATGGAAATTTTTTTCATGTGGATTGTCTTAGTGTCATAAATAATCCTTGGTTCCTGCCTGTGCTTGGTAAAGATATGAGGGGGGGGTGACATGACCACCTCCTTAGGACCATCTGGCAGAACGCCCAGAATACGTTCTATAAGTTAAGATAGGAGACGGTGCACATGCCGGAACCAACCCTATGAACTATGTCTATGTAACGTGTCTGTAAGCAGTATATAACAGATCTAACGGCACTGCCCTGGGAGTGCTCAATTCAATACTTTATGCATCTAAGTTTGACTGTGACCTCTCCATCTTTCTGTCAATAAACAACGATTCAACTAAGATTGGCTTTGAGTGTCCCTGTGTAGAATCTCTATGGCAATTTGGCACCAACAAACAGGATGATTGATTCTGCCTGCGGAACTTTCCAGTGGGGGTCTGTGAGGAAAACCGGTGGCGCATTTTATGAAGCGTGAGGGAAATTCCCATCTGGCCAAAAGACGACGAGGACCCGCTCAGACCAGACCCTTACTGTGAGCGGCCGCAAACAATTGAGGGACACAGCAACTGAATTTCAGTAAGTCAATTGATATGAATTTGTATAAATGCATTATACAAAAATTATAAAACCAATAGAATTAAGGCGAGTAACACATAAAAAAGGTACCCATAGTCTTATAGGAAAAGGCTATTCACTAGTCTTATGGTGAGAAGACTAGAGCAAGGGCGAGTAACAGTACCATGGAAAGCCCCACTGACAGCTGTCTGTAGGCATTTATAAGAGAAGTGTCTACGTGGTCTGCAGCCACTACTAATAGCACATGGCAATATTATATCTGTATGTGAAAGATACATATGGTGCATAGGTAATAAGGGATATTGCCGAGTGTGTTTGGGAATAGTACTAAGTGAATGTGAAAGTGAAAGTTGAGTGTGAGTGTGGAAAGGACGTGTTAAGCTGATTGGAACCAAAAAGGGTTTTACCTGTAACCAAAAAAGGTTCTCCAATGGGGACAGCCAAAGAACCCATTTGGATCACTTTTTTCTAAGAGTGTACAGCAGAGAGACAGAGTGAGGCCGTTTCTTTCTCCTTCACATTTAAAATCTAGTGTTGATGTGGAGGGGTAGAGGCTTTGGGGAAAGAGAGAGTGAGAAAGAGAGAGCAAAATGAAGAGCGAGAGATCGAAAGGGAGATAAAGGGGGTTCTCTAGAGCAAGGGTGCACAATTTAAAGAATTTTTGAGTCTAGAACAGTGCTTATTTTTAAGACTCACAACTGTATGTGGAGCCAAACATGGTCAATGTGTGCAGTTCTACTTTGGATAGACCAGGCAAAACAGACACAGCCTGCAGCCAGAAAGTGTCATGATCAGTTAGTTGAAAGTGCTCTCTTAATGCAACATTTGCTTGCAGATCAATCAGTTCCATCTGCAGATATCCAGCATGTGCCCACTTGAAGGTCTGTGTCACCTCCTTTGAAAATCCCCTGACATCTGTGATGAGGAATGGAATCTCAATGAGATGAAGAAGCTGCTGTCCAAGGCTGAAGCTACCAAAGCGATTTCTGAAGTTTCCAATCAGCTTATCTATGAAGTTAACATGAGGAGAAACATATCTCTCACCTTGAATCTGTTCCTGCACTTTTGGGAAGTGTGCATAGTCTCCTTGAAGATCTTCCCTGAACACTTCCAGTTTCCTCTGGAAGGAGCGGACAGATGTCATCAAATCACAAACTGAATTGTTCATGCCCTGTAGTTTCACGTTGAGATCATTAAGGTGTGATGTGATGTCTACCAAAAAAGCAACAATATCCATTTTGCTCGTGTCTTTCAAAATAAGTGAAAACTGTGTTGCCTTCTGACTCTTGAGCTGTACTAGGAAAGCTGTTATTTCCTTTTGAATCGACCAAAAACCTTCCAACACCCAAGGCAGGTTTGTTGTAAGATGGCTCAGCAGTAGGTAGGCATTTGCCTCAACGTCTTTCAGGAATTCTCTCAGCAAGCGATATTGATGATAAGAGGAAATCCCTGAGGAAGTTGATGAGTTTCATCATTGTATTCATCACTTCAGCATACTCTTCTGACAGATTGGTGCACAGGACAGACTGATGAATGATGCAGTGGTAAGCTGTGAGATCAGGGTTGTCCTCTTTCAGCTGTGCCACAGCTCCTCTCTCTCTTCCCATCATGGCAGGGGCCCCGTCTGAGGTGATAGAGACCACTTGTTTTAGATCTGTCCCCCTCTTTCTCAGCATCTCCTTTATGGCCATGTATATGTCCTTTCATTTTGTATGTGTCTCGAGTTGTGTTACACCTAACAGGTCTTCACAGAATTCCTTCTTCTCTGTCTGGTAAAATCGAACATACACCAGAAGCTGGGCATTATCACTCACATCAGTAGATTCATCAACAACTAATGCATGGTGCAGTCTGAATAGCTTCATCAAGCTGTGTTAACACATCCTCGGTTAGCATTTCACTCTTTCTTGCTGTTGTTGTATGTGACATTGGGATTTGCTTGATCTTTTCACACAGCTTGTCTTTTTGTTTACCGTCAAGTAAAGTTTCAGCAACCGCATTCATGCACTTCATCACCACTCCCCCGTCAGTAAATGGCTTTTGCTGTTGACCCCAAACCCAAGCAATTTTTTGTGAACATTCGTTTGCACGTTGTTATGCCGTGAATGCATGGTAGAGGACAGAGTGGTTTGACACTCGCTGTGGGAAGGATAAAGGCATATTTGTCTGTCCACTCCTCTTTGAAAGCTACATGTTCTGTATCAACTTTCCTGACTTTTGCTTACACCATTCTATCATTTCTCCTCTCGCTTCCGCTTTTGCTTCTCTCGCTCTCTCTCTCTGACAACATCAGTCTCCTAACATGCATTGTAAACATTCGCTTTGATTGGCTGGGTTTCGTGAAGGGATTTAAATAACGTACGTGATTGGGCAACACACAGTAGTATGGGGCGCTGTCTGGGACCTTCCCAGCTGCGCTGAGCCAGCGCAGTATGTGTACATTGAATAAAAGTGTTGCTTCATCAGTATTTAATTTAACAATTATTTATGAGAAATGTGTTGAGGTCCAGATAGAACCTTCCGCCAATTGTGCACCTCTGCTCTAGAGTCTATGTTCATGAGAAAGAGAGAGAATAAAAGAAAGCGAGAGAAAGAGGGTTCCTCTAGAGACCTTGTTCACGAGCATGGCTGGGATGCAGCCAAACATACTGTACATACCAATAGTTAAGCACTAAATGTTGACTCAGCACTGAGACACTGGTTCTTTGCTGCAATGGCAAGTTTTTTGTTTCCCAGATAGCTGATGACAGATCCTTACAGAGTGGTTTCATCCCAAATGGCACCCTATTCCCTATATAGTGTACTACTTTTGACCAGGGCCCATAGGGCTCTGTCCAGACATAGTGCACTATAAAGGAAATAGTGTGCTGTTTGGAATGTAGCCAGCCTGTTTACAGCAACAATGCTATAGGGAGGATGACACATGGGGGGAATCTTTCAACCTTGACCCAAAGCCCCACTGTCTTATTCTTAAAAGCAGCCCACAAAGGAAGAGACATGTGAATAGATAGCAGCATTCTTCGCAGTGCAGTGTGTGGGGGTATTGAACGTTGGCAAACCCAGAGGTTGTCGAGTATGTGCTTCTTGTTTCAGAAAATATTTTTGCAAAAGTGGAAAATCTTTGTATCTTATTACATTTGGAAAGGGTAACTTGAATAACAGCGATGCTTTTGAACGCAAACAAACCATTGGTTCTGACTCTGTTGGACGTGAATGTCCTGTGATGATGACATATTAGGCTATGGCAGAACCAAAGTACTCAGTCATTCCTGAGCATTTCACAGGCAGCTCGGGAATCATCATTTAGAGATTGTCATCTGTTGGGGATTTGACTGTGATCCCTTTGATACTTACAGTACCATGTTCAGTACCATGTGCATTGTTGATGACCATAACCTATTCTATGCTTGGGCCTTCTTCCTATTGATACTGACTTCAGTTGACCTTATTATTTAGAGAGAAACAGAAGAAGCAGTATAGTAATTAAACATTTGTGTCATATTGAGAAATCTGTAGGCTTAGACACCAGAGGGGTATCCTGCGAACCAAGCTAGATCTACTCAGGGTTTTCTAAAGCTAACCAGTTTCACTTAGCTTCACATTCCAGCTCAGGCTTCATCCATCCTACTAACGGTGGATATTGTCACATTTTCCTTTGTGCCAAAATCAAAATGAAAGAGAAGTTTTCTTGCAAATTCAGAAGGCTATGGTGTGAAAGAGGCTTTTAGAAGTGCCATCTTTATTTTATTACTTATCGCTAATGTCGTCTGCTTATCAATACCTAGGCGAACACTTGTTTTTATGTTTAGACAGTGAAGTCTTTGTTCAGGATAGAGTGTTTTTCTTGTATTTAGTCATCTGTACCTTTACTGTATCAAAATGACAAAATATAGTGATTGGTTTAAAAAATATATATTTGATTTATTTGACCAGCTTGAACAATACAACCACATGTGGATACAGTACAATGCCATTAAAATAATGAAAGATGACACAAAAAAGTCTAAAAACATATTTCCATTGTGGTCCTCTTGAAAAGACATGAAAACTAAATATAGACAAGTGTGGCGCTACAGTACCTGGTTCAAATCCTGTATCACATCTGGCTGTGATTGGGAGTCCCATATGGCAGTGCACAATTGGCCCAGCGTTGTCCAGGTTTGGCTGGGGTAGGCTGTCATGACTTGCATAGTTAAATAAATAACATGAAAACAAAATGTATCTCAAATACATCGTCAATAGGGAGTAAACACTTAAAATAATAAAGTAGGTTGATACAATTTTACTTTCTTTTAGCCTATGTAGATTTAAAGCATTTTGCCCATAAACCATTTCTTCAGGTTTATCTTAGAACTCCCTAGCGTAGGGATGGATTTTATATGAGTTGGTACACCATTCCGTTCCTCTGCACCAGTGTTAAGGAAAGAGCTTTTTCCAGCAATGCTCCTATAGCACAGCGGTCTGATATTGGCAACACTGGCTCTGATGTGATGGCTATGAGAGTCTATAATGAAATTTAAATAACCAGACAAGGTCATGTATAACTTTAAAAACCATCAACAGTTTAATCTGCACCACCCGTTCAGTTCCCTGAAATTATTATGACCAATGTGCATCCTAGGGCTGATCTTGAGTATAATTCTCATCAATTTGTTTTGGGCCATTGACCGAAAGAGTTTTTGTCATGCCACTGAACCATGGGATACAAGCATAGTCATAGTGGCACTGTATCAGAGATGTTGCCAGGGTCCCAATGACTTTCAGGGAGTTCACCTGTCATGTGTGGCCCAGTAAGTTGTAAATAGGGTTGTTGTGGTGACCATATTACGGCCACACCAGCAGTCATGAGTCATGACCGCAGTAAAATTCCACGTGACCATGGAGTCACGCTAATCTGCACTCTGGAGTGCTTTGGTAGTACCCAATTTTCTAACTACCATCAGGTCCTAATGGCCTGGTACTCAGGGCTCTATTGTCCTTCTCACCACTGACATCAATGCAAATGCATTCTAAAATCACATCAAACACTTATCATCACAACAGTATCATGCTTTTAAAACTCACCTCACTGTGATGGTCATTGTGGATGTTGTTTCAAAGCCTAACACAACGAAACGGACAGTGCTTTTTTTCTAAGGTGATCATTAATTCAAAACACCCATACGCATATTAGAGCTTATGCATATGCATAGGCTTATGAGCCGGATACATTCTGTCTTGCCTAAATGCAGAGACAGTTTGTTGTCGGATAACCACTCACTGAATAGGCTCTTTTTAACAGCAGTGAATGTGAAACCAAGAGGGCAGAATAATTTGCATACAGGAACAGAGGGCATGAACAGGCAGAGTCCATGTCCATGTCCATGTCATTAATGTAGAAAAGAAAAAGCAAAGGCCCCAAAACGCTTCCCAGGTGGACACCACAGTTTATCTCCGTAGCATCAGACAGTGTCCCGCCCACATCCACTCTTTGGACCCTATCAGTTAGGTATGACTTCACCCATAATAAGAAGTTAGTGCCAAAACCAATTGCTTTCAGTTTGTCAACAAAATATTATGGTCCACTGTATGAAATGATTTTTGTAGGTCAAGCATTACCATACCACAGAAGTTGCCCATGTCAATTTCTTGCTTGATAAAATCTGTCAAGTATAGTAAACAATTGTCGATGGAATAGGATTGTCTAAAGCCAGACTGAAGGTCATATAAACTGGTCATCAATGTACTTCAGGATCTGTTCATGGAGTGTTGTTTCTAAAACCTTTGACAACAAACTCAAAATTGACACCGGTCTGTACTTCCCTTGTTCAAAGTGGCTTTCTTTCTTGTATAAAGAACAATTATTGCATGTTTCAACTCCTGTGGTATCTTTCCATGTTGAATGGAAAGGTTGATGATGTGTGTTACATAAGGTCCAATACGATCAGCATCATCACTCAGGAATCTAGCTGGAATGTTATTCAGACCTGTGGCTTTCTGTTTGTGAATATCTTTAAGCATCTTTGTAACATCTGAAGTTGAAACCTGTGAAAATGCAAACATTCGGAGATGGCCTTGGCAAAATAATAGGTTTTAATGTGATGGTTTCCAAAGGTACCAGAGGTGGTGAAAGGCTCATTAAAATTATCAGCCATCTGTGCCCTGCCTAAGGTTACAGTACCATTGATGTTCAGTCCAATGCTGTTTGACTTTGTTGTTTGCTTGTTGCAGGTGCCAGAGTTCCCTGGGGTCGTTTTTATTGTCCTGGATCTTGCTCTTATAGAAGGACCGTTTTGCTTCGTCAACCAGCCTTTGAATGGTATTCCTTAGGTGTTTTTATTGAGTGAAGTAATCTGGCAAATAGAGCATTGTTTCTCATGGTGGTGGAATGAAGGATTTGTTTGATCCTCATCACTTTTAGGGGTGCCAGCTTGTCCACAGTACTGTTTACCTTGGAAGAGATCCCATGGTATACCAACATCCTCACAACACCCAACATCATCATCAGACCAGTCTACCTGTCCTAGCAGTTCAGTAAATTGGCATTTGTTATTTGTGAGGGATTTGGGGGATTGAGGGATTTGGTCCTGATGGTATTGTGACAATATAGCTTTTTTGTATCAATTTCCTAGTGCAGTGTATTAAGAAATGGTCATTAATTCCATATGCAAATAGACCACTTTGGGATATCTTGTGATTATCTGATACCATAATGAGATCAATGGCAGTCTGACTGGTGTCAGATTCTTGTGAGCTCATTTATAAACTGAGTCAAATCAAGTTTTGCAAAAGCTATACAAGGCCTTATACAGGGGGCAGCTCAGGTTCAGTACATCAGTATTAACATCACCCAGTAGAACCACTTCAGAGTTTAGAAAGTCACAGTAGGCAGTACACTGATTTTCAAGTATCTTGTTAATGTCACTCTGGTCTGGAGGTCTATAGACTACAGAGCCCCTACCAAGATCGGCTCGCTCTTAGGTAATAATATATACAGCCAAACTGCTTCCATGCTATCATGGTTTAAATCAGTTCTCATTTTAAAACCAATGTCTGTTCTGACAGATGCACACACCACCTTCTGTCCTTTCAGGTAATTAGGAAGTTTTATATTTCTATTTCTGAGTATAGGTTATAACCACGTCTCTGTGAAACATAAAACTCCTGCATTACTCTTTCTGGCAAGCAAGTGAATCTCTTCTATTTTTGGCAGTATACTGGGTACATTAAGATGTAAACAATGCACACCTCTCAAGGTGAGGGGCTTGAAAGAGTCTACATCAGAAAGATCTATTTTTGTCACTTGGCTGAGTTCTCCCCCTGGGTTCTCCTCTTCAACAAGGAAGACTGCCAACTCAATTCAACGGTCCTCTGTTCACTCTCCCACTAAGGGTTCAGCCCTGTCTATCTCCAAGCTGGGTTGGGGATTTCACCTCGTATGGTGGAGCAACCACCCCCTCCACCTGACACCTGCCTGCCCGACGCTGCCCGACGCATTGATGGCATGTCGCAGAGAGTCTCTTGAGTCTCTGCCTCACTCCCTCACTTTCTGGGCTGTTCTATCCAAACATGGGCTTGCTGGTGTGGCTTGACTATGTCCAGCATCCCCTCCAGTCCTGGAGGAAAGTAGTATTGTTTTAGAAGAAGCAGGCTCTCCCTTGTGTATCGGTGTCTAGTTGCATCTTTCGTTCCCATGGTTTGCACAGGTGAGATGAACATCAAAAGCAGCAAAAATGCAGCTAAAAGTCAACTGATCAAGAAAACCCACTGTCCAGCAGCCAAAGCAACCATTCCGATGCAATGCACAGAAAACTGCAAGCAGGAAAACACCACGGTCCTTGGCCCCAGGAGATGAGATGATCCAGGAAGATGTAGGAACATCTAGGCTGATATTTCAAATCCAATCAACTAGCTAGCCATCAATTGCTTTTTCTGTTCTCCATTTACATACCTATGGAGGTAGTATATCTTCTCCTTGTCTTTAATGTTCTTCTGGTCGATCAGTGTTTCAAATGAGAGTTTCCAGTCATTGTATTGCAATGGATCTCCACTGAATACTGATAGTTCAGGAATTGGAATTCTGTGGGTACTTATTGCGTCTGCCAGCACCTTGATGAGCTCTGCTGTACTTTCATTTGAGGAGGTGGTCTCAGCTTGTGGTACGGGAGACATATACAGGGACGGAGCACTTGTGAGAGTAGACACTTGCTTGTCTGTTACCATCTCACAATCTAGTATAATGTCTTTCTGCTCTTCTTCTGTGGTCTCCACTTGATCATAAACTTGTATTCTCGCTTGTGCTGCATTGAGACCTTTCATGGTCTCCAAACGCTGTACCTTTCTCTGTTTTTCTTCCAGAGTATTTTGTAGAGCTGCATGTTCCTCTTCCAGTTGAGCTTTAATTTTATCTTCCTCTTCCTCTCTCTGCATGGTTCGTTTCAAACAACGCCTTACTGCTGCTGCCTCTTGATCAGCTATCTTCTTCTTAGCGTCTGCTTCTAGCCGCTGTATTTCCAATTGTTATTTTTCTTGTTCTTGTAACACCTTCAGAACAGCGTAGCTTGCAGCGGCGTCAGCAGCAGCGGCGTCAGCAGCAGCTTCTTGTCATTTAACAGAAGACCTGCTTGAATGTACTGAGGTCCTCTTTGAGCTAGAAGTGAAAGAACCAGCTCCGCTTGAGCTACAGTTGAATAGAGAACCTGCTTCAGGCCAATCTTGCTCTTCTCCTTCAGGAATCTTTCTGCCCAGTCGACATGAGGCTCTGCATACAATTAACTTAGAAATTTGGACACACAGATCCACTCTGATCCTGACGTCACCAATTATGTCGTTAAGCAGATCATCAGATACAGGCTCTGTTGCTTGTTTTAATGGCTGTTTAGAAGATTTAACTTATGTTCTCCATTAAAGCGCCTTATATTTTTCAGCTTTACCCTTCTCTGTTAGAGTTCTGGGTCTTGTACTTCGTTTTGGCTGCTGTGCTTCAGCATCACCGACTCTTGGGAATCTTCACTGTCCCTTACCTGATCGGTAGACTCACTTGGTTTCAACATTTTGTAATCATAATGTATATAGTAGTAAACCTGTACTTAGGCTATCACTACTTAAAATGTGCTCGGTTATCAATTTAGCACTTTATCAAATGTAAATACATTTTGTTTAAATGCATCAAATGTTATAATTCTTCAATAACAGTATTTCATAAGAGTTCAAAACACACTTATTGCAAACATGCAAAAAAGGCAAAATTCAACTTTGAATGTTACCTTACAAAATACACTCTTCTTAATGTGTGTAAAGTGCATGCTGAGCTTATCTGTCGGTTGCGTCGTAAATCAGTCCCACTCGTGTCGGTGAATCACTCTGGCTAGCTACCACTCGTTGCGTGGTGCCAAATCATCTTGCAGAAGGACGATGTCATTGACCTTCAAGTTCCTTCCGTTCTTGCACCACTTTTGTCTTTGTTGTAGGTTCTGAAGATATTTTTTCTTCCATCTGATCCAAAACTAATTTGCCAAATACTGCAGTTGGTGCCACCTCTTTTGAAGATAGAGCTCTTCCTTAACAAATTGTCTAGGTGGGGAAAGAATGGTTGTTGACTTTATAGTCCAAATGTGGTTTGGGGTTAAATGTTCAGGTCCGGATTGGTCGTTCAGATGTTCCGCGGTGAGTGGTCTGCTATTAATGATGGCCATAACTTCATACAGGAACGTTCTTAGAGAGATGCTGTCAAACCTTTGTGCTGACTAGTCGAGAACAGCAGTCAGGACACTTCTTATCGTTCTTATTTGCCTCTCCCAGATGCCGCCCATGTGACTTACCGCTGGAGGGTTCATGAGAAATTCACATCCCAGAGACTTTAGTCTTTCTTGGTCCATTCCTTTCATGAGTTCTGTGAACTCTTGTCTTGTACCAACAACATTGGTTCCTTTGTCACATCTTTGTTGACGAACAGTTCCTATTATGGCAATAAATGTTCTAAGAGCATTGATAAATGCGTCGATTGTCAAGTCGTCAATCACTTCTATGTGAATGGCCCTTGAACATAGACAGGTAAATAAGAGTCCATATCTTTTGAGATCTTTTCTTCCTTCTTTAACATTTAAAGATGTATGATGAGACGGCGTTGTTGCATCCCAGGATCCACCATCCATTAGCTCTGACAATATTTGTTGTTATTCCACGTCCTTGATGTTGTGATCTTTCATGATGGTGCTTGATAAGTAAAGCTGACATGTGGCTGTTCTTTGGAAGTATTGCCGGATGCTTCATGTGTGTGTGTAACGCAACTTGACTTAAGCGTCCTCGCACCCTTAGGATACCTTCTTTGTCCAGGAATGGACTTAACTTGTGCAGCTTACCTTCTTTAGTCTCACCCTCTTTATCTCATCTGAGAATGCTTCTTCTTGAACTAACTTGATGGTAGCAAGTCCTGCCTCTTTCCTTTCTTCTATGCTTGTACTTTCATTGGTGTGTTGCTTCAGACCTTGTATTCTTTGACCATTCATTTCAATCTGGCAAAAGCTTTTAATACTCTTGTCCAGTCAGAAAACCTCTGTAGGCGATCTAATAATGATCTGTCTTGCTTTCCTTAGTGTTACATACAAGTGCCTTGCGAAGTTCAGGATCATCTTCATTGACTTCTCCCACTTTGCTTTCTCTGTCGAGTAGATCTCTTTGCCAAAGAAACTTTGGTCCTGTGAACCAGTTTGAGGTCTTAAGTTGCTCTGCAGTTAAACCTCGAGAGGCATGGTCTGCCGGATTGTCCTCAGAAGCAACATATGACCATTGTTCTGGCTTTGTACTTGACTTGATTCTTTCAATGCGGTTGGCTACAAACACTTGAAATCTTCTGGCATCATTTTTTATGTAGCCGAGCTTGGAACGACCTTGGAATCTGTCCAGAAGAACTCTTGCAGATCTTGGATTTCTAGTTCCTTCCGGAG
This sequence comes from Thymallus thymallus, assembly GCA_023634145.1. Classification (NCBI taxonomy): domain Eukaryota; kingdom Metazoa; phylum Chordata; class Actinopteri; order Salmoniformes; family Salmonidae; genus Thymallus; species Thymallus thymallus. The sequence goes on along the minus strand of CM042382.1, from coordinate 18,424,452 downwards.
CATGTCACTGGTTCGAACAGCAACAACTGCTGCAGAGAGTTTGAGTCTTCGTATAGTTGTGACTTTTGTTGTGGTAACTCTTGATTTTCCCATTACCTTAAAAATGTAAGGTAAGTAGCATCTTTTGATTTGCATTCCAGACAGATTGGGTATCTTTGGTCTTTCTTCTTTGAACGGTAATGGCATTTCGTAGTGACCATTGTCTTTTTGTGTGATGTTTTCTCTCAGATTCGACAGGAACTTGAGATCTTCTTGTGAGATGGGATTATCTTCTCTAGCTCTTTCTGAGAAGTCTGATTCAATGACCTTTATGATGTCTGAGGGAGTCATTTCTTTCACTTTGATTCGGCTTACATAGTGTACTTGAGTTCTGAGATTGATAGAAGGCTCCACATCTGGTGTCACTTGTCTCACTACTATGTGATGACTGTTTCCGATGGCATCTTTGTAGTCTACACAGGGCTGGATGGTAGGGTTAGAAAACTAAAGTTGCTGGTTAGTCACACCACATTTGACAATAAAGGAAAACCTACAACTGAAACAGTGTGCCTTGAAAGACCTATACAGAAGGTTGTTACTCTGTTTGAAGCAGATTAAAGTGCTGAAGTTTAAAGTTAACTATTAAGAGGAATATTTCTATGATAAATTGAATGGTATTTACTTGCAATGAACATTGCAGATAAATCCCACATACGGTTTGTGTGATTTGGTGGGAGTGTAATTGCAGCCATCATATTGCCTATACAGTTCAATAGGTTGTTGGCCTTTTCTGTGTTAACAATTGAAAATGCATTTATATTTGTATATTATCTGCTCATTGTTTTCTTGAGTCCTACAAGCAGTATTATTTCTAATAATAATGTATATGAATAAGTCTCGTTTGGACTGCTCTCGTGCTATTTAGGAAATGAAGCGCCAGTTTTTGTAGCCATTTCCTGTTCAGAGACCAGATGTCGACGGTCAAGTACGGACCAGCCTTCGCTCCGTTATATCGACTTTATAATGTTTTGCAATGGACTTTAACAAGGACAATTTGAAGATTCAGAGACAATTATTCCCTTTTTTGTAGCATGCAGCCAATAAGGTATTTATGGTTTTGTCTGTATGTAATTTGTTTAAACTGTATCCTACATGCTATGCATGGCCTCTTGATGTTATGCTAACAATGACTGTTTACTTATGCTTTAGTTTTCACGGTGGATTTGGATCTGATTCGACAACTTCATTAAAACAAGTAGAAAGAAAGCCACTTGTGTTTGCCTGTGCTTCGAGGGAACAACAGTAATCACAAAGAAATTATAGGAAGTAACATTTTACTTATAAATATCCTTAAAGAATGAAGTATGTTAATTTAATTATCATCAGTTTATCTTGTAATTAAAAAGTAACAGATAACACACCATAATATTCACATACTGTACATGTGCAAAATGTAAACGACATGAAAACAGACCACGTGATATGGTTGAAAAGTGTTACAGTAAACTATGGCATAGAAAATAAATGGTGCTCTGGCATTGCTATTATATGATTAGGATGACAAATCAGGACCCAGGGGACAAAAATAGTGCTGTCACCTCGTTTAGGGGGGTAGAAGCCTAATATAACATGGGTCTAACAGTGTCAGTCAGGCCTGGGTGGAATTTCCCAAGTCAGAAGCAGTTTAGAGACTCCAAATCCCTGATAACGCAGCACTTTGCTGACACGACTCAAAGCACGAATAGTGCTGATCACTTAGTATGAAGACAACATTCACAGGTTAAGTTGTAACTGTACGAAATGAAAATTACAGAAGCATCTGCTAGGGGGTTGTTCCTTTATTTATTATAGGCCGCTACCTTCAGTTGACCAAATTTGACATTTGGTAAACATTAGGCTACCTCTAAAAACTATTGAGTTAGTATTGTAAAAACAATAGTCTTTCCTGCTTTTTATCTGAGTTGTGGTCCCTTTACAAGTTTCCTCAACATTTCATCATTTACAAACAAATCGTATCAAAAATGAATGAAGATACGAGGCCAGGAAAACCATGTCTTCTTTTATCAACTGACAGAGCAGACATTGATAGAGTTGTCTTTCCTCTTGATTAAGCATGACCCATTTTGTGTTACACTTTCAATAGAGAAATCTGTCAAGCTGAGGCCTCAGCTAAGACATGGATCGTCAATTAGTCCTTTGTGATGTAATTCCCCACTACTCACACAGTTCAAAATCACTGTCAATCAAAAACCAAAGCGAAGCACTGTCAGGGGGAAACACTGTCACTGTGGAATCATCACGCAAAAACAAACTATGACTCTCAAGTAGTCACTCAAAGAAATCCAAAATTGAGTCTTGTCTTCATCTGTTTGATATTCAGTCAGGGTATCCTCCTATGCATTCATAAAATATTTGTATAATTATGGTATTAAAAGAACAGAGTTCATTCAAATGTCATAGTTTAGTACTGCGCACTTCCCTGCTTGTATCCTTATTTACAATCTGCATTTTACTGTACCATGTGCCATGGTTACTTAGGCTAAAATTAGGATATTGCACTGTGCATGCCCTGTGACATAATAGGGGTTTCCTTTTTCAGACCTCAATGAGACACGCACAGAAAGGCTGACTACTTGTGTGTCCCAAATGGCACCCTATACCCTGTATAGTGCACTACTTTTGACCAGGGCCCACACTATCAAGGGAATACGGTGCCATTTTAGGACACACACAGCCTACAGTACATACTTTATGGTAACCAGAGGTGTAAAGCTCATAAACTGCCAAGCACTGAGACCTCCATCGTACTGCACTTGTCAGACAGTTAACATTTCTACTCCATAGACACTGAGGGTGCAAAACATTAGGACAAAATATTTAAGTGCCTTCGAATAGGGTATAGTAGTAGGTTCCAGGTGCAACGGTTTGAGTTTGTCAAGGACTGTAATGTTGTTGGGTTTCCTGTCTGTATCAAGAATGGTCCACCACCCAAAGGACATCCATCCAACTTGAATACTTTCGACACCTTGTAGAGTCCATACCCTGATGAATTGCGGCTGTTCTGAGGGCAAAAGAGGGTGCAGCTCAATATTAGGAAGGTGTTCCTAATGTTTTGTACACTCAGTGTATTTGCTTCTCACACCGCATGCATGTCAGCTTTTTCAAAAGCATGTTCAAATAACCGTATGTTTATATAGTAGGTTATGTTTTGTGTTCTGGTTCCACTACCTGCCCTCCTATTCCTCCTCCATTGTGAGTGTCAAATCACCCTGTCAGATGACGAATGAGTGTGCGAAAACCCACATTTATAAAATAATAACATCGGCGTTCAACACAACTCTCTTTCTCTCAATGACTTATGTTGGCTGGCAGCCAAAGCGCACATTTGTCCAGTTACATAAAATACACATAAGTTGGTATAATGTTAGACAGAGCCAAGGAGCTGCATATTATTGATGCTTAAATGTGACACCGTCATCATACACAGTACCTACTAAACATGGCTTGTGGTCCAGACAATGTAATAGAGTAGGTTGTTATTTCAGGGTGGAGCCTCGATCTACGTCCAAAGTGCACCCTATTACCCATATAGTGCACAACTTTTGACCTGAGCCCTATGTACTATAAAGGGAATAGGGTGCCATTTGGGCTGGAACCTGGGGCATGTAACAGAAAAGGTGCATTCTTGATCTCCTTGCAAGCATAGACTGATTTGACACGGGTCATTAGCCTAAGAATGTTGAAAACAACCTTAATAACTCTACAGTTGAGCCTAGCGAGCCAAATCAAATATCTTATTTTACGAGAATTCACTTCTCAGCATGGTTTTGCTTTCAACAGTTAAGTGGAGACTCGAGCCCTAGTATGTTGATACTGTCTGAATGAATCCTTTAATGGCCATATATAATGACGTATGGGGCATTGGAATTCCTTTACAAGAGAGTACCTTAGATGAAAAAGGATGTATTTCTCAAAAGAAGATTGTTCACTGATAAGGCCTCTGTGAGAGAGAGATAGTGATCTGAAAGGCAAGGACTAGGAATCATTGTTATGCCTAGGATTGAAAGAAATGCAGCACTCAGTATTATGCAATACTATATAGGCAAACACTGCCCAGGTGTGTCTAGGAGGCCTGTACCATAAATTAGAGGAAATAAAGGACCAACGTAATCAGCATTCATAGAAATATCAAGCCTTCAAGTAGTTTTAAGTTTATTAACCAGTGGTAATACTGTATGTCATATACACTTTGCGACCATGATGCGACTACATATACATGTTATTCTTAGGGCTCAGATATTCTCCTGGTCAGGACAGGGAGTAGTGATGATCTAGGACAGGGTTTCACAATTAGTTTTATTGCTTTTATTGTTGGACATAAAAGACCAGCAAATCAGCTCCCATGTGATTTTAATTTTGGAAATCTGTTACAAAGTATTCCCACATAATGGAGACATATACAGTGCACTGTATGTGATCGTATACAAAGCAAACAAGGTTTGAAATGATTATGTTTTAGTCAGATATTATGCTTTATCTGTTTGGGCTTCATGCGGCCAATTTGCCTTCAACAAATTATTTTTCATTATGTTCCGGCCCCTTGAACATCCTCTCAAGAAAGAATTGGCCCGCTGCTGAAGCTAGTTGATATTTCAGCTCTCTGTGAGGTCTACACTTGACTCTGAGAATGGACATGGTGGTCATAGTAAATTAACTGAACAGTTCTACGAGAAGACTTGTGGATATTGTAATTCCACTAGTCTTCCAATATCTGATCTTCCCTTATCCAATTACCAAAGCATCGTCTTTTCTTTTATCTGTCTCACTCTTGCCTTTCAACTTTTCTAATTAATAGGCTTTTGTTCAAATGCCTGTTGTTAGGCAAACCATGCTGTTCCCAGTTAGTAGCATTTCCACCAACAACTTAAGCACCCTTGGCTAGCGTTCACTGCAAACATCATGCACACACAGGTTACGTTCCAAATTGAGTTTTTAAGGTCATTTCCTGCAATTTTACAAATTTTGCTATGAGGCGGAAAGAACATTTTGCAGTTTTAAAGCTAGATTCCTGCAATTCTACCAATTTTGCTATGTGGTGGAGAGAAAAATTTGCAGTTTTAAGGTTACTTTCCTGCTAACAAAATCAAGGAGCCCCCCACCCTGGAGCGTGTTAACCCCCACTGTTAACATGCTTTTTTTTCGATGAAACCATCACTTTTTTGTTTGAAAGGTGTTTATTCAGTGACACAAGTTACAGGTGGGGTACATTGCTCTCAATAATATATAATATATGCCATTTAGCAGACGCTTTTATCCAAAGCAACTTACAACTTTTTCACTCAAAAGAGGGAAAATCTCCTTTCAATGTGTTTAAAAAAAAAAATTCCTCATCAACCCTCAACCAGGAAAGACTGGCATGTATGTTGTTTATGTTAGTTCTGTATGAGCAGTTAAGGCCAAGGCGTGCTGCTCTATTTTGAGCCAGCTGCAGCTTTTCTAGGTTTTTATTTGCTGCACTTGACCATATTACCATACAGTAATCAAGATGGGACAAGACCAGAGCCTGAACAACTAGTACAGTTGATTTTTGTGTCAAAAACGCAGAACATATTTTACGAAAGACATACCTGTACCCCTCCCCATCTTCATAACTTTGTCAGTATGACTTGACCATGATAATTGACCATCCAATGTTATACCTAGGTGTTTAGCTTCCTCAACTTGCTCAATAGTCACACCCATTAGATAGATAGATAGATAGATAGATAGATAGATAGATAGATAGATAGATAGATAGATAGATAGATAGATAGATAGATAGATAGATAGATAGATAGATAGATAGATAGATAGATAGATAGATAGATAGATAGGTACTTTATTGATCCCCGGGGGGGAAATTTCATAAATTATGCAAAACTCCAGTTGAGGTTAAGGTCTTAGAGCATGTTTTGAACCCAATACAGTGCTTTTAGTTTTAGATGTATTTAAGACTAGTTTATTATTAATCACCCATTCTGATACTGACCTTATTTAGAATTTCAGTGAGCTCACTGGCTTTGGGTGCTGACATGTTGAGTGTGGAATAATTTGCTAGCTTCTTGTAACAATTTGCCCGCTTCTTGTAAAAATGTTGAAGAGTAACGGACCAAGGCAACTGCCCTGATGGGCACCATACTGTACATATCAGATGTTAAAAAACACTCTCTGGGTTCTATTGGATAAATAAGTCACACTCCAACCATGTGATCAAAGGTGTTGCAAACCAATCATCAGTCATCTGAGTCAGTGCAGTACAAGTTGAGTGCCATTCTCTATATGCATGCTGAAAGTCAGTAGTTAACTTGTTCTCTGAAAAATAGCATTGTATTTGGTCAAACACAATTCTCTCCATCAGTTCACTAAGAATAGGAAGCAAATTGATTGGGCGGCTGTTAGAGCCAGCAAAGGATGCTTTACAATTTTTAGGCGGTGGAATTACCTTAGCTACAGTGCATTCGGAAAGTATTCAGACCCCTTTACTTTTTCCACATTTTGTTACATTACAGCCTTATTCTAAAATGAATTATATATTTTTGTCCCCTCCTCAATACCCCGTAATAACAAAGAGAAAACAGGTTTTTAAGACATTTTTGCAAATGTATATATAAAAAAATAGATACCTTATTTACATAAGTATTCAGACCCTTTGCTATGACACTCGAAATTGAGCTCAAGTGCATCCTGTTTCCATTGATCATCCTTGAGATGTCTACACCTTGATTGGAGTACACCTGTGCTAAATTCAATTGATTGGACATGATTTGGAAAGGCACTATATATGGTCCCACAGTTGACAGTGCATGTCAGAGCAAAAACCAAGCTAGGTCGAAGGAATTGTCCGTAGAGCTCCGAGACAAGATTGTGTCGAGGCACAGATCTGGGGAAGGGTACCAAAAACTTTCTGTATCATTGAAGGTCACAGGGCCTCCGTCATTCATAAATGGAAGAAGTTTGGAACCACCGAGACTCTTCCTAGACCTGGCCACCAAACAGAGCAATCGAAGGAGAAGGGCGTTGGTCAGGGAGGTGACCAAGAACAACAGTGCTTCAGAGTTCCTCTGTGGAGATGGGAGAACCTTCCAGAAGGACAACCATCTCTTCAGCACTCCGCCAATCAGGCCTATATGGTAGAGTGGCCAGAAGAAAGTCACTCAGTAAAAGGCACATGACAGCCCGCTTGGAGTTTGCCAAAATGCAACTAAAAGGCTCTCAGACCATGAGAAACAAGATTCAAGATTGAACTCTTTGGCCTGAATGCAAAGCGTCACATCTGGAGGAAACCTGGCACCATCCCTACGGTGTAGCATGGTAGTGGCAGCATCATGCTGTCGGGATGTTCTTCAGCGGCATGGACTGATAGACTAGTCAGGATCGAGGGAAAGATGAACGGGTCAAAGTACAGAGAGGTCCTGAAAACCTGCTCTAGAGCCCTCAGGACCTCAGACTGGGGTGAAGGTTCACCTTCCAACAAGACAACAACCCTAAGCACACAGCCAAGACAATGCAGGAGTGGCTTCAGGACAAGTCTCTGAATGTCCTTGAGTGGCCCATCCAGATCCCTCACTTGAACCCTATCAAACATCTCTGGAGAGACCTGAAAATAGCTGTGCAGCGACACTCCCCATCCAACCTGACAGAGCTTGAGTGGATCTACAGATTAGAATGGGAGAAACACCCGAAATACAGGTGTGCCAAGTTTGTAGCGTCATACGCAAGAAGGTGAGGCTGTAATCGCTGCCGAAGGTGCTTCAACAAAGTACTGCGTAAAGGGTCTGAATACTTACTGTATGTAAATGTGATATTTCTAAAAATCTGTTTTTGCTTTGTCATTATGGGGTATTGTGTGTAGAGTGATGAGGGAAATAGAATAAGGCTGTAACGTAAGAAAAACAATGTTTGGCTAATAGAGTCAGTTAATCAGGCACTTGTTAATGTCAGTTGATGTGTGTGTGTGTGATGTTGGGCTGAAGCTACTGACCCAGAAGCTACTTTCCACCTCTGGCGCACAGCTTCACAGAAGTCCTCCTTGAGCAAGATGTTGGTTCCTCTCAAGTTCATGGCTCTCTCCAGAACAGCCATCTTGTCCTTGAACCTTAGGAGCTTGACCACTTTCGGCCTGGGTCTTTCACCTGGGCTGGCTACAGGTTTTCCAGACCTGTGGGCGCGCTCCACCTCAATCTTCGTATGATCCTATGATGTTGCGTTCTCTGACATTTTCAATCTCTCTCTTGCTCAGGCTGCTATACCCACCTGTTCAAGATCACACCTGCAACCCTGTAGATGTGACTATTAAGCACTCTGAATCTATGAATCTGAATCTGAATCCATCTATTGCATAATCTGGCAGATTCAGAGATTCAGAGTGTTTAATAGTCACATCTACAGGGTTGCAGGTGTGATTGCAGGGTACAGTGAAAATCTTAGGCTCTGAGCGCCAACATGCAGGACTAAGTGAAATAAAGCAATGAAAATGGTAATAAAAAACAACAACAATAAAAAATAGCACTATATATAATAGTCTGTAAACACCTTACTCTGCTTATTTTAAATCGGCATAAGGTCAAAATCAAAGTAAGCATATGCTGATTAAAATGCTCATAGAAGTAGTTTTCAAATAAAATCTTTATACAGCGGGTGAAATAAGTATTGAACACGTCACCATTTTTCTCAGTAAATATATTTCCAAAGATGCTATTGACATGACATGTTCACCAGATGTTGGTAACAACCCAAGTAATCCATACATACAAAGAAACCAAAACAAATAAGTTCAGAAATTAAGTTGTGTGTAATAATGTGAAATGACACAGGGAAAAAGTATTGAACACATGAAGAAAGGGAGGTGCAAAAAGGCATGGAAAGCCAAGACAACAGCTGAAAACTATCAGTAATTAAAAAGCAATCCAGCCCCCTGTCAGTGCAAATTAATATCAGCTGGTTCAGTCCCAACTGATGGCCTACAAAAAGGTCTCATTGCCAAGGTGTCACACAAGACACATCTCATGATGGGTAAAAGCAAAGAGCTGTCTCAAGACCTTCGCACCCTAATTGTTGCAAAACATAATGATGGCATTGGTTATAGGCGCATTTCTAAGCTTCTGAATGTTCCAGTGAGCACTGTTGGGGCCATAATATGGAAGTGGAAAGACAATCATTTCACCATAAATTTTCCTCGACCAGGTGCTCCTCGCAAGATTTCTGACAGAGGAGTGAAAAGAATAATCAGAAGAGTTGTCCAAGAGCCAAGGACCACTTGTGGAGAGCTTCAAAAAGACCTGCAATTAGCAGGTACTGTTGTCTCAAAGAAAACAGTAAGTAATGCACTCCACCGCCATGGCCTGTATGCACGCTCACCACGCAAGACTCCATTGCTGAAAAAAAAGCATGTTGAAGCTCATTTAAAGTTTGCTGCACAACATTTGGAAAAGCCAGTGAAATACTGGGAGAATATAGTGTGGTCAGATGAGAGCAAAATTGAACTGTTTGGATGTCATAATACACACCATGTTTGGAGGAGAAATGGCACTGCACATCACCCTAAAAACACCATACCAACAGTGAAGTTTGGAGGTGGGAACATCATGGTATGGGGCTGCTTTTCAGCAAATGGTATTGGCAAACGTCACATAATTGAAGGAAGGATGAATGGGCAAATTTACCGAGACATTCTTGCCATCTACCAGGATGATGAAGATGAAACGAGGGTGGACATTTCAGCAAGACAATGATCCCAAACACACAGCCAAGGAAACTCTCAATTGGTTTCAAAGAAAGAAAATAAAGCTTCTAGAATGCCCCAGCCAATCACCTGACTTAAATCCCATTGAAAATCTATGGATAGAACTGAAGATCAAGATTCATAGAAGAGGCCCACGGAACCTTCAAGATTTGAAGACTGTTTGTGTGGAAGAATGGGCCAAAATCACACCAGAGCAATGCATGCGACTAGTTTCTCCATACAGGAGGCGCCTTGAAGCTGTCATTACCAACAAAGGCTTTTGTACAAAGTATTAAATAAATATCAGTAAGTGTGTTCAATACTTTTTCCCTGTGTCTTTTCACATTATTACACATAGCTTAATTTCTGAACTTATTTGTTTTGGTTTCTTTGTATGTATGGATTACTTGGGTTGTTACCAACATCTGGTGAAAATGTCATGTCAATAGCACCTTTGGAAATATATTTACTGAGAAAAATGGTGACGTGTTCAATACTTATTTCACCCGCTGTATGTCCAAACTCAAATATTCTTTACAAAAATAACATGGTCGCTGTGGTAAAACGTTTATTTTGATTGCCGATTTTCTGCATTTGTCAGAGTCCCGTCAGAGTGCCATCAGGTAGCCTGATTTCAGATGTGTCCATGTAAACAGGATTATTAGGGAAATCGTTATTATTACAAATGTTTGAATCTAACTATATTAATCTGACTAGCCACAATAATAACATTATTTTGTGCATGTAACCATACTCATTCACAGACAGTGCTGATGTCATCTCGCGTGGACTTACAGTTTCTTGTCATCTTGCTGCCAGTCTCTTTCAGGACATCCACCTCTCCCTGGGAGAACTGCAAACTGTTCTTAAAGTCTTGGACTTCTCTGGTCAGATCATCCATTATTTTATTAGTTAAGTCCAACAGTATTTGGACAAAGCTCTTGAAGCTATTCCTGTTGCTGTAACAATTGCTTGTAGACATCTTTGTTCACACAGTGACGTAATTTTCAATATTTAATAGCTCCTCGTACGCCTATTCTATAACATGCGGCTTGTGAAAGGGGTATTTTTCTACACATGAGAGGATCCGGACAAGACAATCATCACGAAATCGCTTGCAAAACCCAAACCGTGTGAGCTACAAACTATTAAGTTACCACCATCGAACACGACAGTGTCGGTTGTTTGGCTTTACGACATTCACAAGCTTTACTCTTTGTCGCAGATGTCTGCATTGCAAAGAGGTTTTCTTACAAAACCGCCTGTCCAGACTGAACCATTGGAGCTAAAAACGAATATGTCACCAATATCGAATCACGAAAACAAAGGTGTCGGTTGTTCTGCTCTATGAAGCATACAAGCTTCAGGGAAGTCTGGGAGTCGTCTGAAGGTGACCGAGTATCGGGCTGCAAAAAGTGCATAGGGGGTAAAATGTTCTTATATCTCTCAGATATAGGACAGACACTGTCTTTTGGCTATGTACAAATGTGTTATTAAATGCGTTTCAATGGGGTATTGCAGCACAGGCCAAATTCAATGTTTCATCAAATCATTAAAAAAATTACTGTATTTATAAAGTTCTAAATCAAGTGGCTAAATTATCCATTTTATGACCATCTTAAAACAATTCCATATGTTAGCTTAGTAGATATTGCGATCTAAGGGCTTTAAAAGATCAAGAACCTATGATCTCCAAACATGGCGGCATGATGGTAGCAACGTAGGCTAGCGCTGGTACTCCACGCATTTCCAGCCAGCACAGCTTGCAGCGTCGATGGAAAAAGCAACAAACAGCAGGGATTTAAACAGCCACAACCCCGGGGGCTATCCGCGGGCCCAGCCACAAGGATTAATCGCGTTGCAGGCTTTGTTCAAACTGTCAAGGAAGCCTGGGTAGCTTGATAGCTAGTAGCTACCCGGTGTTCAGACCGGGAAGGACACATTTTGCAGAGAGTTGTTCCGTATGCTAGTTTGCAACGTTGCAGAAAATGCAAGAAAACCCGGAGGACAAACGTAATTCTGTTTTGTCAAAAGTGTGCTCTATACACAATATCAACATACATCAACATATTTTGATGTGGTTTTAAATCGTTGACTGTAAAAAATAATTGTCACGCACTGTTGCACCTACGACACTAATCTAGTGATCACTGTTGGAGCTCCAGCCAAGCAAGTATTTTTATTGGTTTGACGTGTAGCGAGGTGTCACTGAGTCTCCACCCCTGTTTAGCTATTTTTCTGCCATGAACTTCCCCAGGCTTACCCATGTTAGGGAAAACTGGTTCTCAAAGAGGCTAGCTTAGTATAAACCCAGCCTTGGTTCCTTAGACTCTAGGGTGATACAATACACATTTATTTTGTAAAAAGACAGATGCTACTGATACTGCCATCATCGTCAAGGCAGAGGACATGTACAGTTGAAGTCGGAAGTTTACATACTCAAACTCAGTTTTTCACAATTCCTGACATTTAATCCTAGCAAAGATTCCCTGTCTTAGGTCAGTTAGGATCACCATTTTATTTTAAGAATGTGAAATGTCAGAATAATAATAAGTTTACATACACTCAATTAGTATTTGGTAGCAATGCCTTTAAATTGTTTAACCCTAGACAAATGTCAAGAAAATCGAACTAAATCAGAAGTATTGTGTGTAGGACTCGTGCATTGTCTAGTTTGTGCACTGCTCAGAAGTCACTTACACTCTCACACTGTATAAAGAGTAACTCACCTTACCTACATCCCATCCGCCTTAAAAGTTAATGGACTGACATTGACATTTGCCCAGCTATTCGTAATGGAAAAGGGAACAATGTAAACAATTGCAGCCTATCCTTGAAGTGGAGGCTTAAAGGCGAGTTGACTTTATTTTTTCCTTTTTGAATGTTTGGATGTTGATCCTGCATGTAGCACTCAATAATTAATCTTGCTTCCTAAATGGCACTCTAATCCCTATGGTGCACTGTTACTCATAGGGCTTTGGTCAAAGGTAGTGCACCACTGTATGTAGGGAATAGGATGCAATTTGGGACACATACATTGAATGCTAATACCCTGGGAGCCCTCCACAAATAATGCAGAGAGCCTCTCAATCAACTATATGCACATGAAGAGATCTCTATATTGTGCCATTAATCTTCATTCCAAGGAATACTCCTTTTCTGGCCTTTTCACAAAATGTGCCTTTAGCTTTTCTCTACGTGTTTTGTATAGCTGTACTGTACACAACAAGGACAATAATACATTGAAATACTGTATCTAACTCTTTATAAAAATACGACCAAGCTTATTATAGCACAGATAATAGATCAACATGTTTGCATGAATTGTTATCATTTCATTTTTACAGTAATTAGTCTAAAAATCTATTATTGAGATGTTAATACATTACATCTCCTGGCATCTTCAAAAACATAGTTATACATTTTAATATCTAACTTTAATTTGTGGTGTACAAACCTGAAGATATGAAAATGGACACTTCAGTCCCCTTCCACGCCCACACAGGGCTGTGAACCATTGTTGTCCTGTACCTCTTTTTGATACACCTGTAATCTCTTTTCCTTCCTGCTGCATGGTTCCCACCACACCTAACCAACGGGGATGGCACCAATACTTTCAACAATCTACGTAACCTTTATTTTAGCAGGGAAATCCCATTGAGACCAAAGCCTTTTTTTCTAGGAAGCCTTGCATGTACACACATCATAGAAATGTACAAAATGTACAAATACAACGCAATAAAAACATACAAATATTTACAACCAATTTAGTAAATTTCAGTATCCAAGGAAAAACTGGGGAAAGCAAAATAGGGTGCTAAAAAGCACTTGGATGGAGCTAATTGTTGTGGTCCAGGCCTAATTGCTGTTTCCATCTTTCTCTAATGATTCTCTCTATGTCTCTCTTTAGAGCTCTTACACCAACTAGCTGACTATTGCAACGCCTATTCTAAGATCTGCTATGAACCCACTGGCAGAGAGAGAGAGAGTTGCATTGCACCAGGGGCCGCTTGCACTAGTTGGACGCATGCCTGGTCATAACTCTATGTCCAATTTAGCATTTAAGACCAACTTTTTAACACCCAGTTGGTGCAACCTCTGGTCCTTCAAGATAGTGCTGTGCTGTCTAAGACAGACACTGAAGAAACAGGTGGCCTCCTTGTGGACCATTTCCAACATCTTTCATTACCCTGTTCCCCTTGCAGTTTCATGTAGCTCGGTACAAAATAACTACATAGTCTCTAGATACATAATGATGCCTCAACTTCTCCCACCAGCTACTTTCTTTCAGCTGACAAACAAGTTTGCCCATTTTGTTATGCATTTGCCCTCTCGTTATGAAAATATTGTCACATAAATAATTTGCTGAAGCTAAAAACCTTTCTCCCTTATCTCTCCAATTATCTCTGATTCTGTGCATGTACTTACAGGATGCGTCCCTAATGGCATCGTATGGGCTTCGGTCAAAAGTAGTGCACTATAAACGGAATAGGGTGCCATTTGGTTCGCAACCACAGTTGTCCTCCACTCTGCTGTGGGAAGGAATCCACAGTGGCCCTGCAGACACGCTCATTATAAATAAAAACATGCATTAAACAGAGACGTGTCTAATTTAGAACGCCATCATTTAACAACAGCATTAAGACTTTTGGCCCTCTCATTAGTCAGCAAAGTGCTCATTGGAATTGCAGATCAGGCACAAGTTTAGAGGACATCCCTCGCCGCTCCGCCCCGCCCCGCTCCTTTGCAATGAGATCGAGCTGCCTGCCTGCAGACGTCAGGCTCAATCAGATCCCATTACTCCTCTGACTTCACCAGCTGGTGATATTTACTGTGTCTGCCTGACTGGTAGTGATTGCTGGGTCCTCCACTGGGTGTCAATACAAGGACTGTCTAATATAGGGATGTAATAGGTAAAACTCAGGTCCTCAACAAACAGCAAGAGCTAGTACTATAAAGCAGTTTTAAATCGATAAGAGTTTCAACTAGGGAACAACAACCCACATCTGAGCAGAAAGATTGTCCAACTTCCTATGGAAGCTGCACACACTGAGTGCTCAGCACCATATAATAGGAATCACGGAATTCCCATTCTAGTAATCATAATTCGATACTCAGCACTCTCATACTGTCATGGTGACCTAATCTGCTTATTTGTATTCACCACTGGGGTCCTCCTCCTCCGCTGTTTGCTTGTTTGTTTACTTCAGGTTGACAGCAATCTTACATGAATCATACTTGTCATAACAAAGACAGATGTTCCTATCAAATATTTAGTCCAAATATTCTAAATGAAAGCATTTAGCACCCTACTTACAGTTGAACTTAATGTGTTATTATGGTTTGGGACTGTATACTAACCCTAATAATTTTCTTGGGGTAATTGTAGGCTAGTTGATACCGTCCTATCAAGACCCAACACACTGAGACTCATCCAATGGAATCATTGAGAAACATGCCATTACTTTCAGTAGTAAAGGTACTGTAAGTCAATTATAGATGCAGATTTGTGTGTGTGTGCATGTAGTGTGTGTGTGTGTGTGTGTTTTGAGTCAAAAGTGATGGGGAATTCAGAGGAGAGCCGTGCACTATGGTTCAGTGAGGAGAAGAAGCCTCTCTCTCCGTCATTCACAAGATCAATGGAGCATGGCAAGCACCCACCTATCTCAGAGCTTTTCTTAGGCCGGAGCTTTGGATTTCAGCACAACATGCCAAATAGCTTTGCATGGCTCTCTGACATCTGCAATGGAAGACAGCAGACAACTAGATTATGGTCGTGAGCCAGGGTAATCTCAAATGAAGTCATCCGTCAATCCTAGACCACCATCATTCTGAGTTAATTGGCAAAGAACTCTTGCTTCCCTGGCATACATACATCCCGACTTCTATTTTGTGATGTTTTATTGTTTTTTAATTTGCTAGTCCTGGGAGTATACTGTTGCAGAAGATGCCTTGAAACCTCCTCTCCTCTCCTCTCCTCTCCTCTCCTCTCCTCTCCTCTCCTCTCCTCTCCTCTCCTCTCCTCTCCTCTCCTCTCCTCTCCTCTCCTCTCCTCTCCTCTCCTCTCCTCTCCTCTCCTCTCCTCTCCTCTCCTCTCTCTGTCTGCTCTCTACAGTGCTACTGCTAACAATGCTGCTTTCTACATCTCCCATGTGGAATCACTTTGTAGTTTTTCCAGTGCCTGCTACATTTGCCAATTATTTGACAGTTGTTTTCTTTTTCTTAAAAAATAAATGATCCTCCAAAACCCATGTCAAAAGGCTATGCTTATCAGCCTGGAGTGCATCACCTCAGTCCCAAACCTCAGGAGTTCCTTGAGAATAGGCTCAGAGATCAAACACTTTCAATTGAAACATTATTTACATGTGGCTTTGATTTGCAATGTTTGGGTGGCCAAATATTTGGATTATGGAGATGTGAATATGAGTCTGATTTAAGCCTAATTTCATGAACAATACATTTGACACAATATATTTTTCAATCAAGCATACATGCTTTGTCCACAGCAAGTGTGTGGTAACTTGCAGGGAAAACAATCTTGTTGTAGTAACTGTGCTAAAAATACCAAATAATAACAGGAAGTAGTTATGCTAATTAAGAAGAGGAGCAACAAATTGGGAAATATGGCCGGCCACTTATAAACTACAAGCCCAATGTAGGGCAATATTCTAATAGGAAATGAAGGTGTTTTTGAAGGGCATTGCAATCTATTAATACTCAGTACGCTACATAAGTCACGTATTGAAATTAAATGAAAGAATGAAACATTGATGTATGGGTTATTTAAACAGTTATTAGTTACACATTGACTAATTGACAATATAGTGTTGTCAGGCTCTGGCCATAGAGAAGCTTATTGCTTCTCTATATAGCCATGGTTAGAGTCTGACAGGTCTATAATTTATGTTTCTATGTGGGGCTTTTGTGTTGGATCCCTAATTAGAGGCAGCTGCAGTGAATTGTCTCTAATTAGGGATCCTACATATGTTTGTAGGTCCCACACCCTAGGTGTGGGTCTGTAAGGAACCCTTAACTGGACTGCTATTTTCCTCCTGGTCGGCAGGAGGCGCCTCTCACCCGACTCCTGCTGAACACTACCACTCATTATGCCTGACGTATCACACCTGTGTCTTGCCCTATTTAAGTTGGTTTGTGCCATGCTTTATTGTTCAGTCTTGAGCCTATGTTACCTGTTGCAAGCTAAGTCAGTTAAGGTTTAAGTGTATATCTTTGGACCCTTGTGTCTATCTTTATTTTAACTGTTTCTTGGAAGCTAGGCTTCCTTTGTTTTGTTGTACTTTTTATCAGTAAAGATTGTCTTTTGTGGAAGATCTACGACTCCTTGCATTTTGACCACCTCTGCTCTTGGATTCATTTATTGGGGAGTTAGCTCAACCAGTTAACTTAGTGACTTTGAACAAAAGAGGCCCGGGTTCAATCCCCACCTAGAACAGCCTCGTTACAGGGTCATTATCTTCATTGTCAACTACAAGTAAGTGTGTTCCGTTTGTTGTATCGTGTTTAGTTCGTCATTTTGGATGTCGAACTACAAAGTCTGGGCTGCGAATTGGTCTCTCCTAATGCAAAACCGTGACAGAATGACCCACCAGATCGAGACCAAGCAGCGCAATGGGGGAGAGATGGAGAGAGAAGCCCGAAGGCAACCCCAATACATTTTTTGGGGGGGGGCTATGGGGATGGTCTGGTGGCGTGGAGGAAGCGCCAGTACCACTCTCCAGGGCGAAGTTCCGGAGGGGAGAATGGAGTGGAGCTGTTCAGGCGAATTTGGGAGGAGTGTAAGAGTGAGAGGAAGGAGCTGGAGTTAGTGGGGCCCAAAGTGAGCATCAGACCTCCAGTGCGTGCGCCCAGGTGCCTCTAGTACCGGCTCCACGCACTCGACCTCCCGTGCCAGAGCAGTCCGCTCCACCGGTGCCCAGTTCGGGTCCGGCCGTCTGCTCCTCTCCCATGCCAGAGCAGTCCGCTCCACCGGTGCCCAGTCCGGGCCCGGTTATTTGCCCCGCTCCATGGCCGGCACCGTTTACCCCACCGGTACCCAGTCCGGGCCCGGCAATAAGGAGGAAGCATGGGAGGAAGCTGTCTACTTCGCTGGGGCCAGAACCGCCACCGGCGAGCTAATCTTCCCTCCCCAACCCTCCCCCCCATGTATTTGTGTGTTTTGTGGGCGTTCGGGGAGTACTGTCAGGCTCTGGCCATAGAGAAGCTTATTGCTTCTCTATATAGCCATGGTCAGAGTCTGACAGGTCTATAATTTATGTTTCTATGTGGTGGTTTTGTGTTAGATCCCTAATTAGAGGCAGCTGCAGTGCATTGTCTCTAATTAGGGATCCTACATATGTTTGTACAGTGGGGAGAACAAGTATTTGATACACTGCCGATTTTGCAGGTTTTCCCACTTACAAAGCATGTAGAGGTCTGTAATTTTTATCATAGGTACACTTCAACTGTGAGAGACAAAAATCCAGAAAATCACATTGTATGATTTTTAAATAATTAATTTGCATTTTATTGCATGACATAAGTATTTGATCACCTACCAACCAGTAATAATTCCGGCTCTCACAGACCTGTTAGTTTTTCTTTAAGAAGCCCTCCTGTTCTCCACTCATTACCTGTATTAACTGCACATGTTTGAACTCGTTACCTGTATAAAAGACACCTGTCCACACTGGCCAAGACCAGAGAGCTGTGTAAGATCATCAGGGATAAAATTGTAGACCTGCACAAGGCTGGGATGGGCTACAGGACAATAGGCAAGCATCTTGGTGAGAAGGCAACAACTGTTGGCGCAATTATTAGAAAATGGAAGAAGTTCAAGATGACGGTCAATCTCCCTCGGTCTGGGGCACCATGCAAGATCTCACCTCGTGGGGCATCAATGATCATGAGGAAGGTGAGGGATCAGCCCAGAACTACACAGCAGGACCTGGTCAATGACCTGAAGAGAGCTGGGACCACAGTCTCAAAGAAAACCATTAGTAACACACTACGCCGTCATGGATTAAAATCCTGCAGCGCACGCAAGGTCCCCCTGCTCAAGCCAGTGCATGTCCAGGCCCGTCTGAAGTTTGCCAATGACCATCTGGATGATCCAGAGAATGTGGTCTGATGAGACAAAAATAGAACTTTTTGGTCTAATCTCCACTCGCCGTGTTTGGAGGAAGAAGAAGGATGAGTACAACCCCAAGAACACCATCCCAACCGTGAAGCATGGAGGTGGAAACATCATTCTTTGGGGATGCTGTTCTGCAAAGGGGACAGGACGACTGCACCGTATTGAGGGGAGGATGGATGGGTCCATGTATCGCAAGATCTTGGCCAACAACCTCCTTCCCTCAGTAAGAGCATTGAAATGGGTTGTGGCTGGGTCTTCCAGAATGACAACGACCCGAAACACACAGCCAGGGCAACTAAGGAGTGGCTCCGTAAGAAGCATCTCAAGGTCCTGGAGTGGCCTAGCCAATCTCCAGACCTGAACGCAATAGAAACTCTTTGGAGGGAGCTGAAAGTCCATATTGCCCAGCGACAGCCCCGAAACCTGAAGGATCTGGATGGAGGAGTGGGCCAAATTTCCTGCTGCAGTGTGTGCAAACCTGGTCAAGAACTACAGGAAACGTATGATCTCTGTAATGGCAAACAAAGGTTTCTGTATCGAATATTAAGTTCTGCTTTTCTGATGTATCAAATACTTATGTCATGCAATAAAATGCAAATTAATTACTTAAAAATCATACAATGTGATTTTCTGGATTTTTGTTTTAGATTCCGTCACTCACAGTTGAAGAGTACCTATGATAAAAATTACAGACTTCTACATGCTTTGTAAGTGGGAAAACCTGCAAAATCGGCAGTGTATCAAATACTTGTTCTCCCCACTGTAGGTCCCACACCCTAGGTGTGGGTCATTATCTTCATTGTCTCGATGTCAACTACAAGTAAGTGTGTTCCGCTTGTTGTATCGTGTTTATTTTGTGTTTAGTTCGTCATTTTGGAAATTATTTGTAATAATAAAGCAAGATGTCGAACTACAAAGTATGGGCTGCGAATTTGGTCTCTCCACACGCAACATCGTGACAAGTGTGTGTGTGTGTAGAAAAAAACTATTCTGAGCTTGCCTGGCATACAGCCTACAGTACTGCATGCTGTCCTTTCTGTGGATGAAGTGTCAGTTCCTAAAAGGGTTTTCAGAACCACCGCAAAGGAAATTCACTATTAGATCTACCACAAGATTTGTTCACTCCATTTCCCTTCCATTACACAATCGGAGGAACTGTGTGTTTGCTTTCAACTTTCACAAACTGCACAAATTGTTCACTATCTTAACAAATATATAGAAAAACATATTGTTTTTGTTCATGTGAGGGGCGTCAGAAGGCCACGCGAGGGAACCTCTTTAGGTTGTTAGTCAGCTATGGAGCATATTATGTATGAGAAAAACATATTTCTAAATGTGATGAAACTAGTCTGAAAGCCATGATTGAAAACTTGGATGATTGTATAATCCTCATGCTGATGTGTGTATGTGTGGAGCAGCCTAGTACAACAAATCAACCACCTACAGTACATGTCAACTAATCCATCAAAGCCTTGGATCCATTGTCAGGTATAGACATCAACAAGATATCATTGTCTAGCTCTGTTTTGCCTTGGCCACCAGGCCTCCACATTACAGTATGGTAAACACTAGCTAAGCTGAGCCATTGTTTACATTGAATAAACCAGTTTGTAGCCACGTGACCTCTAGAGCCTTGAGAAACGTTAAATGGCTTTTTAAAAACAATCTAGTGAAAACAACCCATGGATCACATCCACATTTTAGAAAGAGGAAACAAGTTCAGTGTTTTTTTTCAGCTCTCCTGAGTTAGAATACCTCACGATAAGTTGTAGACCATACTATAAAATAAATAAAAATAGTATATTTACCACCACAAAGACCGCACTCAACGAGGTGTACAGGGCCATAAGCAAACATTCAGAGGCGACGCTCCTAGTGGCTGGGGATTTGAAAAAGAATCCAAAGCTCTCCCTCGCCCTCCATTAGGCAAATCTGACCATAACTCTATACTCCTGATTCCTGCTTACAAGCAAAAACTCAAACAGGAAGTACCAGGGACAAGCTCAATACGGAAGTGGTCCGATAAAGCTACAGGACTGTTTCGCTAGCACAGACTGGAATATGTTTCGGGATTCATCTGATGGCATTGAAAGTCTGTAATACCTACATGTTTCAAGCAGACCACCATAGTCTCTGTGCCCAAGAACGACAAGGTAACCTGTCTAAATTACTATAGCCCCGTAGCTCTGTAGCAATGAAATGCTTTGAAAGGCTGGTCATGGCTCACATCAACACTATCATCCCAGACTCCCTGGACCCACTCCAATTCACATACCTCTCCAACAGATCCACAAATGATGCTATCTTTATTGCACTCCACACTGCCCTTCCCCACCAGGACAAGAGGAACACCTATGTGAGAATGCTGTTCATTGACTAGTGCCCTCCAAGCTCATCACTAAGCTAAGGACCCTGGGACTGAACACCTCTGCCTGCAACTGGATCCTGGACTTCCTGACAGGCCGCCCTCCAGGTCGTGAGGGTAGGCAACCCTCAAAATGGAGGCCCCTCAGGGGTGCGTACTTAGTCCCCTCCTGTACTCCCTGTTCACCCACGACTGTGTGGCTGTGCACAACTCCAACACCATCATTAAGTTTGCTGAAGACATGATGGTGGTAGGCCTGATCACAGACGACGATGAGACAACCTATAGGGATGAGGTCAGAGACCCTCAACATCAGCAAGACAAAGGAGCTGATCGTGGACTACATGAAATCGACAGGGCCATAGTGGAGCGGGTTGATAGCTTTAAGTTCCTCTGTATCCACATCACTAAGGATCTATCATGGTCCACACACACCAACACAGTAGTCAAGAGGGCACGACAATGCCTCTTCCCCTTCAGGAGATTGAAAAGATTTGGCATGCCGTCAGATCCTAAAAAAGTTCTACATCTGCACCATTGAGAGCATCTTGACTGGATGCATCACCGATTGGTATTGCAACTGCTTGGCATCCGACCGCAAGGCGCAACAGAGGAGCGGGTCGAGAGCTTTAAGAGCCCGGACTTGAACCCGATCGAACATCTCTGGTAGTGCATATGGCCCAGCACATCACTGGGGCCAAGCTCCCTGCCATCCAGGACCTCTATACCAAGCGTAGTCAGAGGAAGGTGAGTGCATAAACAAAAAAGTAGGGGCATAGACAACCAGGGACACAACCTTACACAAGAAGGGCAGACACAAGAACACAGATCACTCTGATAATATATTGAATAATCCTGCTGCGATGACTTTCATTCCTGGTGGCACTTAGTGCATTCTGAGCTGCAATACAGTACTCTCTTTAAATGTTGGTATCTAATACCACCTGCCATATATATGTACAGTGCCTTCGGAAAGTATTCAGACCCCTTGACTTTTCTCCCATTTTGTTACGTTACAGACATATTCAGAAATTGATTAAATAAATAAAAAATCCAGGTATCGGGGGAGAAGGGTCTTGGTCAGGGACGTGACCAAGAACCCGATGGTCGTACTGAAAGAGCTCTAGAGTTCCTCTGTGGAGATGGGAGAACCTTCCAGATCGACAACCATCTCTGCAGCACTCCACCAATCATGCCTTTATGGTAGAGTGACCAGACGGAAGCCACTCCTCAGTAAAAGGCACATGACAGCCCGCTTGGAGTTTTCTAAAAGGTACCTAAAGACTCTCAGACCATGATAAACAAGATACTCTGGTCTGATGAATCCTGAATGCCAAGCATCACGTCTGGAGGAAAACTGGCACCATCCCTACAGTGAAGCATGGTGGTGGCAGCATCATGCTGTGGGGAAGTTTTTCAGCGGCAGGGACTGGGACACTAGTCAGGATCGAGGCAAAGATCAATGGAGCAAAGTACAGAGAGATCCTTGATGAAAACCTGCTCCAGAGCGCTCAGGACATCAGACTAGGATGAAAGTTAACCATCTAACAGGACAACGACCCTAAGCACACAACCAAGTCAACGCAGGAGTGGCTTCGGGACAAGTCTCTGAATGTCATTGAGGGGCCCAGCCAGAGCCTGGACTTGAACCCGATCGAACATCTCTGGAGAGACCTGAAAATAGCTGTGGAGCAACGCTCCCCATCCAACATGACAGAGCTTGAGAGGATATGCAGAGAAGAATGGGAGAAACTCCCCAAATACAGATGTGCGAAGCAGACACAAGGCTGTAATCGCTGCCAAAGGTGCTTCAACAAAGTACTGAGTAAAGGGTCTGAATATTATGGGGTATTGTGTGTAGATTGATGAGGGGGAAAAAAACAATTTAATACATTTAGAATAAGGCTGTAACCTAATAAAATCTGGAAAAAGTCAAGGGGTCTGAATACTTTCCGAAGGCACTTTATATATTGTATC
This sequence comes from Thymallus thymallus, assembly GCA_023634145.1. Lineage (NCBI taxonomy): Eukaryota > Metazoa > Chordata > Actinopteri > Salmoniformes > Salmonidae > Thymallus > Thymallus thymallus. The sequence continues at coordinate 18,401,238 of CM042382.1, read as the reverse complement.
TGGATAATTTCTAACCAATAGTGTTAATTTTCAATGTACATAATTTTCATCACTGGCACTGCAATCAGACTTTATATAATGACTTTTTGGTCCAGCCAGTTTGGACAGCTTGTTAGAGGTAAAGAGAGTAGACCAGAGCCCAGAGGCATGCAAATGTCTGCATGAATAATGAATTCTATCTCTTTCATGTGTCATCTCTGATCTGGAGCTTTCTGGAAAAACCAGTCACTAACCTCTAACTTATCTCCAGATCATGGACAGTCGAGTAGAGCCTCAGGCATCTGGGGTGACATCATACAGCCAAGAACATTGGCCCCATTTGAACAACGTGGTATTTTGGGCCAACTGACAAACTGACATATCCTGGCTCTGTGTCACCAAGTCAAGTGTTATCACTTTCCTGCCCTTTAAAGGAACAAGGGAATTGGTACTAGGCTACTTCCTATTCCTCTCCCATTTTGTTTAGAGGTAGAGTTAAAAAAGAGCTCAGCTCATCCTTCCAGATAATTGGATTTTGAGCCTTTTACTCTCATGCGTGCGCAAGGCTTTGTGTGTATTTGTGTGCGTGTGTGTGTGTGTGCGTAAATAAGAGAAACATGTGGGGGGGGGGGCGTGGACATTTTGGGCTTGTATATTTATCAACATTGTCTGGACACAGAAAATGAGAATGGATGGGATTCTAATTACTGAACGAAGATACTCACATACTGTGAAATTAGAAAAATCAGTGTGAAACCTCCCACAGGCATGACAAGTCAAAAGAAAGTAGTTGTCATGGTGACAGATGCATTCAAATGGAGTCAAATCGACTTAGCTAGCCTACAAGAAAAAAGGTGGCTATGGATTTTCGATTTTAAATAGAGAATTACTTTACAGTCATTTGTGAATCTATGGCATAATTGCTTTTTTGTGTTGTTACTTCAAGTTTAGTTACTACTGCCTTTTTATGTAACTCAATGAAGTTCTTAACATGGCACAAGTTGTCAAATACAGTGGGGAGAACAAGTATTTGATACACTGCCGATTTTGCAGGTTTTCCTACTTACAAAGCATGTAGAGGTCTGTACATTTTATCAAAGGTACACTTCAACTGTGACAGACGGAATCTAAAACGAAAATCCAGAAAATCACATTGTATGATTTTTAAATAATTAATTTGCATTTTATTGCATGACATAAGTATTTGATCACCTACCAACCAGTAAGAATTCCGGCTCTCACAGACCTGTTAGTTTTTCTTTAAGAAGCCCTCCTGTTCTCCACTCATTACCTGTATTAACTGCAACTGTTTGAACTCATTACCTGTATAAAAGACACCTGTCCACACACTCAATCAAACAGACTCCAACCTCTCCACAATGGCCAAGACCAGAGAGCTGTGTAAGGACATCAGGGATAAAATTGTAGATCTGCACAAGGCTGGGATGGGCTACAGGACAATAGGCAAGCAGCTTGGTGAGAAGGCAACAACTGTTGGCGCAATTATTAGAAAATGGAAGAAGTTCAAGATGACGGTCAATCTCCCTCGGTCTGGGGCACCATGCAAGATCTCACCTCGTGGGGCATCAATGATCATGAGGAAGGTGAGGGATCAGCCCAGAACTACACGGCAGGACCTGGTCAATGACCTGAAGAGAGCTGGGACGACAGTCTCAAAGAAAACCATTAGTAACACACTACGCCGTCATGGATTAAAATCCTGCAGTGCACGCAAGGTCCCCTTGCTCAAGCCAGCACATGTCCAGGCCCATCTGAAGTTTGCCAATGACCATCTGGATGATCCAGAGGAGTAATGGGAGAAGGTCATGTGGTCTGATGAGACAAAAATTGAGCTTTTTGGTCTAAAATCCACTCGCCGTGTTTGGAGGAAGAAGAAGGATGAGTTCAACCCCAAGAACACCATCCCAACCGTGACGCATGGAGGTGGAAACATCATTCTTTGGGGATCCTTTTCTGCAAAGGGGACAGGACGACTGCACCGTATTGAGGGGAGGATGGATGGGGCCATGTATCGCGAGATCTTGGCCAAAAACCTCCTTCCCTCAGTAAGAGCATTGAAGATGGGTCGTGGCTGGGTCTTCCAGCATGACAACGACCCGAAACACACAGCCAGGGCAACTAAGGAGTGGCTCCGTAAGAAGCATCTCAAGGTCCTGGAGTGGCCTAGCCAGTCTCCAGACCTGAACCCAATAGAAAATCTTTGGAGGGAGCTGAAAGTCCATATTGCCCAGCGACAGCCCCGAAACCTGAAGGATCTGGAGAAGGTCTGTATGGAGGAGTGGGCCAAAATCCCTGCTGCAGTGTGTGCAAACCTGGTCAAAAACTACAGGAAACGTATGATCTCTGTAATTGCAAACAAAGGTTTCTGTACCAAATATTAAGTTCCTGTCAGGCTCTGGCCATAGAGAAGCCTATTTGATTCTCTATGTAGCTATGGTCAGAGTCTGACAGTGTCTTTCTTTTCTGTTTCTTTGTGGGTTTTGGGTGGATCTCTCATTAGAGGCAGCTGCTACCCGTTGTCTCTAATTAGGGATCCAATATATGTTGAGTCTGTCCTTCACTTGGGGTGGGTTGTTATCGATGTATGTCGCAGTCACGTTTGAAGTAAGTGTGTTTATTTTACGTCCGTTCATTGGTGTGTTGTGTGAGCGTGACGTTAGTCTATTCGTGTTTGGTTTTGTGTCTGGTAGTTCGTCATTTTCGTTTTGTAATTATACATAGTGTGAATTATTACATAGTATAAAATAAACGATGTCGAACTACTATCCCTGCGCTGCGCCTTGGTCTCTCCCCACACACAATCGTGACAGAACAACCCACCGTTACGAGACCAAGCAGCGCAAATGGGGAGAGACGGAGAGCGAGATAGCCCCGCGTCGGTTTACCAACACCGAACTCCTCGGAGGGTTCGAGTCGGACTCGTCGGAGGAGGACGATGAGGAGGACATGCTTCGGTTCCCTCACCCGTGGGGGCTCCTGGAGGAGCCAACTCCACTCCCCATGTGGACCATGGGGAGGCCCAGGTACCAATGGGGGGCTCAGAGCAAGGAGCAGGAGGAGGAGCTGGAGAAGCATTTTGGGGAGGTTCTGAGGGAATTGGTGGAGATAGAGGAGGAGGTCGAGAGGGAGATGGCGGAGTGGGCCAGTCCAGGTCTGGTCATATACTCCCCTCCCAGGCCGGAGCAGTCCGCTCCACCGGTACCCAGTCCGGGTCCAGTAATCTACTCCACCTCCCTGACAGAGCAATCCGCTTCACCGATGTCCAGTCCGGGTCCGGACCTCTGCCCTACTCCCCGCACCCAACCTCCAGTGCGTGCGTCTAGCCAGGTGCGTCCCGTGCCAGCTCCACGCATTCGACCTCCGGTGCGCCTTCCCAGTCCGGTACGACCCGTGCCGGCTCCCCGCGCTGAACCTCCAGTGAAGGCCAGCAACCCTGAGCCTCCAGCGTGGGTCAGCAACCCTGAGCCTCCAGCGAAGGTCAACAACCCTGAGCCTCCAGCGAAGGTCAACAACCCTGAGCCTCCAGCCAAGGTCAGCCGCCCTGAGCCTCCAGCCAAGGTCAGCGCCCTTAAACCTCCAGCGAAGGTCAGCGCCCCTAAACCTCCAGCGAAGGTCAGCGCCCCTAAACCTCCAGCGAAGGTCAGCGCCCCTAAACCTCCAGCGAAGGTCAGCGCCCCTAAACCTCCAGCGAAGGTCAGCGCCCCTAAACCTCCAGCGAAGGTCAGCGCCCCTAAACCTCCAGCGAAGGTCAGCGCCCCTAAACCTCCTGCGAAGGTCAGCGCCCCTAAACCTCCTGCGAAGGTCAGCGCCCCTATACCTCTTGCGAAGGTCAGCGCCCCTAAACCTCCTGCGAAGGTCAGCGCCCCTAAACCTCCTGCGAAGGTCAGCGCCCCTAAACCTCCTGCGAAAGTCAGCGCCCCTGAACCTCCTGCGAAGGTCAGCGCCCCTGAACCTCCTGCGAAGGTCAGCGCCCCTGAACCTCCAGCGAAGGTCAGCGCCCCTGAACCTCCAGCGAAGGTCAGCGCCCCTGAACCTCCAGCGAAGGTCAGCGCCCCTGAACCTCCTGCGAAGGTCAGCGCCCCTGAACCTCCTGCGAAGGTCAGCGCCCCTGAACCTCCAGCGAAGGTCAGCGCCCCTGAACCTCCAGCGAAGGTCAGCGCGCCTGAACCTCCAGCGAAGGTCAGCAACCCGGAGCCTCCAGCCACGGCTCAAGGCCTGGAGCCTCCTCCACCGGTACCCAGTCCGGGTCCAGCCGCCTCAGTGCCAGAGCAGTCCGCTCCACCGGTACCCATTCCGGGTTCAGCCGCCTGCTCCGCCTCAGTGCCAGAGCAGTCCGCTCCACCGGTGCCCAATCCGGGTCCAGCCGCCTGCTCCGCCTCAGTGCCAGAGCAGTCCGCTCCACCGGTACCCAGTCCGGGCCCAGCCGCCTGCTCCGCCTCAGTGCCAGAGCAGTCCGCTCCACCGGTACCCAATCCGGGTCCAGCCGTCTGCTCCGCCTCAGTGCCAGAGCAGTCCGCTCCACCGGTACCCAATCCGGGTCCGGTACCCAATCCGGGTCCAGCCGTCTGCTCCGCCTCAGTGCCAGAGCAGTCCGCTCCACCGGTACCCAGTCCGGGTCCAGCCGCCTGCTCCGCCTCAGTGCCAGAGCAGTCAGCTCCACCGGTACCCAATCCGGGTCCAGCCGCCTGCTCCGCCTCAGTGCCAGAGCAGTCCGCTCCGCCGGTACCCAGTCCGGGTCCAGCCCCCTGCTCCGCCTCAGTGCCAGAGCAGTCCGCTCCGCCAGTTCCCAGTCCGGGTCCAGCCGCCTGCTCCGCCTCAGTGCCAGAGCAGTCCGCTCCGCCGGTACCCAGTCCGGGTCCAGCCGCCTGCTCCGCCTCAGTGCCAGAGCAGTCCGCTCCACCAGTACCCAATCCGGGTCCAGCCGTCTGCTCCTCTTCAGAGCCGGAGCAGTCCGCCCCACCGGTGCCCAGTCCGGGCCCGGCTGTTTTCCCAGCTCCATGGCCGGAGCAGTTTACCCCACCGGTGCCCAGTACGGGGCCGGTTTATTGCCCAGCTCCATGGCCGGAGCCGTTTGTCCCACCGGTGCCCAGTCCGGGCCCGGTTGTTTTCCCCGCTCCATGGCCGGAGCCGTTTGTCCCACCGGGCCCAGTCCGGGCCCGGTTGTTTTCCCCGCTCCATGGCCGGAGCCGTTTGCCCCACCGGGGCCCAGTCCGGGCCCGGGTGTTTTTCCCACTCCATGGCCGGAGCCGGTTGCCCCACCGGTGCCCAGTCCGGGCCCGGTTGTTTTTCCCGCTCCATGGCCGGAGCCGTTTGCCCCACCGTTGCCCAGTCCGGGCCCGGTTGTTTTCCCCTCTCCATGGCCGGAGCCGTTTGCCCCACCGGTGCCCAGTCCGGGCCCGGTCAAATTTCCCGCTCCTTGGCCGGAGCCGTTTGCCCCACCGGTACCCGGACCGGTGATAAGAAAAGGGCATGGGACAAAACTGTCCAACTCACCGGAGCCAGAGCCGCCCCCGAGGGACTAGTCTTCCCTCCCATTAACCCCCCCTGTTTTGTGTGTTTTTTTTTGTTTTTTTTGGCGTCCGGGAGTCCGCGCCTTGGGGAGGGGTACTGTCAGGCTCTGGCCATAGAGAAGCCTATTTGATTCTCTATGTAGCTATGGTCAGAGTCTGACAGTGTCTTTCTTTTCTGTTTCTTTGTGGGTTTTGGGTGGATCTCTAATTAGAGGCAGCTGCTACCCGTTGTCTCTAATTAGGGATCCAATATATGTTGAGTCTGTCCTTCACTTGGGGTGGGTTGTTATCGATGTATGTCGCAGTCACGTTTGAAGTAAGTGTGTTTATTTTACGTCCGTTCATTGGTGTGTTGTGTGAGCGTGACGTTAGTCTATTCGTGTTTGGTTTTGTGTCTGGTAGTTCGTCATTTTCGTTTTGTAATTATACATAGTGTGAATTATTACATAGTATAAAATAAACGATGTCGAACTACTATCCCTGCGCTGCGCCTTGGTCTCTCCCCACACACAATCGTGACAGTTCTGCTTTTCTGATGTATCAAATACTTATGTCATGCAATAAAATGCAAATTAATTACTTAAAAATCATACATTGTGATTTTCTGGATTTTTCTGGATTCTTTTTTTTTCTCCCCACTGTAATGGAAACATTATGATAGAAGCCATCTTATTCTCTCTCTAACCGTCACTGTACGTATCAAACAAAGATAATGCAGTGGCACTATGTTTGTGCACCTCAACACAACTGCTATTTACATCTATACTGAACAGAAATAGAAACATGTAAAGTGTTGGTCGCATGTTTCATGAGCTGGAATAAAATATCCCAAAAATGTTCCATACACACAAAATTTCTCTCAAATTTTGTGCACACATTTGATTACATCCCTGTTAGTGAGCATGTTTCTTTGCCAAGATAATCCATCCACCTGACAGGTGTGGCATATCAACAAGCTGAATAAACAACATGATCATTACACAGGTGCACCTTGTGCGGAGGACAATAAAAGGCCACTCTAAAATGTGCAGTTTTGTCACAAACACAATGCCACAGATGTCTCAAGTTTTGATGGAGCGTGCAATTGGCATGCTGACTGCAAGAATGTCCACTAGAGCTGTTGCCAGAGAATTGAATGTTTATTTCTCTACCATATGCCGCCTCCAATGTCGTTTTAGAGAATTTGGCAGTATGTCCAACTGGCCTCACAACTGCAGACCACGTGTAACCACACCAGCCCAGGACCTCCAGATCTGGCTTCTTCATCTGTGGGATCATCTGAGACCAGACAGCTGATGAAACTGCGGGTTTGCCAAGGAATTGCTGCACAAACTGTCAGAAACCGTCTCAGGGAAGCTCATCTGCATGTTCAATGTCCTTACCAGGGTCTTGACCTGACTGTAGTTCAGCATCTTAACTGACTTCAGTGGGCAAATGCTCACCTTCGAAGGCCACTCTCACACTGGAGAAGTTTTGTGATGTCAACGTTGTGAACAGAGTGTCCTATGGTGGCGGTGGGGTAATGGTATGGGCAGGCATAAGCTACGGACAATGAACACAATTGCATTTTATCAATGGAAATTTGAATGCACAGAGATACCGTGATGAGATACTGATGTCCATTGTCATGTCATTCATCTACCGACATCACCTCATGTTTCAACATGATAATGCACGGCCCCATGTTGCAAGGATCTGTACACAATTCCTGGAAGCTGAAAATGTCCCAGTTCTTCCGTGGCTTGCATACTCACCAGACATACTAACCCATTGAGCATGTTTGGGATGCTCTAGATCAGTGGTTCCCAAACTTTTCATAGTCCCGTACCCCTTTAAACATTCAACCTCCAGCTGTGTACCCCCTCTAGCACCAGGGTCAGCGCACTCTCAAATGTTGTTTTTTGCCATCGTTGTAAGCCTGCCACACACACACTATACGATGCATTCATTAAACATAAGAATGAGTGTGAGTTTTTGTCACAAACCTGCTTGTGGGAAGTGACAAAGAGCTCTTATAGGACCAGGGCACAAATAATAATGTAATAATAAACAATTATTTTGCTCTTTGTTTAGCCATCTTACATATAAAACCTTATTTGTTCATCAAAAATTGTGACTAACTCACCACAGGTTAATGAGAAGGGCGTGCTTGAAAGGATGCACATAACTCTGCAATGGGTTGGGTTGTATTGGAGAGAATCTCTGTCTTAAATCATTTTCTACACACAGTCTGTGCCTGTATTTAGTTTTCATGCTAGTGAGAATCCACTCTCACATAGGTATGTGGTTGCAAAGGGCATCAGTGTCTTAACAGCACGATTTGCCAAGGCAGGATACTCTGAGCGCAGCCCAATCCAGAAATCTGGCAGTGGCTTCTGATTAAATTCAATTATTAAATAAAATTTTCACACAACCGTTTGTTGCAATTTCGATAAGGCTCTCTTGTTCAGATATCACTAAGTGGACTGGAGGCAAGGCATGAAAGGGATAACGAATCCAGTTGTCATCCGTTTCGGGAAACTACCTGCGTAATTGCTCACGCAGCTCACTCAGGTCCTTTGCTATATCACATTTGACATTGTCCGTAAGCTTGAGTTCATTTGCACAACAAAAATCATACAATGATGGAAAGACTTGTGTGTTGTCCTTGTTAATGCAGACAGAAGAGCTCCAACTTCTTAATCATAGCCTCAATTTTGTCCCGCAAATTTAATATAGTTGCGGAGAGTCCCTGTAATCCTAGATCCTAGAGAAACATCACCCAGATAGGCCATTCCTGTGAGAAACTCGTCATCATGCAAGCAGTCAGACAAGTGAAAATTATGGTCAGTAAAGAAAACTTTAAGCTCGTCTCTCAATTTAAAAAATGTGTCAATAGTTTGCCCTTTGAAAACCAGCGCACTTCTGTATGATGTAGAAGCGTTACATGGTCGCTGCCCATATCATTGCATAATGCAGAAAATACACAAGTTCAGGGGCCTTGCTCTAACAAATTTAACCATTTTCACTGCAGGGTCCAAAATGTTTTTTAAGCTGTCAGGCATTCTCTTGGCAGCAAGTGCCTCTCAGTGGATGCTGCAGTGTACCAAAGTGGCGTCGGGAGCAACTGCTTGCATGCGCGTTACCACTCCACTATGTCTCCCTGTCATGGCTTTTGCCCCATCAGTACAGATACCAACACATCTTGACCACCAAAGTCCATTTAATGTCACAAAGCTGTAAAGTACTTAAAAAATATCCTCTCCTGTCTTCCTTAATTGACCCCCCATAAACATAATGGACATATACCAGGAGCTGTGCCAGGCCCACCACGTCTGTTGACTCATAGAATTCACTGGCTTGTATGCGAAGCAGTAATTGTTTCAAAACATCTCCTGCCATGTCACTGATGCATCGTGAAACAGTGTTGTTTGATGAAGGCATTGTCAGTATAGTTTTTTTGGCCTTTTCCCCCAGTATTGTCCCAACCATATCCGCGGCAGCAGGAAGAAGTAAGTCCTCCACAATAGTATGGGGCAATTTTTCAAATTGGCATGTTTTGTTTCTAAATGTATGCGAAAGAGTGAAGGTTTCATCGATTTGTGAGATAGTTATTTTGCACATATAACACACTGGCTGAGAAAAGGCACTACTCCCAATATAAGTGAACCCCAAATCAATGTAGTTCTCATGTGTTGTTCGGTGCTTTCCCGGGTAAGGGGGCAGTAGCTCTTCGGGCTGCATCAGATTCACAACTGTCAGTGTCCATGCTAGCTGGCCTAGCAACAAATGACTGATGCTAGCATTAGATGTGCTCGTGGAAGCAGAACAACTTGTGTCGTCGACAGGTGCAGGTGTAGTACTGCTGGTAGTAGCAGTACTACCAGTAGAGGTGGTATGTGTCTCTATGGAGGCTGGCGTTACTTTTTTTAACCATTTATCCATTTTCGAGCAAACGGAATGAGCAGCAGCTACGTTTGGCTACATACGGACCGTTAGTGGAATTTCCGGGAGAATAACGGTTAATGTGAGTAATGGTTAATGTGATTGGATGTTAATTATTTGACTAGGCTACCTGTATTTGACATTGTGTTGTTATTTCACTGAACACTAGATGATTTTATTTTATTTTTGGCAGTGAAACTAGGCTACTCAGGCGAGAAAAAAACCTCACCCGAATGTAAAATTATTATTTTTTTAAATGGCGAACCCCAGACAGCATTGCGCGTACTCCAGTTTGGGAATACCTACACTAGATCGACATGTATGACAGCGTGTTCCAGTTCCCGCCAATATCCAGCAACTTTGCAAATCCACACCCCTACCTTTTTTTAAAAAGGTATCTGTATTCCCAGTCATGTGAAATCCATAGATTAGGGCCTAATACATTTACTTCAGTTGACTGATTTCCTTATATGAACTGTAACTCTGTAAAATCTTTGAAATTGTTGCATGTTCCGTTTATATTTTTGTTCAGTGTATCTGTAATAAGGCTGTAATGGCTGTTGAAATATTTCCATGTGGATGTTTAATCCACAAACACTCTGCAGTGATCTGTTTTCATCAGCCTACACTATAAATCCCCAGGCTTGCTGACTAGACCACCATGTATTCTTCCATGCATCCCACAACATTCAACAACACTAATCAAACCTGTGTGGCATCATTGAGCGATCCAGTGCAGTCTATCTCACTGTGCGAAACTGGTAGAGACAAAGACTGCCTGCTTGGTCTCCGATGCTGCTGCTATGGGTTCAGTTCAGTTATGTAAGACAGTAGGCTGCATCTCAAATGGCACCCTATTCCCTATTTAGTCCATTCCTTTTGACCAGGGCTCATAGTGCTCTGTTTAAAAGTAGTGCACTATACAGAGATGTGAAGAGATTTCTCTGGAGTTCAAAGTGCGATGTGTGTGTGAATGGATAATGGTCCCTTTTATCAGGCTGTGGTAATGAGCTGCTATACATCAGAGGAGGGGGGGGGGGGATTAACCCATGACTTTCAGCCATTAGAGAGAGAGTACCGGTACTAGAGAGGTACCAATTTAATGGATTACTTTAATGATGTTTGCAATAAACGTGATGTAAACATGTAATCTGCACCATGTGCTTTTCAGTCTAAACAAACAATTCTACAATGTATAAAATAGCGCAAATAAAGAAAAACCTTTGGTTGAGTAATATTCCAAACTTTTGGCCCCCAGTGTAGTACTTTTGACCAGAGTCCATAGGTCAAACGTTGTGCAGTATGTTGGGAATAGGGTGTCATTTGAGACGCAGGCAACCATTTGGAGGTAAAAATAGATTTCCATAGAAATCATCTAGAGCAGCAGGTCTCGATCCCCGTTCTCCCTGTTCCCCCATTCGCCATATTCCTCTTTGTTTGTGTGTTTGAATGTGAAACTTCTGGAGGTCTCTACGATACCACTGAGATGATGGTCTACCATCCCCATGCTGGGTCATAGACCTTTCAGTTTACTCCGGTTTTAAAAGGTGCCCCCTAACCCCCTGGTCATATGAGATGAGCTGTGATGTGGTGGGTGGGGGATGGGTATCTGTATGTCTGTTGAAACCAGTCAGGGGCTTGTGGTGGATGTTCTCTTTGTACTAGTAGACCTTGAATGGGAAGATCTGGTTTGATGTGCATAATAATAATGTGTTCTTTTGCTAGTGTTAGAGCACAATGAATGTTAAAATGCTATGACATAGAAATATAATGAGTAGAAGGGTCTTGGAACCTCTGACCATTCTAATTCTTTGTGCTAGAAACTGCATTATAATAAAATGAGAACATACTGAACCATCGCTATCCGCGATACTGTATGGCATAACATTAGGAGGATAACATTGATCACATTGATGATGGGCAGCAGGAAGCCTAGCGGTTAAGAGGTTGGGCCAGTAACCGAAAGGTTGCTGGTTCAAATCCCTGAGCTGACAAGGTGAAAAATCTGTTGATGTGCCCTTAATCATAATTGCTCCTGTAAGTCGCTCTGGATAAGAGCTCCTGCTAAATGACTAAAATATAAATATTTAAATGTTACTGTACACAGCTCAGTCTTAACTTAGGCCTCAACCTGACTGCCCCTTTTCAGCTATGCATCTTTTAAAGACAATGTTCCTGCTTTTCCAGACTTGGCTAACCAACGACTGTAACAATGTATTTGAGAGACAAGTGCTTATTGTGCAAATGTATTGATGTTTTCAATAGACATTTAAACAACCCACCCATCTGTAAAGTGAGGTGGCTCTAAGGAAAATTACAGGAATCTAATAGCACTGGTGTTCCTGTAAGAGATCATGTTTATGTTAGATCCCAGTATGAGGATGCAAGAAGCAAAAAAACTAAAAGGCTTGATCACATTTTTTAAATAATTATTCCAATAAAATTACATTCATACAGAACTATTTTACAAAACAATTTTAAAATCAAAAACTGATGTTATGCCATAAATCAAACAAAAATATAACGTCTTTATTTTTTTCTTTAATAAAGATAATCTTTAGTTAAAGATAGGACCTTTTCCGCAGATTTTTCAAAGTTTATGTGATAGAAAAAAATGGCAGGTTACATAACAGTAATATGTGGCTGAAGAAATATAGGCTGACAAAACTGCTGTTTTGATTTTGATTACAGAAAACTGTTCAGTGTGTAATCCGTTCAACAATCAGAGATTTTAATTTCTCTCTTCTGAATCATTCCCCATCTAAGCTAAATTGAAAACCTTCTCCAGCACTGTAGAGGTGAACAATATGTAATTTGTTTTCAGTTTATTGGGCCATTAATACTCACCCAAGTTAAATCTTGTCTTTATTGTTTTTCTTAGAAATGTACACTGGGTTCCCGTACCCTGAAAAATACAAGCTTCTTTACAAAAAAATCTATTTTTAAACAACACATATCTTTTGCATGGTTCCTGTCCAAAAGGGACCTTTCGACAGTGCTGTTGACCAGATCAACTGTACTGTACAATGAATGGTATATGGTTAAAACAAGGCAGTCCATACAAGTCAGTAAGAAATAAGCATTCACATCCACTGTCAGTTTGTGAGCACTCATGTCAGGTAAGCCTTTAACAGTTCATCAGACACTAACATGCCATGGCCTGACCAGAATGGGTTATATGTATAAAATCTTAATTTATCATGGCCTTGGTGGCCAAGCAGATCACATGTCACGAGAACTCAACCCCATAACCAACCAAGAGACTCTGTACTTTCTAAAGGAATTCACCGTCACACGTTCCATTTGAAGCGCATAACATACCACATTATACTACTACACAGTAGTAAACCTTTTAAAATGTAATTGTTTGAAGTGCTTCTACAATTGTCTCAGATCAAGCATCATTTTCAAAACATGATTTTTGTCTGGATAGATAGATACATGTATGTATGTTGACAAATGAAGCACAGAAATGTCAATAAGTATAAAGCTTAACTTTTATTCAAGAGTCTTTAGACCAACCATCATTTCTAGACAAGGGCAAAAGGTGCAACCATATGAATCGGAGCCTTAATAAAGCTATTCAATCACACACTACTGCATTTCAACCCCCCCGTGAGTGATCTATTTATCTGGACAAGGCCACTTATATAAGGCATCATTAAGGTCACAGTGTATTTACAGATATAGAAAAAGAGAAGAGCAAGAGAACAAAAATAAAGAAATTAGTTCTGAATATAAATAAACTATCCCATGATCAACACAGTTGCCAAGCTACAGTGGTATCTCCAAACATATAAAAAAAAAAGAGAAGAAGGAAACAAATAAATCACTGCTTTATATTTCTGTACAACACTGTGGTATCTACGGAGTAAAATGGATGCATAGCTGCTCATTATTGGGATTTGCCTTCGTTATAAGTAGGCCTAATCGAGTGACAAACAAACCCAAGATCATGCAACTTCTGGTATAATGATATATCAATGTTGTGTACAGCCTTTAGATACTGAGCTTACACAATGAACAACAAATTAGCTTTGTAGCATGTACTTTGAGACAAGCTACTTAACACATTGCACATTTAATAGCTGCACCAAACATCAAACCCTCTCCCCTTCCCTCCCCATACCTCATTTAGGAGCATGTACCACCTCCGTTCAGATGGTGGCGCTCTCTCTCAAACCTCAAACTGACGGGCGGGACACACACACACTGCCAAACCCAGCCTAGACTCAACCAACAGCACAACAACACCTTTGCTTGCATTCATTCATGACCACAACGAGACAATAAAACCCCAGTCAAAAACTCATCCCCTCAACGCCATTCAGGTCACAACACAAGCCATCCACTCAGGAGTCGTACATCCACAGGCTGGCACCCAGTCACAGGCATTCTTAGACAGGCACCCAGTCACAGGCATTCTTAGACAGGCACCCAGTCACAGGCATTCTTAGACAGGCACCCAGTAGGCTCAGAGTCAGTCAGTCCACATGCTCACAGAAAACGACACACGTTTATTGGAGTAGTACCGCTGCATATGTTCAGACCAGGAACTAATTCCACAAAGCATCAGACACCATACAGAGAAAAAATACGTTATTTCTTGTCCTCTCAGACATTTTCTTTCTTCTCTCTCTCTAGTGAATTTCTTCATTCTCCTTGATCCATGGTGGTTTTCGTGACTTTTTTCAGCATGTGTCGACCTTTCAGAGCTCTTTCCTCAGAGGTCTTGGAGGCACTAAGTATGGTGCAAAAATGGCCTGCATGCTTTCACTGTAGCACGCTCCCCTCGTTCGCCTTCCTCCCCTCTCAGGGCACTGCAGCCTCCCCACAGACAGGTTAGGAGACAGTCAGGACCATCGCTCAACACCGCTCTGCTCTGGGGCCCACCGATTAGATGTGTCTCTTCATGTGAAGAGCCAAATGGTCCGAACGAGAGAAACACCTGCAAGGAGAAAGAGAGCATATCAGGCACAGCATTTTTAGAATAGGTTAAAGACGAATATAACAGCCGTGATATTCAAGTCCCCTAAGTCAATATTTCAGATGCATGGATTTATCTTTAGTTGCCCAAACACTCACAAGTGTTCCTGACATTTACAATCTTCCTCAATAAAATAATGGAAACAAAAAATAGATAAATCCATCCCAAAACACTTCTCTTACCTGTCACAGTGACTGCATTTAAATGGCTTCGCCCCAGTGTGCTTCCTGAAGTGTCTGGTTAACTCATCACTCCGTGCAAAACGCCACTCGCAGCCTTCCCATGAGCACCTGTAAGGCTTCTCACCTGCAAACAGAAAACAAATTATGTTATTACTGTGTATAACAGCATGACAGCATGAAGGACAGTGCTCCATTGTTTCCAAATTATAAATAGACATAACATACACATTAGTAAATAGAGTATTACAACTTGTAAATATGAGTTGTGGTGTACTGCTTAAAAGTAGTTGAATAAGCAGACATAGTGCTTAGGAAGTGGCTGGGTGAGAAGGGATAAATGTAGGGGATTTCTAATGGTGAAAATTCCATTAGCTCTGGTAACAGTTTGCTTGGAATGTGGAGCCTTGCTAATGTACAAGACAGCTGTAAACAGCTTGGCAAGCCGAGGTCAGAGGTGACGAGGGAAACTGTTCACATAACTTAGTAACGAATAACAGTAAATGTAAAATTCCCACCGCACTTTAAATTCAGTCGTTTTCTTTTCCCATGGTGAAATGTGATCTGTTTTTAAGATCCAGTCCACATCCTCTATGGTTGGCTTGGCCATGCCCACAAAACTTTGTTATGTCACCCCTCCCCCATTCAAAGTGAAGTCACTGCTGCTGCTGTGTGAATTAGGTCACAGTTTAGACACTATGTACTAGCAAACTATCCCAAGAATGCAGAGATTTCATGATTTCAATTTCATGAAAAGAACTGAAAAACAAAGACTCTCTTGTAAACATATTAAAATGTAATTGTTTGATGAGGTTTAAATTTAGTCCCTCCCGAAATGGAATCATCTTCTGAATGTTCTTTGTAAAGTAAATGACTTCAGATTCAGAACACTGATGACATCATAACCAGCTGGGTTGGATGTCTTTCCCAGGGCCTCTCTGCTGTTACAGCAGCATTAGTATGTGAGTAACAACACCCACCTCCACTATCTGGACTAGCTTGCTTTGACTGTATAATATTACTGCTAAGACTGTGGCCTGGACAGAAAGCTCAGAGCTTCTGCTCTTTGCTATCCATATACAGTATACACTTGTTTGGGAGGAGGTGCTGTGGGGTTATGCAGTTTACCTGTAAGCAATCAACTATTTACCTGTATGTGTACGCTGATGTGCTTTCAAGTGGGAACTTTTCGTGTAAACCTTTCGGCATCCGTTGAAATGACACCTGTGGACCCGCCTCCTCCCGTCCGGAGAAGCCTCCCCATTGGCTAAGCTTCCCCTCTCAACCGTTCGTCCGCCAATGCCCCCTGTCTGTATTTTCCCAGGCGAGTGCATCACTGTCTGTATACCGCTCCACACCTGGGACGATATGGAGGGGCCCTCCTTGCTCACTTCAGGAGAAGATGGCGGAGTGCTGATAACCATGGAACTCAGGTCCTCTCCCTCTCCCATAATGTCACTCAGTGGGTTGGAGGTGAAGTCGAGGGGAGGGGAGAGCTCCTCTGAGCTGTCGGACGCCTCACTGCTGGCGTCGGAGTTAAAGCTGTTGGCCTCTTGATTGTCCTCCTCCTTAATGTGAGTGTGGATCTTTGGGTCGGACTCAGCCTTGTCCCCGCAGGCCAGGATCAGTTTGCTCCAGAGGTCCTCCTGGCTCGTCTCAAACTTGATGTCTGTGGCTGAGACGTAGGGCTCGCTCTGGAGGTACCGCTCCAACTCCAGACATGTCTGATGAAGGAGAGAAGAATGAGTACAGCATGTAGGAGCTAGGAATAAAAACTACCCACAGTATACGGTACATATACACAATGTACTATTCTGAGGGCAGTGGAGTGCATGTAAAGGGTGTCCTCTGAGACTCTATGGCTGCTTCCAAATGGCACTCTATTCCCTTTATTGTGCACTACTATTGACCAGGGCCCATAGGGCTCTGGTCAATAGTAGTGCACTGTATAGGGAATAGGTTACCTTTTGAGGAGTAGATTAGATCAGGGAAGGTTACATTTAAACTTCCTCAGTTTGTAGCGGTGATCTTTCCATGACATAGCCTTCGTCATGCGCAGTGATAACATTTACATATGCTACCCCCCTGGTTGATAGGGAAGTGCTTGTAGATATTTTAAATGTTTCAATTATTCAGCATAAGTTGGATTTAATAATGCATTCAGTGGCATAGCTAGAAATAACATAGCACACAAGGGAATGGAGGAGGTAGGTCTGGTTCAAGCAGGTCCACAAAAAGCTTTATGTATGCATACTGCAAGAGTTTCATACTGCAAGTTATTTTAGGCTTCTAAAAAGGAAGAAAGGACACTTCCTTAAAGCTTGACAATCAGACAGCGGACGCTAACTACATTATGTTAAAAACTATGACATCCATCTAGCATTCCAAATAATTAATTCTAAACTATAATGGGTATAGAAAACAAATTAAACCCAATATGTATTACAGGGTAAGTTGTTATGTAAAATATTTCTGACAAACCTAAAAACGTTATTAGTTAGGCAATACTTTGCATTCATTGCAAACATTTATTTTCAATAGGGCAGAATGCATCTCTGGCGAGCTTTAAATGCGTCAGGGCATGGAGAGGTAACTTGGCCCCAAGCCCGCATATCCAAGGGAAACTACGTGTATTGTAGCTTATTTATTTCAATCACACACCAAAAAAGCAAACCTAGTTTCTCGACTATTATGTCATTCTTATAAAATGACTGCGAGTTAGTGGGAATTTTTAACAAAATCGGTTGAAAAAGACGCACATAGGCTACTCTTCACCGGTAACTCCGAATACGATCGTCTCTCTTGCTCTCTCTCACACACGCACGCAGGCACGTACACACATACACACAACAACTATTCACTAGAATGAAAGGCATACCCTGTCTACAGAACGGAATATAAAACAATGTTGCGTCTTGGTTCATTCATTCGATTAGGCTATTACATTGTAACTAATATATATAATTGCAACATGCGAGTACATGGCATAATAGGCTTACGTCCATTTAACTATGTGTCAAGAATGTGCTACAAGTTCAGTCCAATAGCACAACTTTTTTTGCTGTTGTTCAGCATCACTTAGGTATGTTCTGCATTCATGACAGCGTGCAGGTCCACTGACAGCAACCTGGGGTTGTAGACAAGTTTATGGCGATGTACATAGGCTACATAAGCATTATTTTTCATTCATTTTAGAGTGTTTCTATATCAAAATAGGACTATTCATAAATGATCAAATATAAATACCTGCTGCCAGTACTCCTCAAGAGATGGTAAAGCTGAAAAGTATCCCGTGTCATGTACAATCTGGAGCTCCTGAAAGATGCTGCACATAGGAATAACATCCATCTCACTCTTATAGATGCCGCTGCAATTACAACCAAAAATCAATGTAGTTCAATTGTCTTGTTTTCTTTTTCAAGAAAACTTGCGACTTCGATGTATTTGCATGTATAGTATGCTGTAGAAAAGCAGTTGTGAGTAGTAGGTCTGACTATCGCCTTAGTAGTGATAGCGCAAGTGTTCTTCCGAGAGCGATCTTCCGTGCTTGCTCTAATAGCAAACAGTGAACTCGCTGAAAGTCCGTCGACGCTCTGTAAACTTCACTATGCAATGTCTTACAGACAGCCTTCCCCCCACGTGATTTCATTACGCTATCGTGATGTCGACCAATGGGTGTGCCAAAGTGTAACACCCGCCTACCTTAACCATCTTCTGTGATTTGGTTGGTGAGTTGACCTATGTCTCCTTAATTTCCATTGGACCATGTGGGCTCTATTTTTAGAGCACTATATAAAGTGTTCACTGCTTACTACATCGAAGAATCACATCTCTATCGGTCTTGTATGGGTTCAGCCTACCTTCTGAGCAATAGTATTGCTTTCAGCTTACTATTATTATGGCATAAGGAGTTTGGAAATACATTTATGTTTGGGTTTGAATTGATATTTAAACCATCCTATGCACTATTTTTATAAATGCAATAGGGGAGACGGGGTGGGCCTTGCTTTACTGTTTCGGGTGCAGTCATTTGTGCTAATACAGCGCAGTGGAGATGGGCTACATATATTTCGCACCAACCTGTCACTTCAAAAGCGCTCAATGGTCTCGGAGTCTTGACATTTGAACTTTATTGTGGTATAGCCTGCGAATTCAATATAATTCCAATGCAAGAACCACCTATAATTGTATCCCTTCACCAATTTTAACTGCCCCCTTAGTCACGTTATCTTTAAATCAAAATAAAATAAAATCAAAGCTTATTGGTTGCATACACAGATTTGCAGATGTTATCACAGGTGCAGCGAAATGCTTGTGTTTCTAGCTCCAACAGTACTGTACAGTAATACCTAACAATACACACACAATCTCCCCCCCAAAAAGAAAGAAATTAATAAATATCAGAACTAGCAATGTCAGAATTCGGAATATACAGTATATACAGTACCAGTCAAAATATTGGGCAAACCTACTCATTCCATGTTTATTTTTTTCTTCCTATTTTCTACTGTGTATAATAATAGTGAAGACATCAGAACTATGAAATAACACATATGGAATCATGTAGAAACCAAAAAAGTGTTTAAAAATAAAAATATATTTTATATTTGAGATTATTCAAAGTAGCCACGCTTTGCCTTGATGACAGTTTAGCACAATCTGTAGAAAATAGTATAAAAAAAAAAACAACAACCTGGAATGAATTGTTGCTTTCAAACTTTTGACTGGTACTGTATATTTTATATTATTACAAAAGTATGTGGACACCTGCTTGTCGAACATCTCATTCCCAAATTATGGGCATTAATATGGAGTTGGTCCCCCCCTTTGCTGCTGTAACAACCCCCACTCTTCTGGGAAGGCTTTCCATTCAGCCACAAGAGCATTAGTGAGGTCGGGCACTGATATTGGGCGATTAGGTCTGTTTTGCAGTCAGCGTTCCATTTCATTCCAAAGGTGTTCAATGGGTTTGAGGTCAGGGCTCTGTGCAGGCCAGTCAAGTTCTTCCACGCCGATCTCAACAAACCATTTCTGTATGGATCTCGCTTTGTGCACAGGGGCATTATCATGCTGAAACAGAAAAGGGCAATCCCCAAACTGTTGCCACAAAGTTGGAAAAACAGAATCGTCTAGAATGTCATTGTATACTGCAGAGTTATGATTTCCCGTCACTGGAACTAAGGGGCCTAGCCCGAACCATGAAAAATAGCCCCAGAGCATTATTCATCCTCCACCAAACTTTACAGTTGGCACTATGCATTCAGGCAGGTAGCGTTCTCCTGGCACCCGCCAAACCCAGATTAGTCTCTCGGACTGCCAGATGGTGAAGTGTAATTCATCCCTCCAGACAACGCGTTTCCACTGCTCCAGAGTCCAATGGCGGCGAGCTTTACACCACTCCAGCCGACGCTTGGCATTGCGCATGGTGAACTTAGGCTTGTGTGCGGCTGCTCGACCATGGAAACCCATTTCATGAAGCTCCAGACGAACTATTCTTGCGCTGACGTTGCTTCCAGAGGCAGTTTGGAAATTGGACAGACAATTTTTAAGTGCTACACGACTCAGCACGTGACGGTCCCGTTCTGTGAGCTTGTGTGGCCTATCACTTCACGGCTGAGCCGTTGTTGCTCCTAGACGTTTCCACTTCACAATAACAGCTCTTACAGTTGATCGGGGCAGCTCTAGCAGGCCAGAAATGTGATGAACTGACTTGTTGGAAAGGTGGCATCATATGACGGTACCATGTTAAAAGTCACTGAGCTCTTCAATAAGGCCATTCTATTGCCAATGTTTGTCTATGGAGATTTCATGGCAGAGTATTTGATTTTATAAACCTGTCAGCAACGGGTGTGACTGAAATATACTTTTTCGACATTTTGTTAGCTTACAGCCATATTCAAAAATGTATTAAATAGATTTTTTTCCCTCACCAATCTACACACAATACCCCATAATGACAAAGCAAAAACCGGTTTTAGACATGTTTGCAAATTTATTAAAAGAATAAAAATAAATATCACATTTACATAAGTATTCAGACCCTTTACTCAGTATTTTGATGCACCTTTGGCAGCGATTACAGCCTTGAGTCTTCTTGGGTATGACGCTACAAACTTGGCACACTTGTATTTGGGGAGTTTCTCCCATTCTTCTCTGTAGATCCTCTCAAGCTATATCAGGTTGGATGGGGAGTATTGCTGCAAAGCTATTTTCAGGTCTCTCCAGAGATTTTATATCGGGTTCAAGTCCGGGCTCTGGCTGGGCCACTCAAGGACATTCAGAGACTTGTCCCAAAGCCACTCCTGCGTTGTCTTGGCTGTGTGCTTAGGGTTGTTGTCCAGTGGGAAGGTGAACCTTCATCCCAGTCCAAGGTCCTGAGGGCTCTGGAGCAGGATTTCATCAAGGATCTCTCTGTACTTTGCTCCGTTCATCTTTCAATCGATCCTGACGAGTCTCCCAGTCCCTGCCACTGAAAAACAACATCCCCACAGCATGATGCTACCGCCACCATGCCTCACCGTAGGGATCGTGCCAGGTTTCCTCCAGATGTGATACTTGGCATTCAGGCCAAAGAGTGCAATCTTTGTTTCATCAGACCAAAGAAACATGTGCCTTTTACTGAGGAGTGGCTTCCGTCTGGCTACTCTACCATAAAGGAATGATTGGTGGAGTGCTGCAGAGATGGTTGGAAGGTTCTCCCATCTTTACAGAGGAACTCTGGGGCTCTGTCAGAGTGACCATTGGTTTCTTGGTCACCCTGACCAAGGCCCTTCTCCCTCAATTGCTTAGTTTGGCAGGGTGGCCAGGTCTAGGAAGAGTCTCGGTGGTTCCAAACTTCTTCCATTTAAGAATGATGGAGGCCACTGTGTTCTTGGGGACCTTCATTGCTGCAGAAATGTTTTGGTACCCTTCTCCAGATCTGTGCCTTGACACATTCCTGTCTCGGAGCTCTACGAAAAATTCCTTTGACCTCATGCCTTGGTTTTTGCTTTGACATGCACTGTCAACTGTGGAACCTTACATAGACGGGTGTGTGTCCAATCAATTGAATTTACCACAGGTGGACTCCAATCAAGTTGTAGAACCTTCTCAAGGATGATCAAAAGAAACAGGATTCAACTGAACTAAATTTTGAGTCTCATAGCAAAGGGTTTGAATATTTCTGTTTAGTACTTTTAATATATTTGCAAACATTTAAAAAAACCTTTTTTTGCTTTGTCATTATGGGGTTTGTGTGTAGATTGCTGAGGAATTTGTATTTATTTAATCAACTTTAGAATAAGGCTGTAACGTAACAAAACGTGGAAAAGATCAAGTGGTCTGAATACTGTACAGTATACTGTATTCTAATCAAAGCTCATCCTATATCACTTCTACCTTTCTATTCCCATACTGTCCATGCTCTCTATACACACCATAATATACACTACCATTCAACAGTTTGGGGTCACTTAGAAATGTCCTTGTTTTTTTAAAGAAAAGCACATTTTTTTGTCCATTAAAATAACATCAAATTGATCAGAATACAATGTAGACATTGTTAATGCTGTAAATGACTATTGTAGCTGGAAATGGCAGAACTTTCTATGGAATATCTACATAGGCGTACAGTGGCTCATTTTCAGCAACCATCACTCCTGTGTTCCAATGGCACGTTGTGTTAGCTAATCCAAGTTTATCATTTTAAAAGGCTAATTGCCAAACTGTCTCTAACCAGAATAGAAAGAGGAGTTGGAGGCCCCGGTGCACAACTGAGCAACAGGACAATTACATTAGAGTGTCTAGTTTGAGAAACAGACACCTCACATGTCCTCAACTGGCAACTTCATTAAATAGTACCCGCAAAACACCAGTCTCAATGTCAACAGTGAATAGACGACTTCGGGATGCTGGCATTCTAGGCAGAGTTACCAAGAAAAAGCCATATCTCAGACTGGCCAATAAAAAGAAAATATTAAGATGGGCAAAAGAACACAGACACTGGACAGAGGAAGATATGGCTTTTTCTTTGCAACTTTGCCTAGAAGGCCAGCATCCCATCATGAGGAAGGTGAGGGATCAGCCCAGAACTACACGGCAGGACCTGGTCAATGACCTGAAGAGAGCTGGGACCACAGTCTCAAAGAAAACCATTAGTAACACACTACGCCGACATGGATTAAAATCCTGCAGCGCACGCAAGGTCCCCCTGCTCAAGCCAGCGCATGTCCAGGCCCGTCTGAAGTTTGCCAATGACCATCTGGATGATCCAGAGGAGGAATGGGAGAAGGTCATGTGGTCTGATGAGACAAAAATAGAGCTTTTTGGTCTAAACTCCACTCGCCGTGTTTGGAGGAAGAAGAAGGATGAGTACAACCCCAAGAACACCATCCCAACCGTGAAGCATGGAGGTGGAAACATCATTCTTTGGGGATGCTTTTCTGCAAAGGGGACAGGACGACTGCACCGTATTGAGGGGAGGATGGATGGGGCCATGTATCGCGAGATCTTGGCCAACAACCTCCTTCCCTCAGTAAGAGCATTGAAGATGGGTCGTGGCTGGGTCTTCCAGCATGACAACGACCCGGAACATACAGCCAGGGCAACTAAGGAGTGGCTCCGTAAGAAGCATCTCAATGTCCTGGAGTGGCCTAGCCAGTCTCCAGACCTGAACCCAATAGAAAATCTTTGGAGGGAGCTGAAAGTCCGTATTGCCCAGCGAAAGCCCCGAAACCTGAAGGATCTGTATGGAGGAGTGGGCCAAAATCCCTGCTGCAGTGTGTGCAAACCTGGTCAAGAACTACAGGAAACGTATGATCTCTGTAATTGCAAACAAAGGTTTCTCTACCAAATATTAAGTTCTGCTTTTCTGATGTATCAAATACTTATGTCATGCAATAAAATGCAAATTAATTACTTAAAAATCATACAATGTGATTTTCTGGATTTTTGTTTTAGATTCCGTCACTCACAGTTGAAGAGTACCTATGATAAAAATTACAGACTTCTACATGCTTTGTAAGTGGGAAAACCTGCAAAATCGGCAGTGTATCAAATACTTGTTCTCCCCACTGTATATATATATATATACAGTTGAACTCTGAAGTTTACATACACTTCTATCTATCTATCTATCTATCTATCTATCTATCTATCTATCTATCTATCTATCTATCTATCTATCTATCTATCTATCTATCTATCTATCTATCTATCTATCTATCTATCTATCTATCTATCTATCTATCTATCTATCTATCTATCTATCTATCTATCTATCTATCTATCTATCTATCTATCTATCTATCTATCTATCTATCTATCTATCTATCTGAGGGGTGGGATTAAAAAGCTTACGATCTGTAATAGTTATTACTGAGAACATTATATATAATATATACCGGAGATGTCTTAGTACTATCTATCCAAAATATAATAAAATATAACCTCATAGCAATGATTTTCCCTCAATTCATTTGACTGGACAATTAAAAACCATTGAAGTAATTTTTTCTTAGTTTCACTCTATCAGCAGTTACTAGTCTTTTGCTTAGTATACCCCAAACATACAATTATCTGTATGGTCCCTCATTCAAGCAGTGAATTTCAAATACAGATTCAACTACAAAGACCAGGGAGGTTTTCCAATGCCACCAAGAAGGGCACATATTGGTAAAAGTATATCCTTTTGAGCATGGTGAAGTTATTAATTACACTTTGGATGGTGTATCAATACACCCAGTCATTACAAAGATACAGGCGTCCTTCCCAGTGGTGTAAAGTACTTAAGTAAAAATACTGTAAAGTACTGATTAAGTAGTTTTGTTGAGTATCTGTACTTTACTTCAATATTTATATTTATGACAACTTTTACTTTTACTTCACTACATTCCTAAAGAAAATGATGTACTTTTTACTCCATATATTTTCCCTGACACCCAAAAGTACTTAGCAGAACAGAAAATGGTCCAATTGACACAATTATCGTTAAAACATCCCTGGTCATCCCTACTGCCTCTGATCTTTTACTTGAGCCATTTTCTATTACTGTATATTTACTTTAACTCAAGTATGAGAATGTAGTACTTTTTCCACCCCTGGTTCTTCCTAACTCAGTTGCCGGAGAGGAAGGAAACCGCTCAGGGATTTCACCATGAGGACAATTGTGACTTTAAAACAGATACAGTTTAATGGCATTGACAGGAGAAAACTCATGATGGATCAACAACATTGTAGTTACTCCACACTACTACTACTACTAACCTAACTGCCAGGGGGAAACGAAGGATTTACAGAACAAAAATATTCTAAAGTAATAAAGTAATACTGCAAATAATTTGGCAAAGCAATTACATTTCTGTCCTGAACACAAAGTTTTATGTCTCGGGCAAATCCAATAAAAACACATTCGTTGTATTCATTAATTATTTTTATTTATTTTTATTTATAATCCCAGCCCCCGTCCCTGCAGGAGGCGAATTTGCCTTTTGGTAGGCCGTCATTGTGAATAAGAATTTGTTCTTAACTGACTTGCCTAGTTAAATAAAGGTTAAAAACCACTCTCCATATTTTCAAGCATAGTGGTTGCTGCATCATGTTATAATGTTATGGGTATGCTTGTAATTGTAATTTTTCAGGATAAAAAAGAAACAGAATGTAGCTAAGTACAGGCAAACTCCTAGAGGAAAACCTGGTTCAGTTTGTTTTCCACCAGACACTGGGAGATGAATTCACCTTTCAGCAGAACAATGACCTAAAACACAAGGCCAAATTTACACTGGAGTTGCTTACCAAGAAGAATAATGGGCAAATGTTGCGCAAAAATTTCAAACCAAGTTACTTTTGTCCTCCGAAGAGGAGTGGTGGTGGATGGGCCAATAAAAAAAAGAATACCCCTATCCCCCCTACTTATGTCTGTGACTGAACTGATTTGATCTATCTTGCACTGCTTACAACACCAGCCTATGGGATGGAATATAGCGGTGACATTTAATCAAACACTTGTCCCGGAAAGAGGAAAAGTTGATCACACCACATACATTGCACATGGCTTGGACAGTGAGTGAGTGCATGTTTGATTGAATAGCAGCCCTTGCTGATAAGGTTATTATTGTGATTATCCCAGACCCAGTTGATGTTGATCATTCACCTGTGGTTATTTTAGTCTATTCTGAAAGGCTTATAGCATGCATGCATGGAAGCTTTCAAAAATAGTCTATATATCAGACGTCTATCATTCCATCTAGTTAATTATTTTCTCAAATAGAGTAGAGGTTGTGGAGAGAGGTCGTAAATATAGTAGCCTAAATATAGTCTACCTAGGCAGGCTACCCACTAAGATTTCCCTCACTTATCTAGAATGACAAAGTCTAAATATCCTGTAATTTCTCCCAAAATTATGTTTTGCATTGCTCTCCTTTACACATTGTACATGAGCTCATTGCTGTATCTACAGTGGGAGGATTCCATAAATATAGTGGTAGGCTACATTAGCCTATGTCCCAACAAACAACAGACTATAACAGCTATTGATATTGTCTCCTTAATACAATTTGAATACATAAGTTTACAGCTAAATACTGCAACATTGTATGGGTGAAAGATGCATCCGCAGAATTGCTTAAAATCTGGGATAGAGTTGAATTCCATGGAAACAAACAAGCACATTGATTAAAGAAAGCTGCGATAAACAACATTTTTGGAACAGAACCACATTGTCTTTTCCACCAGCCTAGTCAGTCTGCTGCCTGCTACCCTCTGCCCTACTGAGTCTCTGTTGTCAGTCTCAGCTGTAGGCATTTGCAACACTTAGCATCACATTTTGTCATAAGCCAATGTTTTAGGGATTGTCTGAATATTGACTAGTCTTAATCGTGACTGAATATAGATAAATAAAGTAATATCGTATATAATACCAATGTAATTTGGTACCACCATACCGTATCATTTGTGCGGGAATGTCAGATTGATAATATTCTCTTTATTAGTGTTAACAAATGCAATAAGAGGAAATGGACCTCACTACGTCATCCTTTGATCTGATACAAGAGTTGTCTCAATCAAGACACCTACCCATCCATACATTTAGTATGTAGAGTCAATCGATTAAAGAAGGAAATTCACCTGTCTTAAGAATCTCACGAAACTGACAAGATAAATACATTTTCAAGAGTACAGTTTATTTGTGTCATGAGACAAGTAGAATCTGCTTGGAATGGATCCAATTTCAGCATCTGTTTTGGAGATGAACAAGTAAAAGAGCTTGAGTCTTAACAACCTTTGCTTGTGACTAAATGTAAATAAATCTGCCCTTAATGAACTAAATATTTTCATCAAACTGTAAATCCAGACTCTGCAGATGGTAATGAGTAAGGCACGTGACCCTAATCACTCCTGTAAGTCACTTTGGATGAGACCATCCGCTAATTTACTAAATTGTAAATGTGGGCTATGATCAAAAGAAGTGCACTATCTACAGAATAGAGTGCAATTTCGGACACAGACAAGATTGTTTCTGTGTGTATAGACTGTAATCTCAGAGCCATTTACTGAAGTGAATAGATGGCAGTGACTTGTGTTCAGCAGGAGAGTATGACTCACAGTGTCTCATAACAGGCTCTCAGTGAAACAGATGCCTTCACTTTACCTTGACCAATAAACCATGAAGTATGTCAATGTAAGACCTTTTTCTGGGTTTAGGGCATGAAAAACAAAATGCAGCTTGTTGGTATTCTATAGGAAATATTGGAGCTAAGATTATGCATTGATATCTCTGATTTTACAGTTGCTGTGTATTTGAATATTTCAATTTGTTGTTTGATCAGTTGGTCCCTCTTTTTCACCTATTGGGGATCAACTGGGGTCATCAACTATAGAACTTGATTTATAGGTTTTCTGTGTCGTCAACAACATTTTCTTCTCAATTATTCATTTATATCCAAATATGTCATCCTGAGGCCTGCAGAAATCCTGAACTCCCAATCAAATATTTCATTTCCTTACAGTATGTCACAAACAGAGCTACCAGTGTTTGCAGCAATCAAAATCTACACTACAGTTATAACATCTTGAAACCTGAATAATGAAATAAAACTTGATCATGACTATAATCAACATGTTATAATTTATGTAAAAAAAAAAGTGTTGATTTCCTAACATTTTCAAAGTTGTCAGATACTGCTAATATCCAGTGGTGAATGTGCCTAATTGCAGCATGTAAGTGCATCCAACCTAATAAAGCTGAGTGCTTCTCTCTTGCTTCCTCAGACCATAGTCTTTAAAGACAAGCATCATTTTTGACAAGCATAATCATCTCAAATGTTGGCGCAGCACTTGGGAAAGGGCTCTATTTAATGAGTCGAATCATTAAAATCCTGACCTGATGAGACTTGATAAACATTTCAGAGCTGAGGTTTAAATGTAACTGTGTGTGAAATGTGGGTTTGGGTTTTGGGTTTTACAACAGCTACTAACTACTTACAGACATTAGAGCATGGAGTTGTGGACCTTGCATGTAGGCCAGGGTAGCATGCATCCCGTGTTCTTAAGATCAGGAAGGAAGACACTCTACTGCCACAAATGGGAAATGCAGATGACAGAAAAGGGATAGATACTGTAGGCCTGTGGAAAACATTGCCAGAGCCAGTTAAGTATACGTCAGCAATGTACCATATAACTTCAATAAATAGCCCAGGCGTTTATTTGCTTAAATCAAAAAAAAAAAAAAAAACTTTTCCTTGACAGAATAATTATTCTCTTCTTTGACTGTGCATTTTCTTACTTTTGCCACAGGAGGGCGATTAGACGATTTCTAGGGGTCTGTACTCCCGAAGTTGTTGACAGTTTTTGTGCTAGCTCAGTTATCAGCTGTTAGCAGCCAATGGCTAGAAGTTTCCTACTGCCGATAAAAATGGAAGATTGCCATCATTTCTTCTAGTCATTACATAAAAAGATGATAAACAATTCATAGAAATTCATGGTAACATCATAAACAATTAATTTAGACCCAGTTCAGACCCAATTCATTTACTTGAAACAGGCGTTTATTTGCTGAAATGTGAGCCCATGCCCGAATATTAAAAGGGATAGGCGGCTATTTGAGACAGCGTTTATTTTAAGTTTTACGGGTACGTTATATAGAACATTTTCAGAGTAAATTCCACAGAAATTGCCCTTGAATGGAGACTACGCTTTTAGTAAAGAATCTAGCCCATAACAAATTATTTCTACTTGAGAGAAAAGTCATAGCTTTAAATGACTGTATACAAATGACCATCTACACTCAGTGGTCATTTTGTTAGGTACACCACCCCGTTCACGAAAATGATATGATCATTGGTGCCAGGCGCACCGGTTCCAGTATCTCAGAAACAGCCAGCCTCCTGGGCTTTTCACGCATGACAGTGTCAAGATTTTACAGAGAATGGCGTGACAAACAAAACACTTCCAGTCCTGTGGGCAAAAACAGGTACAGTAGAAGGAGAATAACAGGAATTGTGCAAGCTAACAAGCATCCCACAAACAGGCAAATGACGGCGCAGTACAACAGTGGTGTGCAGAACGGCATCTCGGAAAGCACAACTTGTCAGGTCCTTGTCACAGATGGGCTTTTGCAGCAGACGACCACACCGGGTTCCACTCCTATCAACTAAAAACATGAAGAAGAGACTGCAGTGGGCACACGATCACCAACACTGGACAATTGAGGAGTGGAAAAACATCACCTGGTCTGACGAATCCCGGTTCCTGTTGTGTCATGCTGATGGCTGTCACGATGTGGGTGTGGGAATGACCAAGGCGCAGCGCAGGGATAGTAGTTAGACATCTTTATATTACTATGTATAGATTGTATTTTACTATGTATAAGAAGACCAAAAGACGAACTACTGAAAACACAAAAACCACGAATATATAAACGTCACGCTCATAAAACAAAACACGAATGAACAGACGTAAATCACGCACACTTACTTCTCACCGTGACATGCGAAATATACGACAGATAACAATAACGACCCACACCAGAGTGAAGGACAGACTCAACATATATAGGATCCCTAATTAGAGACAATGCGGTGCAGCTGCCTCTAATTAGGGATCCAACCCAAACCCCACACAGAAACAGAAAAGAACGACACTGTCAGACTCTGACCATAGCTACATAGAGCTACATAGGCTTCTCTATGGCCAGAGCCTGACAGTACTCCCCCCCCCCCCCCCCCAAGGCGCGGACTCCCGGACGCCAAAAAAACCACACAAAACAAGGGGGGGTTAATGGGAGGGAAGACTAGTCCATCGGAGGCGGCTCTGGCTCCGGCGAAGTTGACAGTTTTGTCCCATGCCCCTTGCTTATAACCGGGCCCGGGCTGGGTACCGGTGGGGCAAACGGCTCCGGCCATGGAGTGGGCCATTTAACCGGCCCCGGACTGGGCCCCGGTGGGGTAAACAGCTCCGGCCATGGAGCGGGCCATTTAACCGGGCCTGGACTGGGCACCGGTGGGGTAAACGGCTCCGGCCATGGAGCGGAGCAGACGGCTGGACCCGGAATGGATACCGGTGGAGCGGACTGCTCTAGCACTGGAGCGGAGCAGACGGCTGGACCCGGAATGGGTACCGGTGGAGCGGACTGCTCTGGCACTGGAGCGGAGCAGAAGGCTGGACCCGGATTGGGTACCGGTGGAGCGGACTTCTCTAGCACTGAGGCGGAGCAGACGGCTGGACCCGAAATGGGCACCGGTGGAGCGGAATGCTCTGACTTTGGAGCGGAGCAGACGGCTGAACCCAGAATGGGTATCGGTGCAGCGGACTGCTCTGGCACTGGGGCGGAGCAGACGGCTGAACCCGGAATGGGTACCGGTGGAGCGGACTGCTCTGGCACTGGGGCGGAGCTGACGGCTGGACCCTGAATGGGTACCGGTGGAGCGGACTGCTCTGGCACTGGAACGGAGCAGACGGCTGGACCCGGATTGGGTACCGGTGGAGCGGACTGCTCTGGCACTGAGGCGAAGCAGACGGCTGGACCCGGAATGGGCACCGGTGGAGCGGACTGCTCTGGCTCTGGAGCGGAGCAGACGGCAGGACCCGGATTGGGCACCAGTAGGGCGGACTGCTCTGGCACTGGAGCGGAGCAGACGGCTGAACCCGGAATGGGTACCGGTGGAGCGGACTGCTCTGGCACTGGGGCGGAGCAGACGGCTGGACCCGGATTGGGCACCGGTGGAGCGGACTGCTCTGGCACTGGGGCGGAGCAGACGGCTGGACCCGGATTGGGCACCGGTGGAGCGGACTGCTCTGACCCCGGGCTGAGCACCGTAGCTGAAGGTTCCAGGCCTTGGGCTGTGGCTGGAGGCTCCGGGCTGCTGACCTTCGCTGGAGGTTCAGGGCTGCTGACCTTCGCTGGAGGCTCAGGGCTGCTGACCTTCGCTGGAGGCTCAGGGCTGCTGATCTTCGCTGGAGGCTCAGGGCTGCTGACCTTCGCTGGAGGTTGCGGGCTGCTGACCTTCCCTGGAGGTTGCGGGCTACGGAGGGCCGGCACATGACGTACCGGACTGGGGAGGGGCACCGGAGGTCTGATGCGTGGAGCTGGCACAGGACGCACCTGGCTAGGCGCACGCACTGGAGGTCGGGTGCGGGGAGTAGAGTAGAGGTCCGGACCCAGACTGGGCACCGGTGGAGCGGACTGCTCTGGCATGGGGGTGGAGTAGACGACTGGCCCCGGACTGGGCACCGGTGGAGCGGACTGCTCCGGCACGGGAGTGGAGTAGACGATCGGACCCGGATTGGACCACTCCGTCATCTCCCTCTCGACCTCTATCTCTATAGGAGGTGGCAGAGAGACGGATCCTGGCCAAACTGCTGGCCATCATGGACAACGTCACCCACCCTCTGCACGCTATGGTTATGACGCAGAGGAGCACTTTCAGTCACAGACTGATCCCACCACGGTGTGCCAGAGAGCGCTACAGGAGGTCCTTCCTGCCGGCGGCTATTAGACTATATAATGCCTCACCGGGCTGCCGTGCCGTCGGCAACATAGATCTGGAACTGTTGTGGTGCTAGGACCTAGTTTAACAATTATACATCCATCCGTGAGTAACTCTGGTCCATCAGCACTCATCCATTCATGACCTATTTATTCATACAGGTCTGTATATACATACTCATGTACAGTTGTTATATCATATCACATGCAATATTGTAAGTAATTATTGGACTTAACTTACGTAGGCATTCACTCAGGAATGCATATTAGTATCCTGCCAGTTGCACCTTTTCTCATTGCTTTTAGTATATCGAATGTGCAATACGTGCAGTTGTCTGTAATTAAACCCTGCGCACTAAGGACTGTATTTTAAGGGAATTACTATTATTACCCCAAATGATATCATACACACATTTAGCTATTAAAGTATCTCTTCCTGTCATTTACCTGTACAGTTTGTGTAACCATGCAAGTATTCACTTATCTGTAAATATAACTGTATACCTAACTGTACAGCTAATTTAACCATGCAAAATGTTCACTTACCTGTTCATTTACCCAGTCTGTCTATTAAGTAAACTATTATTACCCTCGCTCATATCATACGCATTTTTAGCTACTGAAGTATTTCTCTGCCATCAACCTGTATAGTATAGTTAACCATCCAACATCCACCAATGTATAGTGTACACATCCACCAATGTATAGTGTACATATTCAGCCAACCACCCATACTATGCAATGTCTTTTTTATAGCTTTTATTTTTTTGCACTCCAGATATCTTGTATTTCTATACTTTTTCATACTGCCGCTCTATGTATCATGCACCGTGTATCTGTTTTTTGTGTACTTTCGTTGTGGCATTTTGCACCTGCCCTGTGTTTTGTTGTAGCTGCTTGACAATGAAATTTTCCCCCCGGGGGATCAATAAAGTATCTATCTATCTATCTATCTATCTATCTATCTATCTATCTATCTATCTATCTATCTATCTATCTATCTATCTATCTATCTATCTATCTATCTATCTATCTATCTATCTATCTATCTATCTATCTATCTATCTATCTATCTATCTATCTATCTCCCTCAATTCCTCCAGAACTCCTCCATAATACTCCTCTAAATAAACCTCCTGCTCCTTGCTCTGAGCCCCCCATTGGTACTTCGGCCTCTCCATGCTCCATATGGGGAGTGGTACTGGCTCGTCTTCTTCGCGGCCAGACCACCCCCATAGCCCCTCCCCGAAATTTTCTTGGGGTTGTTTGCGGGCGTTTCCGCGTCGCGCATAACGCGGCGGCACCTCCTCTCTCTCCGTCTCTCCCCAGTTACGCTGCTTGGTCTGGTAGTGGTGGGTCGTTCTGTCACGATGTGGGTGTGGGAATGACCAAGGCGCAGCGCAGGGATAGTAGTTAGACATCTTTATATTACTATGTATAGATTGTATTTTACTATGTATAACAAGACCAAAAGACGAACTACTGAAAACACAAAAAACCACGAATATATAAACGTCACGCTCACAAAACAAAACACGAATGAACAGACGTAAATCACGCACACTTACTTCTCACCGTGACATGCGAAATATACGACAGATAACGATAACGACCCACACCAGAGTGAAGGACAGACTCAACATATATAGGATCCCTAATTAGAGACAATGCGGTGCAGCTGCCTCTAATTAGGGATCCAACCCAAACCCCACACAGAAACAGAAAAGAACGACACTGTCAGACTCTGACCATAGCTACATAGAGAAGCAAATAGGCTTCTCTATGGCCAGAGCCTGACAATGGCAGAGTGAAGATTTGGCGTAGCAGCATGTGTCCAAGGCCCCATCATGCCTGTTGTCAACAGTACAGGCTGGTGGCGTGGTGTAATGGTGTGGGGAATTCATCTTTCATCACGTGTTGCTTTGATGAATCACCAGACCACAAACAGTGAATTAGTGTGCTCCGAAATAAAATAAATGTATGGCTCAAGCTGTGTATTTTAATGTCACATTATTCTTAGGCACCTACAGTGCCTTCAGAAAGTATTCATACCCTTAATTTATTACACATTTTGTTGTGCTACTGCCTGAATTCAACATTTATTAAATATTTATATATTTTTTTCATCTACACACAATACCCCAAATTGAAAAAGTGGAAAGTTTTCGAACATTTTACTTCTTTATTGAAAATGAAATACAGAAATATCTAATTTACCTAAGTATTCACGCCCCTTTGCAGAGACACTCTAAATTGTGCTCAGGTGCATCCAATTTCCTTTGATCATTCTTGAGATGTGAATACAACTTGATTATAGTCCACCTGTGGCCAATTAAATTGTTTGAAGATGATTTAGAAAGAAACACACATGTCTGTACTGTACAAGGTCCAACAGTTGACAATGTATGTCAGAGCAGAAGCTATACCAAGAAGTCCAAGGAACTGTCTGTAGATCTCCGAGATGAATGATCTGGTGATGGGTATAAAGAGAGCACAGTGGTCTCCATCATTGTGAAATGGAAAAAACATGGAACTACCCAGACTCTACCTAGAGATGGCCGTTCGACCAAACTGAACAACCGGGCAAGAAGGACCTTGGTCAGGGAGGTGACCAAGAACCCAAAGACCACAGGTCATCACTTGTCTAACACCATCCCTGCCGTGAAACATGGGGGTGGCAGCATCATGCTATGGGAATGACTACAGACCCGTAGCACTCACATCTGTAGCCATGAAGTGCTTTGAAAGGCTGGTCATGGCTCACATTAACACCATTATCACAGAAACCCCAGAAATCCAATTTTCATGCCGCTCAAACAGATCCACAGATGATGCAATCTCTACTACACTCCACACTGCCCTTTCTCACCTACGTGAGAATGCTATTCATTGACTACAGCTCAGCGTTCAACATCATAGTGCCCTCAAAACTCATCACTAAGCTAAGGATCCTGGGACTGAACACCTCTGCAACTGGGTCCTGGACTTCCTGACGGGCCGCCCCCAGGTGGTAAGGGTAGGACACAACACATCTGCCACGCTGATCCTCAACACTGGGGCCCCTCAGGGGTACATGATCAGTCCCCTCCTGTACTCCCTGTTCACCCATGACTGCATGGCCAGGCATGACTACAACACCATCATTAAGTTTGCAGATGACACAACAGTGGTAGGACTGATCACGGACAATGACGAGACAGTCTATAGGGAGGTTAGAGACCTGGCCGTGTGGTGCCAGGACACAACCTCTCCCTCAACGTAATCAAAACAAAGGAGATGATTGTGGACTAAAGGAAAAGGAGGAGGACCGAGCACGCCCCCATTCTCATCGACGGGGCTGCAGTGGAGCAGGTTGAGAGCTCCAACTTCCTTGGTGTCCACATCACCAACAAACTAGAATGGTCCAAACACATCAAGACCATCGTGAAGAGGGCACAACAAAGCCTATTCCACCTCAGGAAACTGAAAAGATTTGGCATGGGTCCTCAGATCCTCAAAAGGTTCTACAGCTGCAACATCGAGAGCATCCTGACTGGCTGCATCACTGCCTGGTACGACAACTGCTCAGCCACCGACCGCAAGGCACTACAGAGGGTAGTGCCTAAGGCCCAGTACATCACTGGGGCCAAGCTTCCTGCCATCCAGGAACTCTATACCAGGTGGTGTCAGAGGAAGGCCTTAAAAATTGACTCCAGCCACCCCAGTCATGGACTGTTCTCTCTGCTACCGCATGGCAAGCGGTACCAGAGCGCCAAATTCAGCATAACGAGCGCCATATTTTGAGCGCCATATTTTGAGCGCCATATTTTCAAGCATAATGGTGGCTGCATAATGTTATGGGTATGCTTGTAATCATTAAGGACTGAGTAGTTTTTCAGGATAAAAAAGAAACAGAATGGAGCTGAGCACAGGCAAAAACCTAGAAGAAACCTTGACCAGTCAGCTTTCCACCAGACACTGGGAGATAGAGATGATGTAATCTGTGATATGTGAATTGGCATGGGTCCAGGGTGTCTGGGATGATGGTGTTGATGTGAGCCATGACCAGCCTTTCAAAGCATTTCATGACTACAGATAGTCATTTAGACAGGTTACCTTAGTGTTCTTGGGCACAGAGACTATGGTGGTCTGCTCGAAACATGTAAGTATTACAAACTGATTCCGGGAGAGGTTGAAAATGTCAATGAAGACACTTGCCAGCTGGTCAGCGCATGCTCCGACTACAGATAGATAGATAGATAGATAGATAGATAGATAGATAGATAGATAGATAGATAGATAGATAGATAGATAGATAGATAGATAGATAGATAGATAGATAGATAGATAGATAGATAGATAGATAGATAGATAGATAGATAGATAGATAGATAGATAGATAGATAGATACTTTATTGATCCCCGAGGGGGAAATTTCTTTGTCAAGCAGCTACAACAAAACATAGGGCAGGTGCAAAATGCCACAACGAAAGTACACAAAAGACAGATACACATGATACATAGAGCGGCAGTATGAAAAAGTATAGAAATACAAGATATCTGGAGCGCAAAAAAAGCTATAAAAAGACATTGCATAGTATGGGTGGTTGGCTGAATATGTACACTATACATTGGTGGATGTTGGATGGTTAACTATACTATACAGGTCGATGGCAGAGAAATACTTCAGTAGCTAAAAATGCATATGATATGAGCGAGGGTAATAATAGTTTACTTAATAGACAGACTGGACTAACAGGTAAGTGAATATTTTGCATGGTTAAATAAACTGTACAGGTAAATGACAGGAAGAGATACTTAAATAGCTAAATGTGTGTATGATATAATTTGGGTTAATAATAGTAATTCCCTTAAAATACAGTCCTTAGTTCGCAGGGTTTAATTACAGACAACTGCACGTATTGCACATTCGATATACTAAAAGCAATGAGGTGCAACTGACAGGATGCAACTGACAGGATACTAATATGCATTCCTGAGTGAATGACTACGTAAGTTAGGTCCACGTTGCAATATTGCACGTGATATGATATAACAACTGTACATGAGTATGTATATACAGACCTGCGTGAATGGGTGATGACGGACCAGAGTTACTCACGGATGGATGCATAATTGTTAAACTAGGTCCTAGCACCCCAACAGTTCCAGATCTATGTTGCCGACGGCACGGCACCCCGGTGAGGCATTATATAGTCTAATAGCAGGAAGGACCTCCTGTAGCGCTCTCTGGCACACCGTGGTGGGATCAGTCTGTTACTGAAGGTGCTCCTCTGCGTCATAACCATGGCGTGCAGAGGGTGGGTGACGTTGTCCATGATGGACAGCAATTTGTCCAGGATCCGTCTCTCCGCCACCTCCTCTACTGTGTCAAGGCTCATCCCCAGGACAGAGCTAGCCTTCCTGATCAGCTTATTTACCCGAGAAGCATCAACGGTTTTAATGTTTGCTCCCCAGCACACCACTGCAAAAAAGATGGCACTGGCCACCACAGACTGGTAGAAGGTATGCAGTAGTTTACTGCACACGTTGAAGGACCTGAGCCTCCTCAGAAAGTAGAGTCGGCTCTGGCCCTTTTTGTACAGGGCCCCGGTGTTACCAGCCCATTCCAGCCTGTTGTCCATATGGACTCCCAGAAACTTGTATGGCCCAACTATTTCCACATCCATCCCCTGTATAGGGACTGCAGTCAGTTGTGCCTTGGTTCTCCTGAAGTCCACCACCATCTCCTTTGTTTTGCTGATGTTGAGCTGAAGGTGGTTCTGCTCACACCACAACAAAGTCACTGAATGCGCTCCTGTACTCCTCCTCCTGCCCACCCCTGATGCACCCTACAATTGCGGAGTCATCCGAGAACTTCTGTAGGTGGCATGTTTCAGAGTTATATCTGAAGTCTGAGGTGTAGAGGGTGAACAGGAAGGGGGACAGGACCGTTCCCTGGGGGGCCCCTGTGCTGCTCACTGCCCGTTCTGACACACAGCTCTGTAGTCGCACAAATTGTGGCCTACCGGTCAGGTAGTCCGTGACCCAGGAGACTAAGGTCCCCTCCGTCTGCCCACAATTTGACTTTTTGAAGCCAGTGATATTTCTCATACCCTTCCACACCTCTCTCACCTGGCTCTGCCTCAGCTTGTCCTCCATCTTCTCCTTATACCCTCTCTTCCCCTCAGCAATCCGCAACTTCAGCTCCCTCTGGACGCATTTCAATTTGTCCTTGTCCCTCTCCTTGAAGGCCCTCTTCTTCTCATTCAGCAGGGCCTTCAGGTTGCTGGTGACCCAGGGTTTATTATTTGGAAAACACCTTCCTGGTGGGTACAGTGTTGTCTACGCAAAAATTAATATAGTCGGTTATGCAGTCTGTAAGTCCATCGATGTCCTCCCCATGAGCCTCATAGAGCACATCCCAGTCTGTTGTTTCAAACCAGTCCTGTAGCGCCTCATTCGCCTCCGGGGACCATCTCCTAATGGTTCTAGTGGTCGCAGGCTGCTGTTGGACCAAAGGCCTGTAGAGTGGAGTGAGGTGGACAAGGTTGTGATCCGATCTACCGAGGGGAGGGAGTGCAGTGGAGTTGTATGCGTCCTTCACATTAGCATATAACAAGTCCAGAGTTTTATTATTCCTGGTTGGGCACTTCACAAACTGTTTGAACGTGGGCAGCGTTGAAGAGAGAGATGCATGGTTAAAATCCCCCGAAATGGCAAAGAAAGCACTGGGATGCGCTGTCTGTAACCTCGTGATAACAGAGTGGATGACGTCACATGCTGTGTTTGCGTCCGCGGAGGGCGGGATGTAAACAATAACAGCAATGGCCGCCGTGAATTCCCTCGGCAAATAGTAGGGTCTCAGGCTAACGGCTCGGATTACACCATCTGTTGTTAACTAATAAAGCCAGCCCACCACCCTTGCTCTTACCGGAAGAAACGCTATCCCTGTCTGCTCTGATGGTCCGGAACCCGCCGATAGTGACGTTCTCTATGGGGATGTTATCGTTCAGCCAAGTCTCAGTAAAAAACATTAGGCTCGCTTCCCGATAGTCTCTTTGACCACAGACAAGAGCCTCAAGCTCGTCCATTTTGTTATGCAGCGATCTCACATTGCCCATAATGATGGTATAGCCGGCTTGTACTTCCTCAGCTTCGCCTTACACTTCAATCCAGCCCTACATCCACGCCGTCACCTTTTCAACTCGTCCGGAATATCAAACCTTTCCCTGGGGTGCAGCAGCGCTGCGTTTGCTAAATCCAAGAGCTGTAAAACGAAGTAAAACGAACTAGAACAACAATTTATGCACGAACAACGGGAGCTGCTTAACAGGCGACCATACGGTTACAGTGGGGATGATGTCGTCAGTGCACTTATTAATGAAGCCAGTAACTAATGTGGTAAAAAGCCATCGGATGAATCCCAGAACATATTCCAGTCCGTGCTTGTCACACCCTGATCTGATTCACCTGTCTTTGTGATTGTCTCCACCCCCTCCCCCCCTCCACCCATCATCCTCATTATCCCCTGTGCATTTATACCTGTGTTCTCTGTTTGTCTGTTGCCAGTTCGTTTTGTTTCTTCAAGCCTACCAGCGTTTTTCCCCTTTGCTCCTGCCTCTCTATAGTTCCTGTTTTCTATTTTTCCCGGTTTTGACCAACCTGCCTGCCTGCCGTTTTGTACCTTTGCCCCACTACTCTGGAATACCAAAATCTGTTTGCCCCGACCCTGAGCCTGCCTGCCATCCTGTACCTTTGCCCCGTCTATCTGGATTACTGACCTCTGCTTGCCTCTGTTGGTTTAATAAACTGTTGTTACTCTGACATTGTCTGCACTTGGATCTTACCTGTAACGTCTGATAGTGCTAGCGAAACAGTTCTGTACTTAGCATCTGCTTCATCAAACCACTCATGGTTGGTACTTCCTGAATGTGTCACTGGCACCTCCTGTTTGAGTTTTTGCTTGTAAGCAGGAATCAGGAGGATAGAGATATGGCCAGATTTTCCAAATAGAGGGCGAGGTAGATCTTTGTACGCATCTCTGTGTGTGGAGTAAAGGTGATATAATTTTTTCCTGCATTAAAATCACCAGCCACTAGGTGTGCCGCCTCTGGGTGAGCATTTTCTTGTTTGCTTATGGCCCTATACAAGTAGTTCAGTGCGTTCTTAGTGCCAGCATCGGTTTGTGGTGGTAAATAGACAGCTACGAAAAATATAGATGGAATCTCTCTTGGTAAATAGTATGGTCTACTGCAGTGGTCACCAAACGGTCGATCACGATCGACTGGTCGATCTCCAAGGCATTCCTAGTCAATCACCAAACATTTCTGTAAAAAACCCAATGATAAAGCCTTGCGTTCCTATTTATTTTATTCGTATTGGTCTGTTGGCTGTAGGTGCACCCGATTCAGCTGCCCTGCGTGCCGGGTAGGAAGGTACAAAGTCTGCCTATCCGGCTGACCCGGAGAGAAAATTCAAGTGCACTATAGGACTTCCGCTGGCCAGTCGGATGGCTCAGATTATGTCTGCAGTAACGTTACAGGCATAAAAGAAAGCTACAGCAAAGTTGATACTGTGAGATTTCAAAACGTTTAAAACCATGACTAGAGAGAGACTGTCAATGAATACAGCAAAGAGCTGCTGTTTGTATGAGTGAGTTCATGTTTAAATTCTTACTCAGCACTGTCAACACTTTGTATTCAACAAATATTCCTATTTCCATTTAGCGCTACACGAAGCACTGCATCAGTAATGAATGAGTAGGACAGTGTAGTGATTGGCTTGTGTTGTTGTTATTAATTCAATTCAATACAGCAGCTTGGGTCTTTTTTAAAAGGAATATTTCACTTTCTCTGTTCATAGGAGTAACAACATGAATTTGCCATCAGCTGGAAGACGGTGTCCCTTTTTGGTCAGCGTCAGTGGAGGAGACTGACCATCAGATGCAGGCACCATCAGCCCCGTAAACTAAAAATGTAAATGTATAGTCGCTCAGCTGTGCCTTTCAAATAATACAACAACGGACCTATTACCGGTAAAGCCTACCTCAAAATGTTAAATATAACAATGCATTGGCAGGGCAATTCAAGCAAAGCCAATATGAGGTGATAATGTATTGGGTCTATAGTTTACTTCACAAACCTCATTGTTACAGTACAGTTTTTTTTGCATAGGCTTACATTTTTTTAAGTCATGTTAAAAAAAAATCATAGTGGTAGATCTCGGTTTGCATTTTGACTCAGAAAGTGATCTTGACTCAGAAAAGGATGGTGACCACTGGTCTACAGCTTATCATGAGGTATTCTAACACAGGCGAGCAGAACCTCGAGACTTCCTTCAAAGTAGAGACCGCTTACCAGCTGTTGTTAACAAAGAGACACTCACCCTCTCCCCTGAGATTACCCGATGCTGCCATTCGGTCCTGCCGATGTATAGAAAAACAAGCTAGATTTATATTTTCCATGTCCTTGTTCAGCCATGACTCTGTGAAACATAGGATATTACAGTTCTTCAGATCACGTTGATAGGATAGTCTCAAATGGAGCTCGTCCAGTTTATTCTCCAGTTATTGCACATTTCTGCAAAGGAATAGGGCAGAGGCGGTTTATACACTTATCATAAGGTTTCCCGCATGTCGGTCTCTAGCACCGCTGCCTCTTTCTCAGTGTCAGGGATTTGGGATTTGGGCCTGGTCCGGGATAATCAATATGTTCTTCACCGTCGACTCATTGAAGTAGAAGTACACATCCAAATCGAGTTTAGTGTTAGCTGTTCTGATATCCAGAAGCTCTTTTGGTCATAGGAAACAATGGCAGAAACATTATGTACCAAAAAATGTACGATCAGTGCAAAAAAAGACACAAAACAGCTAAATTGTCAATTCCCTCCAGCGCCATTCTGTATTGTATGTACACGGGTCAGAAAAAAACAATTTAATCCATTTTGAATTTAGGCTGTAACACAACAAAATGTGGAATATGTCAAGGGGTACGAATACTTTCTGAAGGCACTGTATGAGTAATTTGTCAAACATGCAGTTGCTGCAGCCACATCGGTTACCATGTAATCATGTCCAACTGTTCATTTCTTGTCTGAGTCACTCACAGCAGGCCAGTCATACCAATCTTCAAGCACCAAAGTCTATTCAGATCCAGTGTTTAGATAGGGGCATTATAGCATGCCACAGAAATGGGCTCTATATTGGGCACAGTAATTGGTGTAAGTGCGTGTGTGTCTACTCACGTGCATGTGTGAGTCTTTGATCTGTAACATGAGAATGGTTTCCATTTATGCTTGTTTGTGACACCCTCCCTGGTGCAGCACAATGCAGTCTAAGATCATGGGCCTCTCTGTGTTGAGGCTACAGTACACGGTGAGGCCTGTTTGTTATCGTAGCCAGTGGGCAAGCGGTACAGTGGGACTCTCTTCAGAAGCACATTGTCAAACACACACACACACACACACCATGGCAGACAGATGGGCTCTGTTAGCTGCTGTGCTGATAAAATGGTGGTGTCAGGACCCTGCTTGATCCAGGACCAAAAACGCAAATGAT
Organism: Thymallus thymallus; assembly: GCA_023634145.1. NCBI lineage: Eukaryota > Metazoa > Chordata > Actinopteri > Salmoniformes > Salmonidae > Thymallus > Thymallus thymallus. Next base: position 18,359,141 of record CM042382.1, on the reverse strand, counting down.
ACTGTTTGTGTTTGTCTGAGGATGCCACTGTAGTCCAAGGAGTTTGTATGGACAAATAATTGAGCTAATGTAGATAAACAGTCTACCTATTGTTTACATTCATCAATATGCCCATAATTCAGACCAAATTGTACTCAAAGTTCAGTTTATCCAGGCAGGCAGGTAGGCAATTGGGCAGGAAGACAGGCAAGCAGGCAGAGAGGAATGCAGGAAGGCAGATAGGCAGGCAGACTGACGGACGGACAGATGGATGAACGGATGGAAAGGCAGGCAGATAGGCAGACGGGCAGCCCAGCAGACAGGCTCTGAGACAGTTGGTCCTTCAGTAGCAGAGCCAAAGCCAGGCTGTATCACTGGTGACTGGCCCAATGACACTCACTGATCTTTTCCCTCCTCTCTGTTGTCATTATTAACATTGAGAAAAACAGCTGTTTCTCATCAGAAGGAAAATGCAATTAAGTCTGATTAGTTAGTAAATTAAGATGCCTCCTTGTTAGTGTTCCTGTAATAAGCACCGTTTTTATTGTATTATGTCTCAAAATATAATGTCCTAATAATAGCTAGTTAAAGTACTGTGTACTGTAAGACACATTTCAGTTGTCATATTACATCACATTACATTTGACAGATTTGACCACACAGTGTTTGTGGTAGGGGAGTGGGAGAGTGGACTCTACGGCTATGTCCCAAAGAGCACTCTATTCCCCATGTAGTGCACTACTTTTCACCAGAGCACTTTGGGATGCAGAATATGCATCTGTCATCCTCACCGTGAGCCCCGTTTAATTTGTTCCATGAAAAAATCCCTGCCATAGTAGGCTGGTTGCAGGGGAAGCCAAACAGAGTTTTGGCAGCTCTCACTGCTGTTGAGGACCAGCTTTGTGTAACGACCTCACTGTGAATAGAATTTATCAGGATATTGAAGAAACACACTGGCTAGATCTGAAACAGCCCCCTATTTACTATTATAGTGCACTGAACTGTTGACCAGGGCCCATAGAAATGGGCTGCATGGGCCCTGGTTGACAGTAGTGCACTATATAGAGAATAGTGTGCCATTTCAGATGCAGCCACATACTGGCACCATAACGTGGACATTCGTTTAGAGCCAATTTTACTACTGTACCAAAAGTAGTTACTCAATGTTTTTGCAGAATGCAACACGGTATTAACAGAAGGCCACTCAATCAGTCTTACATGAAGCAACCCGTAAATGTTTTAAGTGCTTCTCACAAGGACAAGTGGGTACATTTGGCTGGTCCCCACGAGGAAAGGTTATATTTTAGGCTTAGGGGTTAGGTTTAGGGTTACAATTGGGGTTAGAATTAGGGTTAGGGTTAAGGTTTGGGGTTAGGTTTAGGTTTAGCCCTGCTTTCTGCTCCTTCATGTCGTCGAGCTAATCAACAAGGCAATACATCTCCAGGCCAAGGGCCATACACTGTCACTGCCTGTATCTTGATAAAAATGAATCCTGAATTGTAGCCCAAAATAAATAAATAAAAAAATGTATAAAAAAAAATATATATACAAAAAATATAAAATATGACAGCAAGTCATCCAAGCTACCTCTAATATGCTTTCAAGACCAGATAAAACATATCTATACTGAACATAAATATAAAGGAAACATGCAACAATTTCAATGATTTTTGTGAGTTACAGAAAATCAGTCAATTTAAATAAATTAATTCATTCAATAGGCCCTAATCTATGTATTTCACATGAATGGTCAGGGGCACAGCCATTGGTGGGCCTGGGAGGGCATAGGCATACCCACTGGGAGCCAGACCCAGCGAGTCAAAATGTGTTTTTCACCACAAAAGGGCTTTATTGCAGACAGAAATACTCCTCAGTTTCATCAGCAGTCCATGTGGCTGGATGTGAGAGGTTCACCTGATGCCACAAATGTCTCAGAGAAAATCCACCTCCAACGTCATTTTACAGAATTTGGCAGTACGTCCAACCAGCCTCACAACCGCAGACCACATGTAACCACGCCAGCCCAGGACCTCCACATCAGGTGAACCTCTCAGGTGAAGAAGCCGGATGTGGAGGTCCTGGGCTGGCGTGGTTACATGTGGTCTGCGGTTGTGAGGCTGGTTGGACGTACTGCCAAATTCTGTAAAATGACGTTGGAGGTGGATTTTCTCTGAGACATTTGTGGCATTGTGTTGTGTGACAAAACTGCACATTTTAGAGTGGCCTTTTATTGTCCCCAGCACAAGGTGCACCTGTGTAATGATCATGCTGTTTAATCAGCTCCTTGATATGACACACCTGTTAGGTGGATGGATTATTTTTGCAAAGGAGAAATGCTCACTAACAAATTTGTGCACAACTTTTTAGAGAAATAAGCTTTTTGTGCATATGGAACATTTCTGGGATGTTTTATTTCATCTCATGGAACATGGGACCAACACTACATGCTGCGTGTTTATTTTTCTTCAGTATATTTCCAGTCTATGAACACAAGGCCTATTTTCTTCCACGCTAAATACAAATTGCATCAAGGCATGTGTTTGTCCTGTGACGGCCATGTGCTAAGCACTTTATGAGGCTAACTATGATGAGGTTTTTAAAGCCGTCGAAAATTTGTAATCAGAAGAGAATCTCGGTGCTCGTTTCACTTGCTCTGTCCGGTGGTTGTGGTGGTGAGGAGAAGCATCGGACCATTCGGCCATTCGGGTAAGTCACATGAGCTCTCTCAAGCTGTGTGCTCCATCTGCGTGGCTGAGTCCCAAATGGCACCCTACTCCATATATACTGTAGTGCACTATGGGCCCTGGTCAAAAGTAGTGCACTAAATAGGGAATAGGGTGCCATTTGGGACTCCGTCACTGTGTGTGCGAGCATGCGTGCATGTGTGGTGCTGTCTGCCTGTAAAAGAGATGGATCTCTTACAGATGCCTCCACCAGCCTGGATCAATTAGAGTGCAGAGGCAGACACACACTGGAGGCGTGTGGGAAGACACCAGGCAGGCAGGCAGCACTGGCCGATGGTGTGACCATGCAATACCCAGCTATTTAAAACGGCAAGCAGATTTTTCTCTTCTCAGCACAACCAGCCTCTTCTGGAAAGCAGCCTGTATGGCAGCATAAACTCTATGGAAACATTATTACATCTCTTGTTTGAAAGGGTAATCTGGTATTCAAAGTGTGGCTATATATCATTCATTTAAAAGTAAAAAATGTATGCATCAATCCCAGATTGCCCCTTTAATATAGTTAAAGAAAACAGATCTCAGTTTCTGTCTGAATACAGGATTAGTGTCTGTTTATCGTTAGTCACTGGGTTCAAAGTCAGGCTAGCAGAAAGGTATGGTAAAGATAATATATCTTGAGTCGGTTCATTGAGGTCATTTTGACAGCATGCACACTGTAGCTGCAGCAAGTATTGAGAAGCATGGGTCCATGACAAAGCTATGGGTGTGGTTAGTGTTTAATCTACATGTATACACGCAGGTACATATCTCACACTAGAATAAAAAACATAGAAAAGTAATTGGATTGTAATGACTACTTCTGCATTCCTATTACTACTGTATTTTATGATATGCTCTGTGAAATGCATTTCATCACTGCATTAATGGTAATAAAACAGCACCAAGCCTTGCTAAGTAACACATTTCTATGACTCTTAGTTCCCCTGGGCGGCTGGAGGCGTGCTGGTCAAAAGTAGTGCACTAAATAGGGAATAGGGTGCCATTTGGAATGTACTTCTGGCTGTTTTTGTAACATTTATTTTTCCCATGGCTCGGCTTCAGCTTCCTCATTAATGTGTTGAAATCTCTGCCTGTGCCCGCTTCTGTCACCCTGAGAAACTAAATATGAGGTGTTGTTCTGAGAAAGGACCCGTGCAGGACCTGACATGTCATTGGGACCGCATCCTATTCCCTACATAGTGCACTACTTTTGACCAGAACCCTATGGTCCCTGATCAAAACTTAATGCACTATATATGGGTTGCCATTTGGGACACAGGTTGGTTTGCCACTTGCATGACTACATGACTCTTTCATCAGTACAGTAATGCCCAGCTATTGCTTGTTTAATTTCTCCATATACTGTAGCTAGGTGGTAGGTATGGGCTGCTTTTCATACAATGTGTTTCATTGAAATAGTTACTCTATCGAAAGCACTATTTAAATCACATTTGATTGATGTTAACAGGAACACTTCACCTTTGATGATTTAATCTTATCATAGAATACATCAAAACAGTTGGCACATGAAGTGAGTTGGATCTTGATTAAAAAGTCGTTAATCAAAGTAACAATTTGCAACTTACAAAAGTATGTTAACACTGTACGTGCATCCCATGTGAATGAGTAAATTTAAGAATGAATGAACGATTTAAATGTTGCTTGAGCAACGTATTTTTCAACACATCAGTAGTAGATCTGTATATGAACTGCTGTGTCGGTTGTGGGGCAGTGGGAAACCAGATCAGGACATTTTTCAAAAACGAATCAAGCTTTCATCTTGGGGATGCGCCCAACCCCAAGACACAGAACCAGTTCTCCTGTGTAGACTTGTGAGGCAAGCAATGTCATGTTGCTCTGCTCAACTGAACGCTCGCCAGAGGCTATGCTGTCATCCTTTCTCACCATCCCGCCACCCGTCACCTACTTACTTGAATTACTTACACACGTACTGTACACACACGCAGGTATGGAAGCATGCAGGCATGCAGGCAGGCATGCACGCACGCACACACAGCGCACACACACACCATGAATTGATTCCCTTTCAAAATCCTATTTACCCCTAACCCCTAACCCTAAACCTAAACCTAACTCCAAACCTTAACCCTAACCCTAATTCTAACCCCAATTGTAACCCTAAACCTAACCCCTAAGCCTAAAATATAACCTTTCCTCGTGGGGACCAGCCAAATGTCCCCACTTGTCCTTGTGAGAACTTCTGGTACCTACAAGTCAGTGTAGGCTGCTGAGGGGAGGACAGCTCATAATAATGGCTTGAGCGGAGCAAATGGAATGGCATCAAACACATGGAAAGCATGTTTGATGTATTTGATACCACTCCACTGATTCCCCTCCAGTCATTACCACAAGTCCATTCTCCCCAATTAAGGTGCCAGCAACCTCCTGTGCCACAAGTATAGTTAAACAAGCACACACACACACACACACACACACCAGTAGATGCATCACTCTCAGAGATCTATTGATCCCATATGGATCATGGGGAAACAAAGACATTGAGTGACCTGTAGTAGACCAGCGATCATCCTCAGTGCAACGTGTTTACTGTTTATAAGCTGCTTTTTGAGGATGACTATGTCCTGAATGGCACCCTATACGTTGTATTGTGCACCATAGTGGTCTGGTCAAAAGAAGGGAATAGGGTGTAGGGAACCAGTGCCATTTGGGCATGGATGGACTAGCGATACACCACCACCCACGCCATACTTTATGTAAACAAGATTACTGTACAATAACTTTAGTAAAATATATGTAAAATAGAACAAGGGGAACGTGTTGCTCTTAGGAGGGGGCTGGCTAGAAGGAGCATATATTGGCACAATGGCACTGGCAGCAAGGTGGCAAGAATCTCTGGAACCATCTGACCAGTAAAATAAATAATACTTGAAGACATTTGTTGGTGAAAAGACTGGTGAGTAGGCAAGAAATTTGCCATTTCTGCAGCAGCTCACATCTCTCAGCAATGCCATCTATAACCAGGTCACTGTCCAGTGCCATTAAAACATCTTGCTCAGTAGCCATGAGCATAAAAGCCTCCAGATGCTGTTGAGATAGAGTGCTCCTGAGCCTACTCTTGATGAATTTCAGAGTAGAGAAGCGCAGCTCGCAAGCTACCTGGGTTACTGACAGGGTAAGCAGGAACTTGTAAGCAAGGCCCAGGATGTGGTATGCGTCGGTCAATAGGTTTGTAACAAATCACCAGGAAAAGGGTGTTGAGGCTTAACCTTCAAGAATGACGTCCAGGAGTGCTCCAAAATCATAACTTTTATGAACAAAAACTGGTCTTCCAAAGGTTGGTCATAAACTGGTTTGCCACTCTAGTATACAAACTGCAGTATCACAAAACTAAATCAAAACGTTTTCCTCTTCAATTATCTTACTCTCTGTTTGCTCACCGTCGTCCTCCCACTCCTCCTCTGGGGCCAGGTAGAGTAGCTAACGATCCACAGGTGTGCTGTAATTAGTGCATCCAGGTGAGCTGATCTGGGGTGAGTAACAGGAGCTTAGGAGGTCTGGGCTGTGTCTCCACCTGCTGGCCACATAACGTCCTTCTACTGTGACATTGCCCCATATGTCACATTCCTTCCCCCTCAGCTCCGAGCTCCAGGTCGGGGCGCAGGTCGTCCAGAGGGTCTCCCTTCTTGAGAGGGCATCTGCATTTTGGTGTTGAACCCCAGGTCTGTGAACAACTGAAAAACAGAATTGTTGCAGTGTTAAGAACCACCGGGTTATCCTGCTGTTAGTTTCCTTGTTTCGAGCCATCCAGGTCAGCGGGGCGTGGTCAGTTACCAGGGTAAACTCAAGCCAGTCAGGGCCCACTTTATGGCTAAACACTCCTTCTCTACTGTGAAATATTTATGTTTTCTTGGCAGCAGTTTCCGGCTCAGAAACAAAATTGGATGTTCCTCACCAGATATGACCTGAGACAGGACGGCCCCCAAACCCACCTCGGAGGCATCCGTCTGGACGAGCAGCTCTTTGGAAGAATCTGGGGTGACCAAGACGGGCTGGGAACAGATTGCTGCTTTCAGGTCCACAAACGCCTTCTCGGCCTCAGGGTTCCAGCGGATTCGGTTCGGGAAGTGTTTCCTGGTCAGTTCTGTGAGGGGACTAGCCACTGTAGCAAAGTTAGGGATGAAACGCCTGTAATATCCCGTCAATCCCAGAAAAGCCTTTACCTGGGTTTTGGTGGCAGGGTGGGGCCACTGTTGGATGGCTTCTATTTTTTTGAGTTGGGGTTTCACATTTACTCGTCCAATTATTTACCCCAAATACTCAGCCCAATTTGCATTTTTTGGGATTTGCCGTTAATCCTGCCTCTAAGGGCATCCAACACTGCTTGTACCTGATTCAGATGGGTATGCCAGTCTCCGCTATATATCATGACATCATCCAGGTAGGCCACAGCATACCGGCGGTGGGGGCGTAGCACTATGTCCATTAGTCTCTGAAAGGTTGCCGGGACACCATGCAAACCGAAGGGAAGTACCCGGTACTGGAACAGGCCTCGAGACGTGGCAAAGGCCGTCTTTTCTTTAGCTGCAGGAGAAAGTGGCACCTGCCAATAACCTTTGGTTAAATCCAACGTGGAGATGAACCTTGCCTTGCCCAGTTGGTCAATCATTTCATCAATCCTGGGCATGGGATAAGCATCAAACTTAGAAACTGCATTAAGGTTCCGAAAGTCATTGCAGAAACTTACCTTACCGTCCGCTTTGGGAACCAACACAATTGGACTGGACCAGGCACTCTGGGACTCTTCAATGACACCTAAATCCAACATCAGGCTTATCTTATCGTCAATGGCTTGGTGTCGAGCCTCCGGGATGCGATAGGGCTTCTGCTGTATGACCTTACCAGGGATTGTGTGTATTTCATGTTGCAGCAAAGTGGTCTTACCTGGTAGCGTTGAAAACACGTCAGCATTGTGGTCAAGTAGTTCTCGTAATTCTTGCTGTTGTCTGCCTTGGAGTTCAGAACCCAGGGAAACCACATCCCGGGACACGTCCTTGATTTCTGTCCCTAAGGATACAACCCCACACACAGCTTCCCTATCATGCCATTTCTTCAACAGGTTGATATGGTAGATTTGGGTCGGTTTTCGTCTGCCCAGCTGCTGGACGGAATAGTTTACCGGTCCAACCTTGTCCATTACTTCATACGGCCCCTGCCAAGATGCCAAGAACTTGTTTTTAGCCGTGGGAACCAGTACTAACACTCTATCCCCAGGTTGAAACTCCCTAGGTTGAGCATTTTGGTTATATGCTCTCTGCTGCTGTGCTTGGGCCTGGGCCATGTGTTCTCTTACCAGCGGCCAAATGGTCTTCATTCGGTCCTGCATCCCTTCAACATGTTCAATGAGACTCCGGTGGGGGCAGGGCTGCTCCTCCCAAGCCTCCTTCGCTAAATCCAACAGTCCCCTAGGATGATGTTCTCTTACCGCAAACATCAGGTACGGCAATAGTTGGTCCCAGTCCCGGCCTTCCTTCTCCACAACTTTCCTTAGCATGCTCTTCAGGGTTTTGTTGAAGCGTTCCACCAGTCCGTCTGTTTGAGGATGGTAGACTGAGGTACGCACTTGTTTCACCTTCAGTAGACGGCACACCTCCCTCATTATATTATGACATGAAAGGGGTTCCCTGGTCCGTGAGGATCTCCTTCGCTATACCGACCCTACTGAAGAGAAGGAACATTTCCTTGGCAATTACTTTAGCAGTCATATTTCTCAGGGGTATGGCTGCGGGATATCTTGTGGCATAGTCTACAATTACGAGTATGTACTGGAAGCCCTTAGCCGATTTTACCAGGGGTCCCACTAAGTCCATCCCAATCCTCTGGAACGGGGTCTCTATAATCGGTAAGGGGATTAAATTATTCCGATAATGGGGTTTTGGGCATGCTTCTAGCATTCTGGAGTCTTGCAATACTCCTGTACAGCCTTTACAATACCTGGCCAGTAAAACCTTTTAAGAATTCGATCCTTTGTTTTCTCATAAGCGAGGTGGGCCCCGAACCTATGGGTATGGGCTAGGTGTAATACGGTCCGGATGTGTTCTTTAGGCACTAGTAGCTGCTCTATGGTTTCCCCCCCATGTTGACTTACCCGGTTCAACAACCGGTCCTTAATGGCAAAGTGCGGATATGTCATAGGAACACTGTCATCCACAGGCTTACCTTCCAGTACAAGTACATTGGCCCGGGCCTGTGTGAGGTTGGGATCTCTAAGCTGGGCTGTTCCAAATTGTCCTCCCATGGGATCCTCTGGCCTGGGCATCCACTCACTTAAGCCATGGGGAAATTCAGGCAGTAGGTCGTCAAGGTGAGGTGGGGGAGCGTTGTTTCCTGGGGCCGCATCCCTCCTCCCAGTACCTCTTTGTTGGGCAGGATCTCCTGGTCCCATAGCTTCTTGTTCGTCGTCTGCTTCTGCTTCCGATTGAGTCTCTGACCCGGTATCTGCCTGTAACACTGGGATAGGAGACTGTTGCACTTTCCTAGTATTTTTCACTTTATTGGGTTTAAGAGTTGATTTACCTGGTTCCTGGGGCCTGGCGTGCATCCCCATCCAGAGGCTGGAGTACAGGTGGCAGTCCCTCCCCAAAAGTAGGGGTACTGGCAGGTTTGGAACTAGGCCCACTCTCATCAAACACTGCCCTTTTTCAGTGGAAAGTACCACTTCCACGCTGGGATATTCCTTCGTGTCGCCATGGATGCACGACACCCGGACTGTTTTGGACAAGTCCTTGTTGTCTTGCTCTACTAGATGCGGCCGGGATAGGGTAATCATGCTTCCGGTGTCTATCATGGCACTAGTAAGTCTTCCATTTATCTGTGCCGTTACCATCATGGCTGGACTGATGACCTCCCCCAGGCAGCTGGTTAGCAGGTTACAAGGCTTTCTCCCCTCATCTGACCTTTCAGTGGGCATGGGCTCATCAGAGTAAGGGCATTGCCGTGACAGATGGCCCACCTCGTTACACCGGAAACAGCGGCGCCTTTCGATCTGAAAGGGGTTTCGTTGGGACTCCCGGCTACGAACTGGTTCATTTGGACAACGTTCCACCTGCTGGCCACATAACGTCCTTCTACTGTGACATTGCCCCATATGTCACAGGTTGTACTGACTAAGAGTACGGTAGCAACACACTGGACGGTCCTTGCAAGATGAACAGCTCTTGTTCACCATCTCCACCTCGTCTTCATTTCCTTCAGGTCCATGATCCTCCATAGTCCTGGTTGTGTATTCTTCAAATCGCGATTATTTTAACCTAGTCCACTGTTCTGCCAGACTCATGAGCTCACTCTGTAAATTGGCCACCGTTGCTCTGTTGTCAAATTTGATCAAACATGTGCTTAGTTCTTGAAGGGCTGTCTGTGGAAGGCCACTGGCACTGGATGTTAGCTGACTAAGTTTTTAGGGTCCAGAAGAGCCACGTTGGCATACAAAGTGCCATTACTCAGAAATCGCAGATGGATGCTATCTATAACTGTATCCAGAATTTGATTATGGACACCAATCCTGTATGCACTCTCTGCCCTAGTAAAAGTCTCATCTTATGCCATCTCTCCAGGCATGGTTTTCTTCTTTCGAGCCCTTTTCGTTGGCAGAGTGGTCTCTAACTCCAGCTCTGTTTCCTCATCCTGTTCCTGCAACTTCCTGTTGGCCCACTGAACAAACGTGTCTGCAACTGCCTTGACTTTTTCAAAATCTCTTGCCATTCCTTTTAGCTGCTCCTCTGTAAACACAACCATACGATGTGCAGACAGAATGTCCATTCCACTTGTTTGAAGATATTTTGAGACTGGTGAGGTGACCTGAAATATTCTGAGGGATATCTGAGCTATTGTTTCATACTTCAGCAGTAGTGTTGATGTTTTAATGATCTTGTATGGTTGAAAGATTCAGAAGGACATCGACCCTCATCTGGATTTTCAAAAGCTCCAAAGACCTTCTTTAAGGCACTGTCTTTAGCCCACCAGCGTCTCTCCAATTGGAGCAAGACGTCTGTGTCTTGGGTCCTTGCTCTCCTTCTCCCAAATGTTCATCCTCTGATAGGATTCACGGAAGAACACAGCTATCTTGTTAATGAGAGAAAAAAGTGACCCACTTGCCAAGACACTCTCTGTTGTGTCTGCCCTTACAAGGTTCAAAATGTGTGCATAGCACCACACATGCACTTGATTGAGAGGAGGGCAGAGAAGCCTTTATATTGGTCTTGCATACTGGAGGCTCCATCAGTGGAATAGCCAATGCACTACTGATGTCAAGCTTCATGTTTTCCAGTACTTCACTCAGTACCTGGACAAAGTATTGTCCAGTGGACGCCTCTCATGGATGACGTTCGTCACATATCTGACTATGACAGAGCATTGATCTTGTGTTGTAATGTCCTGCGTAGTATCAATCTGGACTGAAAACATACCAGCTTGCTGGATTTCACTTGCTATTGTTATTGGCCTGCATTGTGTGTTGGATGGTGGTAATGACGTTGTCGATGGTAGTCTTTGATAATAGAGTGATTAGAGAGCCTCTGCCCCCTCTTGACCCAGACTCATGCAGCTTTTTGCTTTTCTCTATGCAAGCAGTGACATGCTCTTTCATACACAGGTCATACTTTCCCAGCAGAATGATCATCTCTAAAAAGTTGCCATGGTCAATGCTGCTGTCATCTAGCGTATAATGTGCTCTAGCACTTGCTTTCTTCTGCACACTTGCTCTCTATGAGCAGACATCTGACTGCAGATGAACAGGCTCTCAACGTTACCTTTGGAGGACCTTAAAAAGTAGGCCTCAGCATAACCTCCGTGCATAATGTTCTTCTCATGCTCTTCCACTCTCTGATGGGTATGCTTCCAGTCTGCCATTCCATTCATGAATGGCAGACTGGAAGCATATGTATGGCATTGGGCTTTGCAAATGCCATACATATGAAGCAGAATAAAGCATGGTTCTCTTCACTGTATGAAAGCCACTTCCTGTTGGTCCCATCTTTACAAAATAAAACCTTCTGCACCACAGACTTTTTACACTTTTGTTGGGGGTGGAAACTAAAAAACATATCTAGGTCCCCTGACTTCAGCCTCTTAAAATAATAAAAAATTGGGGTGGCAGTGGCATCCTAGCATCCTAGCTAACTACATCTGTCCACTGCAGATGCACTATCCTCAAACTGGATGAGTAATTAGTATAAATTAGTATATTAGTGTAATATTATAACATTAAATAAAAAGTATCATGTTAATATAATAGTATAATGTTAGTATAATAATAATATATGAATTATATAATGTTAGTATATTCATATAATTGTATATAATAGTATACTATATACCACTAGTATAATATTAATTCCAATTGGACAATACAGTAGTTTAAGAAATACACAACCAACATTTATAATTTTTGTAGGTTTTGTTCCGTTATTAAATCCTTGTGCAAGAAAAATGGTCTACATTGGTGGTTAGTCTCTAATTTGTTAATGCTAAGTACTAACTTGTCAATAATCATAACCATTCATGCATAACAATGAGTTTGCTGTAGCACGTCAACCTTTTTTTAATGTCCCGCCCCATCCAGGCTGTGATTGGTCGGTTCACGAAAAGTGACATTGACAAGTGCTTGTTTAAACAAAAGGCACCCGATATAGCTAAATAGCTAGCTAGCCAAACCCAAACATTGATTATCTTCTCCCTATTGTCTTCTGTCTTACTGCTTCAGCTGCAAAACCTTGACTAACAGTTGAACTAGTATCGCTGGGCTCAATGGGCTGCTCTCTCTGCTCTCTCTCCTCTCTGCTTCCAATGCCTTCAGGCTCACTAGGCTGAGATGATTGACTGGTAAGGGCGCCAGATTAATAATTTGTTATTTTAAAGCATTTGGCTGAATCAGCCTCAAGGGACTTCAACCTCTTCTCTCTCCTCTTTTCAGCACCACCTTTAAGTTTTTTCTTTTTGTTTGTCCACTCCACTATTTATCCAAATGTCACTACTTAACAGAGATGGGAAAGGGGCGGGGCCCAGCTAAAGTTAGAATGGACTGGACCAAAAGTAATTGGCTGGGAGAGAGAGGCTGACAGATGTAATACCCAACCGCAGTGGCAGTGTGCCGACAGCCCACTCGCCTGGGCCAGTCAGACACACAGCACTTGATTATTTTTATTTAAGCGGGGGCTGGGGTTATTTATATTTTGCGTTGCATCGGCCCCAATTGTCAAGCGGCCCACCGGGAAAACTCCCGGTGCTCCAGATGGCCAGTCCGTCATTGCATTTGGGACTTAACCAGAAGCTTTCCCTCCGTAAACTTACTGTAAAAACAGATTAGCCCACAGAACACAAATTGCTGCTTATTAACTTTGAACTCCTACATTATAAGATATTGACTCATATTGCGCTATTAACAGTTTCGCTATAGATATTGTCAAATGTATTGTTTATTTATTCGATCCAGGCAATAGAAGTCTTTACCTTGATGTTAGGACAGTGTACAATAACTTAATGAAGAGGTAAGGTAACTCTCCCACATCACAGCGATCACAAGATCTTGACAGTTTCACTTAAATCCTCAGAGTACATGATTGAATGAAGAGTAAATACTTGCCGTACTGTCTGTTTATGAATCAGGACTTGAGGGACCTGTCTTCTGCCTTCATACATAGGCTACTGTACGTCACAAATTTCACCCTATTCCTTGTATAGTGCACTAGTTTTAACCAGCAGTGCACTATATAGGGTGTAGGGTGCCATTTGGGATGCACACTGTGTGGCATTACTAGTCGCAGATTCATGGGAAACAGTTCCTTAAGTTGTTTTTCACTCCCAAGAAGCAGGGACAATGGAATTTCCATTATGGATGCAGAGTGATATGTTGTGACTTGTTGACTTGGCACAGACCTTGTTGGTAATTTCCAATGTTAATGTTCTGAGCCAGCATAAAGGTTTTACTGTAGAAAAGATACTGAAGATCTCTTGATTTCCAGTGAAAGTTACATTTTCTAAAGATTGAGCAATTGACAACAACAACAACAACAGTTATTTGGAAGTCAGATGTTGTTAACCCCCTAAGGAAATCTAAATCTGTCAGTTTAAGCTAGAGATATCATTGTTTTGCATTGGATGTATCTCAATCCACCACATCAGCCGATGTAGCACTTGACAGAGCTAGAGTGGTGTTTGTCAGACCATGAGACATCCAGAAAATTGGTATTTTCACAAAATCTGTAGCGTCTGCTCTACAACCTCCACAAGCGTCTTGGGACTCATCTGAAGTCGGTACAGCCGGTACAGCCGATCTGCCAACTTCTGTCTGTAGTGTCCGAAAAGTTTGGGCTACACACTAATATGAGGTGAGACTCTGTCGAACCTATGGGTGTCCTAGAGTTGTTTTGCTCTAGGACACCCATAGGCCTCACAAGACTTGTCTGAAGGTCCCCCTGTACCAGTTGAAAGAAATTATGGAAGTATACAGTAAATTCGGGGTATTGGCTGTAACGTAACAAAATGTGGAAAAAGTCAAGGAGTCTGAATACTTTCCGAATGCACTGTACAGTCGTGGTCAAAGGTTTTGAGAATGACACAAGTATTGGTCTCCACAAAGTTTGCTGCCTCAGTGTTGATGATGACAATTTACATATACTCCAAAATGTTATGAAGCGTGATCAGATGAATTGCAATTAATTGCAAAGTCCCTCTTTGCCATAAAAATGAACTTAATCCCCCAAAAATATTTCCACTGCATTTCAGCCCTGCCACAAAATGACCAGCTGCCATCATGTCAGTGATTGTCTCGTTAACACAGGTGAGAGTGTTGACGAGGAAAAGGCTGGAGATCACTTTGTCATGCTGATTGAGTCAGAATAACAGACTGGAAGCTTTAAAAGGAGGGTGGTGCTTGAAATCATTGTTCTTCCTCTGTCAACCATGGTTACCTGCAAGGAAACACGTGCCGTCATCATTGCTTTGCACAAAAAGGGCTTCACAGGCAAGGATATTGCTGCTAGTAAGATTGCACCTAAATCAACCATTTATCGGATCATCAAGAACTTCAAGGAGAGAGGTTCAATTGTTGTGAAGAAGGCGCCAGGGCGCCCAAGAAAGTCCAGCAAGCGCCAGGACTGTCTCCTAAAGTTGATTCAGCTGCGAGATCGGGACACCACCAGTGCAGAGCTTGCTCAGGAATGGCAGCAGGCAGGTGTGAGTGCATCTGCACACACAGTGAGGCGAAGACTTTTGGAGGATGGCCTGGTGTCAAGAAGGGCAGCAAAGAAGCCACTTCTCTCCAGGAAAAACATTAGGGACAGTCTGATATTCTCCAAAAGGTACAGGGATTGGACTGCTGAGGACTGGGGTAGAGTCATTTTCTCTGATGAATTCCCTTTCCGATTGTTTGGGCCATCCGGAAAACACCTTGTCCGGAGAAGACAAGGTGAGCGCTACCATCAGTCCTGTGTCATGCCAACAGTAAAGCATCCTCAGACCATTCATGTGTGGGGTTGCTTCTCAGACAAGGGAGTGGGCTCACTCACAATTTTGCCTAAGAACACAGCCATGAATAAAGAATGGTACCAACACATCCTCCGAGAGCAACTTCTCCCAACCATCCAAGAACAGTTTGGTGACGACCAATGCCTTTTCCAGCATGATGGAGCACCTTGCCATAAGGCAAAAGTGATAACTAAGTGGCTCGTGGAACAAAACATTTACATTTTGGGTCCATGGCCAGGAAACTCCCCAGACCTTAATCCCATTGAGAACTTGTGGTTGATCCTCAAGAGGCGGGTGGACAAACAAAAACCCACAACTTCTGACAAACTCCAAGCATCGATTAGGCAAGAATGGCCTGCCATCAGTCAGGATGTGGCCCAGAAGTTAATTGACATCATGCCAGGGCGGATTGCAGAGGTCTTGAAAAAGAACGGTCAACACTGCAGATATTGACTCTTTGATTAAACTGAATGTCATTGTCAATGAAAGCCTTAAGACACTTATGGAATACTTGTAATTATACTTCAGTGTACCATAGTAACTACTGACATAAAGATCTAAGAACACTGAAGCAGCAAACTTTGTGGAGAGCAAGACTTGTGTCATTCTCAAAACGTTTGACCACGACTGTATATGAAGACTGTTTAGTACCAAAAATAAGGGGTTAAATAAATGTTTCCTGGTCATTCTTATATTTTTCAGATATAGGACAGACAGTTCAGAACAACTTTCCATTAGATGTTTTGGGGAGTACTCTGTTGCTCCATGTAGGGAATATGTTATTCAATGCATTTGTATGGGCTAAATACACATTTTCATAAAATCTTTACTTAAAATTCTATATCAAATAGCAAAATGATCTTTGGTGTGACCTTCTTAAAACAAATCAATATAGCTTATTATAACCCACCTCCCCCTAGCTTTACAGGGCTTAGACTCTTATGGGTTAAAACATTCCCACAACAATACACTGTATGTTGCATGTGACCACAAAAGGCAGAGACCACTTGCAAAAGGCAGAGACAACTTGAATTGTTCACATAAAAACGCAATACAAATTAAAATATATTGTGTGGTAAATAATATTATACAATTGTATATTGTGTGGTAAAATATAATCTGGTGTGGTCTCATATCTACAGTCTCATATAGTCAGTCATGTGCAATGAGATATGCTGATGAGAGGAGGGCATGATCTATGGTTGTGTTTTGCAGTGTGTTTATGGTTTGAGACAGGCTCACATGCCCTGTGGTTGTTGCTTTCAGTCTCTGTCTCTGACATGTTATCTTATATGCCCTATCACTGTCATTTGTTCCTGTGGGGATTTCAAGTCGTTTCCACTGGTACTCAGAGTATACCCTGGGGACAGACACTCTTATACAGTAGGAGACTGGGGCTAATGACTTGTCTTGTGCCTAATCTAAAAACCATGGTCCTTTGCTTTCTCAATAAAAAATGTAGATAGCTGTGCATCTAATGTATGTAATGCATGTTGTAAAAACAATATCTCCTTTGGAAAATGTGGTAAACATTTGATGGAACTGCAGAATAGCAGAAAAAATCTGCCAGAATCGGCCCTATCTATTCTCCTACAAACAAGTAGCAATCTGTCCTTTATTTGACAAGTCCGCTTCTGCATCCATTTCACAGCACAAAGAGATACCTCCACTCTATTCAGACAAAATGAGATGGTTGTTTCTGTAGCACTAACAAAAATAGGCCAATTTTTTTAACAGCTTTTTGAAATTCACACACTCACACATATGCTTAATGGCACTGTTTGTTCTCTCTGTCTGTCTCTGTGTGTCTGTCTCTTTCTCTCTCTCCCTCTCTCTCTGTCGCTCCCCCTTCTTTTTCTCTTTATCTGGATCAATATTCATGATTTACTGAGGTATGCAATGGGCATACAAAGCTCTGAGATTAGTGATGGTATCAAGCTCAGTATCGCTTGAAAGGGGAAATCATATTCAGATTCAGAGCAATATGGATTCTCAAAGAGGCCATTTCAATGGAGGGAGTGAGACGAAGGCTGTGCGCTGTACAACAATGAGTCTCAGCTAACAGCAGCTTTTGGTCTGTAGAATTAAACTGGGGAAGAATGTCATCTGATAAAGTTCTAACAGCAAAACATCCCTAAATGTCACTCCGTTATGACTGTCACTCATGATACAGAAAATAGCTTCATAACATGTGTCCCAAATGGCACCCTATTGCTGTATAGTGTACTACGTGGTCAGAAGTAGTATGGTGAAAATAGGGTTACATTTGGAATGGAAACTTTCTCCACACAGTTTGCTACGGTGGACGTTTTATAGGAAATGTTAAGTTAAGGGTACTTAATTAGTCTTTTAGAGTCTCTACCCCTGGTTTATAAATAAAACATAGCTTTTCGTGGTGCGTCATTCACATATTTTTGAAATACAATACAATTTGCTGGCTCTTACTTTTGCAAAATGATTTTCCATGATTCCTTTGAGATGACTGCACTGGTAATATCAAACTATTGGTTGCAAAAATGTGTCTGAATGAAAGCGTCAACCAAATGGCCTTCAAATGGAGCAGCAGCTGCATCAAACTGCTCAAATGCCACTGTTATACAGTAAGGGTTAGTCCCAAATGGCATCATATTACCTATAAATGGCATTACTTTTGAACAGCGCCCAATTGGTCCTGGTTTTAAAAGTAGTGCACTATATAGGGAATATGGTGCCATTTGGGACAGAACCTATGACTAGGCTACCCACTAAAGAAAGAACAGCATGACCTTGGTGTGTGAACCACTTACTGTTCCCTAAAGAATACATCCCTTAGTCGAATGTAGGTGAAGCCCCACACAAATGTTATACACACTGGCCTATTATTCAGTGTGTATAGGCCTACACATTTGCGTCCCAAATAGCACCCTCTTCCCTATATAGTGCACTACTTTTGACCAGGGACGCATCTATACTGCAGATGCATGGAATGGAGGTGCTAATACAGTATATTTTATTGAATTATACTGCATATCTTTTCTCCCTGTTTAGTGTTGACTTTGTCACTATGAGATCAATAGTTAACGCTTTGAAGACTAACAAGGAGGGGAGGCTGTAGTTATGTGTGTATCTTTGGGCAGTGAAGTGGCTCCACCTCACTCCACTCTAGCATTGTATTTTTTACATGCTTTGTTTTGTTTTAACATCCATTCAATATGAATGAAAATCTATTTTCATTTGGACCTAATTGTCTTTTTGTGTGAGTGACTTAAGGCTATCTGGGAGACGATGCGTTTGGGCCCCAGTGTTGTGGCCGGGGCGGCTGGGTGGCTGGGCGGCTGGGCGGACCCCACCCACTAGCAGCTGTATTTCACACCCAATTACATGTGTCTGTCTAGGGCAACACTGTAGAAAGAACAGGCCTTTGGGGAGGCTCCTCATCCTCCTCGATGAGTTAGAAAGACTAAGGCTGCTTCCCACTTGGCACCCTATTCTCTACATAGTACACTACCTTTCATATGGACCTAATTGTCTTTTTGTGTTGGTGACTCAAGACTCAAAAGTAGTGCACTATATAGGGAGACATTTAGGACTCAAACTAATTTACAGGGTTTATCCTATTTTTTAATTGTAACCTTTATTTAACTAGGCAAGTCAGTTAAGAACACATTCTTATTTACAATAACGGCCTACTTACAGGGACAGCCATGGCGCCCCTGGAGCAAATTAGGGTTAAGTGCCTTGCTCAAGAACACATAGACAGGTTTTCACCTTGTCGGCTCGGGGATTCAATCCATAAACCTTTCAGTTACTGACCCAATGCTCTAAGCACTAGGCTACTATGCTTATGGGAACCCTGCGTCATCCCAAAGTAGCCTGCCTCGCCCAATGACCCAGTCATTACAGCAGGCTCTTGGTCTTCTCCAATAGATTCTGTGTACCAGGAGGTAATCACTGGACTTTGTAGTTAGTTATAACAGTGCAGATGTAATGTTAGTAGAGTCATCTTAAGCTGAGTTTTGGAATGAAACATAGACAATTACACTAAATTCAGTCATTAATTTTAATCTTGTTGTGCAGTATGACGAAGTCATGACGATACTTCTGTGGAATTATGTCTCTATAGTAGCCAAGTCCTTCACAGCCATTTTAACGTCCATCTTCACTGTAAAACGGTCAAATTACACCTTATTCTCTAAGTAGTGCACTACTTTTGACCAGGACCCATAGGGCTATGGTCAAAAGTAGAGAATAGGGTGCCGTTTGGGTCACAAGCATAGTCATAATACATGTTCACTGTAAAACCCTGTTACTGGAATCTATGAGTGGATGAGATCAGCAGTCTCTTCTGTGCTTTAGGGATATTTCCCAAACACTCCTGTTGTCTAGATGACTAGGCCTTAGGAAGTGGATGCTGACTCACAGCGGGTATTTACTGTATACAGTAAGAAGTGCAGGCCTACGTTTAGTGCTTTGTATTGTGCACAATGTCTTCTGTTTAGAGTTGTGTTGTGGTAGATCTGCTGCTTAAATTAAACTGCTCAAAGACCTTCGACAGTAGACACTATGGCTCATGCTATGCCTATGGTAATGAGCTGCCAACAAAAGGGATTCAATGATGAATGTATCCCGCATAACTTAACCCAAATAGGCACATTGAAGTATGCATGTAATATCTACTAAATTTGTACATGCAGTGTTAATTTCAGTGCCATGTGTTGTTGAATGTGACCCTGATATTGTGACCCAGAGGTAACATTCTACCTACTTTACTATGACATAATCACTAAGTGCTTTCGAAGGGTACTCTCATAACGCGGCCTACCTACCATCCTGGTCCTGTCATAATAATTTCCACTTGTCTAAGAGTGGATTTATGGCCACTGGAAATTAAGTGTGGAGGGTGACATCATACATTCAGAGAGGTTTTTTGCTCGCTTCTACGTTTGCCATGAATGGGAGGCCTATGTTTTTATAGAGCCTGTGCTCTCTGCATGTGTAAATTGACCAGTACTTTATGAGATTTTGACAGATGAGCTAATCATATCAAAGTTTCATAGGATGAGTCACCTGGTTGGTTGATGCAGTGTATCAGATTATGTGCTGCATGTATGCTCTGGTTCCGTTGCCACAATGCTGGGAGTCAGTTGGCCAGAGTTTCAGACATTTATCAATTGTCTGAAATGGGGAGGAGATTGTGCTTCACTGATATTTCTTATAGTAGTATAACATAGAATAACACATCTTCATTTTTCGGAAAGTATTCAGATCCCTTGACTTATTCCACTTTTTGTATGTTACAGGCTTATTATCACATTGATTTAATAGTTTTTATTACCCCCTCATCAATCAACACACAATACCCCATAATGACAATACAAAAACAGGTTTTGTTTTATTTAGAAAAAAGTCAAGGCGTCTGAATACTTTCCGAATGCACTGTATTTCCCCTTTTTATTCAAAGTAATCTCTTAAGTGAACATTAATAGAGGAAGGTTTACCAAACAACTTTTGTATCCATAAACCATAAGACCATAATACAGTAATTGTATGGTTTGATTGAACTACTATTCCCAGGCAGAGAAAAGGACAAAGAAAACGAACATGTCCATTTGTCTGTACTGCAGTTTAACCAAGCAGAATAAAGGTCAGAGGTGAAGTATCTGATGCTACTCGAGCTACTCATGCTTCTGGAGCTGATGCAATGCCTTCTCTTGGATATTGACAAAATGTAATATGATCATCACAAATTGTACATGCTTCACGTCTGTGAAATCTCATTAAGGACTCATGTTTCCTCCTCCCTCCCCCTCTCTCCCCCCTCCCTCCCCCCTCCCTCCCCCTCTCTCCCCCAGGAGCATAAAGGCTAAAGGGCAATGCCAATAAGTATGAGCTAAATTGGAAGAGGGGAAAGAAAAAATCAGATCCCTCCATTAACCCTGCGAGATGTTTGCCTTTCTCCACTGTGGGCACGCTTCCAGTCCAAGATCATCATTACCCATATGCTGCTGGAGCTAACTCTCCCAGCGCTGCGCTGTAGGCGGATGCTATCAGCCCCATTGCCCTTTAAAAGATCAAAAAGAGATGACCTTGTATATGTCAGACAGTGCCACTGTACAGTATGTTGTATTTTTCACCAGCTCCGGTTTGGGATGTTGAATATGTCCTCTCTCTCCACACGAAAAGGAACGGCGTGATAGGTTTATTTATTTGCATATAAACTGCTATAAATCATACCATTTCAATTTGAAACAAATTCCTGCTTTGCTTTGCTTATTGACCTAATTTAAAATGACTCAGTACCAGGAATTTGACATTCAAATCTTACTTCCAACAAGAACATTTTAAAGTCTAAAAGTACAACACACAGTAGAAATATTAAGAAAGATGAGTGCACATCTTTCTGGGGAGAGGGACATACTATTATAATATTGTTGCTGGACACCTAGCTACAATATTCCTCCATCCTCGTCCCTTGAAAATGGGCCACGGTGAACAAACAGACTACATCAAATATTACAGAGATAAAAGTCATTTTGTTTAGAAGAAATCAATAGCCGACTGGTGACTGGTCAGGACAACAAGATGAAGAAGCCCTGCATGTTTTGGGGTCAGCTTACAGGGAGCATTGGCCCAATTGATATAATTCTTCTCTCATTAACCGCTCTGGATCAATACGGATGGTTAAAAGCAAAGTATGATATTATGATCTGATGGTGATTCGTTTTAGAATATCTTTACACTTAATTGATTGAACAAGTGGCTTTATAAAGAGTTGGATAATACATAAAGCAGATTTAAAAAAAGACATTGTGGACCACTCGTCTTATATAAGACGATGATAAAGTTGTGATGGTTATATAAAAAAGCTCAGAGGGCTCATAAGATGTGGCAGGGTTTGTTTAAACATCTTATTAAAAAAAGTCCAGTACGGCTTCAAGCTCTGTTTGTCCAGTTTTATAGGGGTTTTCCCCAATGGGATTCAAATCACCAATCATCCACTCCAAAATCACACACCAGATGATATCGTTGGTTTCAACCACTTCAGTAGTCCATCAAATAAAATGAATGGATTTATAGCTTAGCTACAGTATATTGCATATTGTAAATGTCTCACTTAATCAACAAAAGAAAGTGACACACACACACACACACACACACACACACACACACACACACACACACACACACACACACACACACACACACACACACACACACACACACACACACACACACACACACACAAATCTGTTTTCTGGGATGGAGCCACAGACTCCATCTCTGCCAGTGGTACAGAGCTCCTAGATGGGCTGTCTGTTGTCAGTGAGGCTCATATCCGGCCTGGGGTTTGACACAATGCATCTATTGCTTCAATGAAAGTGTTCAAAGAGGAGAGGGAAAAAAGCAGGCTGTGAATGACTTGGCGCAACGACATGGGTGACATGCACTCCTTGTCCCTGTCTCCCAATGAGTTACTGCTTTGAATGACCCTGGCCATGGCTGTTCTAAAAATGGAGCAAGACACAGATGACATAGATGACACATTTCAAAAAATCGCATGGTTTCGCCTCGTGTGGGAAACTATGCTGCCCTGCTGCCCATTCATTGTAAATTAATACAACTCCCCCCACCCAGAAACGATTTGAATGGTGTCCGTCTCAGACAGAGATGGGCTTGTGTCTGTACGTGTCAACCAGTTCATAGGCCACATTCTTGGGGAGTGAAGTGGACTGAGTGGAGTTGGAATCTGTCCCAAATGGCACCCTATTCACTTTACAGTGCACTACTTTTGACCAGGGCCCATAGGGTGCTGTTTGGGATGCACCATTACTGTTAATTGTTCATGGCCATTTCTGTACTTCATTGATTGTGCGAATAGCACCTTCTAAACGCCTATGGCTGTGTTGCTGTGTTGTCAAATCTTCCAGCCAGGACGTTAAGGAGCCAGATGTCTTTTTTCCTCTCACGCAATGAGTCCTGTGTGGAAGGATCTCTGAAATGAGTCCTGTGTGGAAGGATCTCTGTGTGGAAGAATCTCTGAAATGAGTCCTGTGTGGCAGGGTCTCTGTGTGGAAGGATATCTGAAATGAGTCCTGTGTGGAAGGATCTCTGAAATGAGTCTTGTGTGGAAGGATCTCTGTGTGGAAGGATCTCTGAAATGAGTCCTGTGTGGAAGGATCTCTGTGTGGAAGGATCTCTGAAATGAGTCCTGTGTGGAAGGATCTCTGTGTGGAAGGATCTCTGAAATGGTCTGCTTTTGGATGTTCTTAATGTATAAAATAGTAGCGATACAGTTCTCTAATGTTTCTTAACCTTCTGTATACAATAGTAGCAATACAGCGCTCTGATTCTCGTTCTTCAGATGCATGAGATCAGTTTGAAGGTCAGTAGGCGACCTCTGCTCTTGGCCATAGATATTGTGCTTGTTAGAAGACATGACCCGACCTTTTCTGTCCTGTAGAGTTGCATTTTTTCCTTTATATAATTGGCTGAGTTAAATATGAATAAAATGTTGATTAATAACATGTTTTGATTCAATGCTTAAAGCTTCGTTGCATGTTGCACTCTCCTCTTGCAGGAGAAAAGAAAAGCTGAAACACTATTGTATTCCTGTGCGTCTGCACAATTTTAAGCTGTGCTTGCAATAAATACCCCCACCACCTTCACCATCCTAAATAGTCCCTTCTTTCATTCTCCTCCTGTCTGGGGTCCAGCTACTCACCCGCCCCTAGCAGGCAACGAGAAAGAGGAGGGGCTCACTCCTATTTACAATGCCAGAGAGACCACTCTCTTCAATCTCTGAGCTATGTTCAGACTCAATAACAATCGGCACATTCACAAACATGGGTGCGAGCCATTTCCCTCTGCTAAGATCTCCTATTAGCCAGACATGGAGACAGAGGCTGCGTCCCATTTGGGACCCCTACGAAGGCAACGCTGCATACCGAGCCAAGATTCCCACTGTAACTGTGAGGAATCCCACAGCTACAGTATGTCCCCAGTGAATGTGTGCGTGGGAATGTGTGTGCGATCCCAAAACAAGGCAGCATAACCAGAAAGTGGCTGGCATGTCAGTAGAAAGACAGCCATAACAGACATGTAAGGACTGTGTCCAAAAAAAGTAAAACCTCTTGTAGGTGTGATGATCTGACTGAGGCCAGGCCTCAGAATCCTACAAGAGGGAGTGGAAGTGCCACAGTTGGGTCATCACATCAGGAGTGGGTTGTTGGTGATCCCCAATTGGAGACAGCTGTCCAGAGTTGTCTCTAATTGGGGATGCTATACAAACGCTCCACAATCCACCTGCGTTGTGGATCATTGTTTCGTGTTATGACTGTAGTGTTGCAGCACGTAAGTCATTTTGCTTTACTCTCCTTTTGATTATTGTTTTGCTCTTTCGTATTGAATAGTAAGAGAACTCTATATAATAAAAGGAATGTCTCTACCAGAACGCTCCGCTCTTCATCCCATTATTATGCAATGTGACAGTAGGTCTACACGCAACAGCCTAGAACAGATTCCGATTGTCACAATTTCTAGGTTTTATAGAGAGTTTATGTACTGTCACTGGTAAAGAAGACACTGTGTTGTTCTGCTAGACCTTATCAAAAGAATGAATCCCACCAAAAAGGCTATTGATAGTGTAACTAGTGGTACATGCGTAGTTCTACTGGTTGGAACCATTAACCATGAGTCATTATGATCAGGAGTCTGGCAGTAAGTGGATTAATCACTGTGACGTGTGCACTGTGGAGCAACAATTTAGATGCTAAGTACAGTATTTACTCTTTACCCATATACTGTTTCATCAGTTTAAACAGAGTGGAAGCAGAGAGGGATCACACAGTGGAGAGAGAAGGGAGGTAAGAGTTATGACAAATAGAAAGCTCATATATGAAGTCTAATTTCATGCAGCGCCAGCCGGAAGGTTATAAGGACCAGCAATGTTGTTGTTTTTTACCTTTGTCTGGACAAATTGTTCATAGTTAAAGAGGAGGTTGGTTGTTATTAGCTGAACAGCACAAAAGACGTATTTTTATTTTTCACAGGGTGAATAAAGAGGAAATGTTAACAACATAACACGTTTCCAACATTCACATAAACCCCCTATTTCATTCAGCGGGAGAAAGGAAAGCCAGTAAAAATTAAAGACATGAGGGAAACTGTTTCATGGTGTGTAATTCTCACAAAAACACATTTTGCTAGGGGCTTACTGTGAAATGAAACTTGTGGTGGAAGCTTTTCTTGTTGTCTCCAAAGCATTTTTTTTACTATTACAGCAACATGGTGAGGTGGCTTACTTAAATCTTGGTGGTATCGAGCACACAATTCCTTTCTAGGACTAGCTCTCTCTGGAAATATTTCAAGCTATTACAACAACATGTTGATGTGTCAAAATCCTGCTCATAACATGACGATCTGATTCTGTCACATGAAACCAAACTGAACATCTAGTAGGATTGTTCATAATCACCACAAGAGACCCAGAAATGTGACATTTGTCCATAACAAGGACTCCAGATGCATTGGAGGGCCTAGTACTAGGTCATCTTCAGACAGACAGAGCTGACCCCTTGATGTGGAGCCCAAATGAAAAACATGTGCTGATAGAAAAAATAAGCACCCCTTAATCCAGCTGCAGCCCCTCTCAGGTCTCAGGTTGTGTCCCAAATGGCTGCCTACTCCCTATATAGTGCACTAGGTTTGACCAGAGACCTATGGGGACCAGTCGAAAGTGGTACAGTATGTAGGCAATAGGGTGCCATTTAGGACACAGACTCAGTCAGTGATCTGGGTCTGGCTGAGTTACTGGCACTTGACCAAGCTGCAGGTTGACCTCAGTGTCCAACTCTCTGTGCTACAGAGGAATCACCAACCTGGCCTTTATCTCTATGGGGAGTCTGGGTATCACGCTTTGGTTGAGTCCCAAATTCCACCCTATACCCCATATTACTTTTGATCAAAATATCCCTATGATCCCAATGGGCCCTGGTCAAAAAAGTGCACCATAAAGGGAGTAGGGTGCCATTTGGGACTTAGCCTTTGACTTTACCTTTTACTTCTCTAGTGGATCAGTTGCATATCTTAAAGCCAAGTCAGGTCAAGTGTATTACAGTGCACAACAGTATATTTTCCAAGCAGAAGTAACTTGCTTCAGCTGAAGATAGTGAGACAGCGTCGTACACTCTGTGAGCAAGGCCTTTTTCTCTGGCTATTGCCCTACTACTATCTACAGTATTTACTGTATGCTGAACAGTCACAGGAGAAAGGAGAATATTGTGCTGCACTACTCAGTTTCTCCCTGCTATCTGCAAAGTGAACTGCAGTAACTCAACATATGTCAACTATACATAGACGTAATAGATGTAGATATTGAGCATTCAGCACATAGAGAATATAGGCCTCATATAAGTCAAGTCATTGCAGCAAAACAACTGATGTCATCATTCATCCTCCCTTTGAAGAACCAACCACAGAGACAGTTACGTATAACAATAGCTCACTTTATCAATGTGTGTGTGTGTGTGTGGGTGGTTGGGTGTGGTACCAGCCTGTTCTCTGGCATTCTCATTCCTACCTTCCCTACTCCCCACCTCTCTCTCTTTCTATCCAGTCACAACATGCCTGAAACTCAATGTTCCTGACAAAAATGTAAAACATCTGACGGACAGTTGAATTCTTCAAAGATGGTGGATCAAATAGAGAACATTTCTCAGGATATTGCATTCCTGTTTGTATATAAAATGCTTTGTTACATAATAATAATAATAATAATAATAATGGCAATTGAATAGGAAAACAAAACTCAATGTGATGGTGCTTCTTTTTGTAGATACATCTTAACACAGTATGTTACAGCTCAACAGACTGAGTCTGCATCTTGTCAATAGTAGTGCACTATAAAGGGAATAGGGTGTAATTTGGGACGTAGAAATTGAGTAAGACATGCAGCTGAGAAGTGGGCCACAGAAGTGGGCCACAGCTGAGGTATACAGTAAGTGCCATTGTCTAGCAATGTAAACATATATACTGACTAGCCTACATTTAACCAACATAGTCAGCAGAATGGGAACAGATTCTCTGTCTTCTCACAACAATTACGAAATGTGTTTGGGTATTCATTCAAACCACTTCGTTCAAACATTCAACCTTCATAAGGGCAGTGTTAATGTCCTCACAAGAATGAGAATCCTTTAAACAGAAAACATATTCAGACAACGCCCTCTCTAAAAACATGACAGAACTTTACATTGTAGAGTCAGTCAGACCAACAAAATGAGTTGAATAACCACAGCCTTTGACAAGCTGCTGCTTCTAAGTCCCATGTCTTGTCTGCTGAGGTGTGACTTATAAGCTGCAGGGCTCCCTGTCATTGAAACACACACACACACACACACACACACACACACACACACACACACACACACACACACACACACACACACACACACACACACACACACACACACACACACACACACACACACACACACACACACACACATTCCTGCAAACATGCAGTGGTGTGGCATAGTTGGGCCTTCAAACAGATGTTACCCAGCCCAGTCTCTGACAGAGGTGTCAGAAGAGGAACGTGACCGCTACTGAACCAAACTGCACGGTTCAAACTGCACTTCATCAACACAGTGATAAACTAAACAGTGCTTGTTGGGGTTGATAATTGAATTTTGCTCAGACAAACATTTTATTTTAAAAAGATTATCTCGTACATTTTGAGCTGAGGGATGTGGTGGTTTTTTATTTAACCAGGCAAGTCAGTTAAGAACAAATTCTTATTTACAATGTCAGCCTAGGAACAGTGGGTTAACTGCCTTGTTCAGGAGCAGAACGACAGATTTTTTCCAGATTTTTCAATCCAGCAACCTTTCGGTTATGGGCCCAACGCTCTAACC